>JAHZTW010000001.1:52879856-53026988 GCA_020283515.1 Alliaria petiolata
TTTATCTTGATCTTGAACTCTATGCTGAAGGATTAGCCTCATAGGTAGTTAATTTATGCATCAAGGAAAGACCTTTAGCTTATTTACCTCAACAACTCCTTGTCCCTCGAACCGATCTTTATTTTATATTGCAAGTTCGTTTTCTTTAGTTACTGTGTCTTTCTCTCCTTAGCTAGATCTAGTTTTATTCTTAGCTTTCTATCATTGTGACAAATAGGATGATAGTTTCCCTCCTCTTAAGTTGTTAAATCTCTCTTAGCTTGTAAAAGATTCTCATAAATGCAGTAACTTGAACCTTCCCATCGGATTGATAAGACCCATAACCTATACTACATTCGGTTATAAGTAGTGGGTCATTGATTAAGTAGAAATACCCAAAAGAAATATACTTATCAATAAGCAATAAAATCAGGTTCGATTTGCATTCACAAAGCTCTATAACTCAACTTTCAGAGATTATAGTGTAATTGCTCGTTAAGCTAGTGCAGATTAATAAATTCAGAACTTAGTGGTTTTATCTTCCTAAAATCAGTTACTAAGTGGCCATAAAGAAACATGCAGTAAGAAAAAGCTAAAAACTAAGGAAATTTTAAAAGTATTAACCCTAAATCTAACCTATTGATTAATCCATGAAATCCCCTTGAAAATCCTTTAAACCAAATTAAAACACTACTCAGACAAGATCAAACAATTCACAATCATTGATGAAGATAATTGAATAAACAAATTAGAGTAATAAAACAACGAGGATTCAGTAATCTTCTCCCTTAAAACCTAAAATAATGGAATCGACTAGAGGTTTTGTGTATCGTGAAGACGATTTGAGGTGATGGAATGGAAGCTGTGTTTTTTGGTGATGAAATGTGTATGTAGTGGCTCACTTGCCAAAAATCCCAATAAAACCTTGTATGTATAGGTATTGGATGCTCCTAGGTCCGTTTTTGGGTCTTTCCTTGTCAGAAAAGATAACCAAACGCAAGTGGGCTGGACATGGGCTTTGTGTTTGCTGAAGTTGAAGTTCCCGCTGGTATGACGTTTTTTCCCACATTCGTGATGTCTGGAGCTGCGGCGAATAGCCCTTGGTGGCTTCTTTTGCGAAACTTTATGACACGTTTTCAGTAAAACTTTTTTATATTTAGATCGCACTGTTAGATTGCCTTCAAAACACTTCCATATGAAAAGGTAATTCATGTCTCTATATTGTTACCAAAAATGAGCTTGATTAGGTGGTGGGAAGGTGTACAACGAAAAACTTCGGGTACTATGAATCTGTTCAAAATTTGTCTTTTCTCCATTTTGTACTTATTATATAAATAATCTAAAAACACCATAAAATTAATTAAACTGAATAATTATTTTAATAAAGCATAAGAAAATTATAATAAAAATGAGTTAAAATGCGAGTATATTTATGGCTTCAACGGATCAGCAACATGTGGAAGAGTGGAAAGCAACAACAACATTAATTTGTGGAATTATGTCAGCAGAAAACGACTGGGCTTGAAATCACGGTAGTTGACGAAAAAATCCATGTCTAATATGAAAAAGAAAAGGGCACAGTTAAAAAATTGGGTAATGGATATTAAAGGATGGGTAGAAAGAGCTGTAAATTCTTACAGAATAAAGTCACCATGGTGGAGAAACCAAGAAATATAAGGGGAGTTCCGAAGAAAAATCAAGGATTAAATAAAAATTAGTGGAAGAAATGAGATCAAGGAGATATTTTATGGTTGATTGAAGATTGCGAGGATGATTAGTTAAGTAGAGAAGAAAGGTGAAAGGAAAAGTGAATTGTTTTTCAGGTATTAAATTTACCAAGAAAATGAACTTATATATTCCTTAAATTAGATAAATTCAAATGAATAAATTGGAGGAGTAACTGTTGTTATACAAATCACGACCCAGTAAGTAGACTCAACGAGGTGAAAGATGTAAGCACGAGGAGTGAAAAAACATAGATTCAAATCAACTCGGGGTGACCGAGGAATCTCGATTAAAGTCAACCGAGGAAAGAAAAAGAACTAGTATCAAGTTAATGCACTAAAGAAAACCGGCCAAATCAAGAGTAATAAATGCAATCAATAGCAAATCCAGCAGACTAAATGAGCACAAGGAACCTAAACTCAAAGTATAAAAGAGGTGAAACGATATGAGAACAGGACAACTAGTTCTTTTTAAACAACACTACACACTATTTCCGAACTCACTCTTCTATTTTTCATTCTTATTTACTCCGAGCTGAAATATTGGACTCATTTGCTACTGTGTTTCACTCCGATTTCAATTCAAGTTTCATACATCCATCCTTGTAATTTTTGTTCTCATATTTGCATCTAAAAGCCATTCGACCCTTTGTACCCAAACACGAATCTGATCCTATCACTACAAGAATAAGTTCATATAGCTACATTTTTTGTTACAAAAAAATTTTGTAGCTAATTTTTGTTACATATAGCAAGAAATTGTTACAAAAAAAGTAAAATGTTAAATTGTAGCAAATTTGAAACTTTTTGTAGAAAGTTTGCTACAATTTGCGAGAAAATTTTAATAGTAGCAAATCTGTTTCAAAACACTACAAAAAAATTCGTAGCAACGTTAGTAACCATTTTGTTTGTAGCATTTTGTAGATAAATAACTACTTTTTGCGACAATGTTTTTTCTGTAGCAAAACTGTTTCAAAGAACGACAAAAAAGTTTGTAACAAAATTAGTTACAAATTTGGTTGTAACATTTTGTAGATAATTTACTACATTTTGCGTCAAATACCAACAACAAATCTGTATATAATGGTGACAAATGAATTTGTAACAATTTGTGTCAAAAACTACATATAGATAAAAAAAATGTTAGTAGCTAAAATTATTCAGATTTTTTTTAAAAAAATCCCAACAACCATTACATAAGTACTCGAACTTGTATGGTGTGAGATGAGATTGCAAAGACTTAACCATCTTGGCTTGTGTGCTATTTAGTGTTCATTACCCTATATGTTATTTTAAAAGCCAAAAGTAAAAGTTACTACCAATCACCCCCTCTAATTTGTTTTCACCAAAAAAATAAAATGTACTCTAATTTTTTTTTCAATTGTTCTTCTCTCAGCAAACGGAAGTAATTTTTCTTTTTAATAAAATTTAACATTCAATTAAAAAAAAATGTTTGTATAAATAATAATTTCATGTCCCAATTAATAATAATTCTTTTGCCTTCGTTGATTTTATTTGTTTCTCTTCTTGTTAAACCAATCTAATTGACTAAAATATAAAGTATAAAATATAAATTATTATATAAAGCTTGAACTTAAAATTAGTAATTAACATGATTGTGACACAAGTCAAATGTGTCAAAATTTTGACACATATCCCCATTAAAATATATTATTAAATAAATTTTTAGTTAAGAAAATTATACAATCAAATACTAATCCTAAAAAGAAACGGACTAAAATAAAAAGGATTTTAAAAAAAAAAGAATATATTTCCATTGTGAAAAGGAAAATAAAAACAAATATAAATAAAATTAACTTTAGTTAGGAAATATACAATCTTATTATATAAAAGGTTGATGCTAAATTGTTTTTTAGTTTATAATTTATATAAACAAATGATAAAATTACAAAAGCATTTATTATAAAATTAAGTTCAGTTAGGAATAAAAAACTAAATATTTAAAAATATGTGAAAATTTTAATTAAAACAAAATAAATTAATAAAAAGAAAAAAAAACTACGTTATGAGTGGTTTTGCGTAAGAGTTCTCAATTTTATTTTATTTTATTCACAAATGATCTAGTTTTTTAATACTTTTTCATGTTCAGTTTTCTTTTAACAAAGTATGTAATTGTTAATTATAAACAAGTGTATACGCATATCACAATATAAGTTAAAATGATCGTTATGCATGTGAGTTAATCGATCGGGTTGCATGTGAGGCAATTGATCAAATTTTGACACATGTAATAAATATTTTTTAATTAAGAAAGTCAAATATGGTTATATTATGAAATATATATAATTTCAATAAAACTTTGATAATCAATTCGTCAAATTTTTATGATAAATATATTCTCCCATAAATAATATATAAATAGTAAAATTATTAAAAATAAACATAATTCATATAGGAATATCAAATTCTCAAAATTTAAAAATATGTAATAAAATTTAATTGGAAATAAAAAAATTCTACAAGTAATTCGATTTTGTTTTTGATTTTTTAAAAAAGTTTTAAAATATCTTATTATAAACTTGCGTATATTACAATAGATTAATAAATCAGTGTTAAAAAAAAAGACTTGCGTATACGCATCTTAATCTAATCTTATTATAAACCCGCTATTCTAGTTAGTTAATAAAGTCAAATAAGTAAGCTTTATTTGAGAGAAGAATATTTAAATCTTTAAAATCTCCTATATATTAATTGAGAAATATTTTTAGAGAATAGGCTTACTTTTTGAACTATTTACAGTGGTGCCATTTTGCTGATGTGTCACCATCACACTTATTCTCTCATTATTTCAATACAAATTTCCTTTTTTGATTAAACTAATTACATTACATGTCTTTAACCATTTATTACTTTTAACATTTAATTTATGAAGATATAATTTATGACTAATTTTCTTATATCATTTACTTATACATAATTCAACATTTAATTTATGAAGATATTCTCATTCTTTCTATTTCTTACCAAAAATATATCATACTTAATATTTTTTTAAACACTATATTTCTTTTCTTATTTTTGTTTAAATTTAGGTTTGTAAAAAAATAAATCATCACAACATCCATATAGTAAAATGTTTTTTTTAATACATGTGTTATAATTCAAATTTTTAAAATGAATAAAAATTACTCAAATGATTAATAAATTTGAGTATGTTTTAAAAAGTCCCACATTGGAAATGAGGATGTGTATATGATTCAAAAATCATTATAAAAAGAACATAAATGATAAAAAAAAATTTGTAAAAGCAAGAAGCTTGATTTAATAGTCATCCATAATTATAATATTTTTTGGTTTAATATGGTTTGTTAATAGAACCATATAAATTAACCAAATAATATAAATATTTAAACTTGATAACAAGTTAAAATTATTATATCAAAAAATCGAAATATTAAAATAGTTTAATATGTTAAAAACAAATAATATTATAAGTATTTTCTTTATTTATGAAGAAAATATCATTTAATTTTTGAAGATATTGTCTTTCTTTCTATTTTTACCAAAAATATATCATGCTAATTATATTTTAAATCACTATATTGTTTCTCATATATTTGTTTAAACTTACTTTTGTAAGGAAAAAAAATCATCATAACATTCATATAGTAAAAAATATATAGATTTTTTATGCAAGTGTTATAATTCGATTTTTTTTTAAATGAATATAAATTACTCAAATAATTAATAATATGAGTATGTTTTAAAAAGTCTCACATTGCAAATGAGGATGTGTAGATGGTTGAAAATTCATTATAAAAAGAACATAAATGATAAAAAACTGAAAAAGCAAGAAGATTGATTTAATATATAGCCATCCATATTTATAAATATATTTTTTGTTTATTATGGTTTGTTAATAGAACCATATAAATTAACCAAATAATATAAATATTTAAACTCTTCAAAAAGTTAAAATATTATATAAAAATTTAAAATATTAAAAATAGTTTAAAACAAATAGTATTATAAATATTTTCTTTCTTTATGAAGAAAACATCATTTAATTTATGAAAATATTGTCTTTCTTTCTATTTCTTACCAAAAATATATCATACTAATTATTTTTTAAACACCATATTTTTCTCTTATTTTTGTTTAAATTTAGTTTTGTAAAAAAAAAAAAATCATCACAACATACATATAGTAAAAAATATATAGATTTTTTTATACATTTGTTATAATTCTAATTTTTTTAAATGAATATAAATTCCTCAAATGATTAATAAACATGAGTATGTTTTAAAAAGTCGCACATTGAAAATGAGAATGTCTAGATAGTTCAAAAATCATTATAAAAAAACATAAATGATTAAAAAAACTGTAAAAGTAAGAAGCTTAATTTAATAGACATTCATACATCTTATTATATATCTTATTATATAAAGTAGGATGCATCAAAGTTAGTTTTTAACATGATCGTGACACATGTCAAGTTAATAGATTAGATTTTGACACATGTTAAAAAAATTCAACCAATTAAATTTTAATTTAATGTTTTTATAAATCTAAAAATAAGTTTTTTCTATTACTAATAAAAAAGGAAAATAAAAAAATCGAAAAGGTAAATAAAAAAATTAAGAAAAAGAAAAATAAGTTATTTATAAATAAAATAGAAAAATCGAAAAGGTAAATAAGAAAATAAAAAAAGGAAACTAAGTTTTTTTATAAATAAAAAAAATCGAAAGGTAAATAAGAAATAATTAACAAAAGGAAAATAAAAAAATTAGTTTTGAAAATAGAAAAGGAAAATAAGTTTCTTTTTCAATTACTAATACCAAAAGAAAATAAAAAATCAAAAAGGTAAATAAGAAAATTAAGAAAAAGGAAAATAAGTTTTTTAAAATATTTTTCATTTAAATTGAGAAAATTGTATGATCAATTACTAATACTAAAAGGAAAATCAAAAAATCAAAAAGTTAAATAAAAAGTTTTTTTTTATGTTATTCATTAATTTTTTATCAAATTTTTTATTATATCAGAAAAAGAAAATAAAAAAATCAAAAATGTAAATAAGAAAATTGAAAAAAGAAATCAACTTTTTTATAAATAAAAAAATCGAAAAGGTAAAAAAGAAAATTAAGAAAAAGAAAAAAATAGGTTTTTTATAAATAAAATAGAAAAATCTAAAAGGGAAGTAAGAAAATTAAAAAAAGGAAAATGAGTTTTTTTATAAAAAAAAAATCGAAAGATAAAGAAGAAATAATTAACAAAAGGAAAATAAAAAAATTAGTTTTGAAAATAGAAAAGGAAATTAAGTTTCTTTTTCAATTACTAATTTCAAAAAAATCAGCAAGGTAATTAAGAAAATTAATAATAAGGAAAATAAGTTTTTTAAAACTTTTTTCATTTAAATTTAGGAAATTGTATGATCAATTACTAATACTAAAAGGAAAATCAAAAAGGTAAATAATAAGTTTTTTTATGTTATTCACTAATATTTTCTCAAATTTTTTATTATATCAAAAAAGGAATATAAAAAATCGAAAAGGTAAATAAGAAAATTAAGAAAAAGGAAAATAATTTTTTTTTATAAATAAAAATATCGAAAGGTAAATAAGAAAATTAAGAAAAAGGAAAATAAGTTTTTTTATAACTAAAAAATCGAAAGGTAAATAAGAAGATTAAGAAAAACGAATATAAGTTTTTTTATGTTTTCATTTAAATTAAGGAAGTTGTATGATCAATTATTAATAACAAAATGAAAATCAGAAAATTAGTTTTAAAAATAGAAAAAGAAAATAAGTTTCTTTTTCAATTACTAATACCAAAAGAAAATAAAAAAATCAAAAATGTAAATAAGAAAATTAAGAAAAAAGAAAATAAGTTTTTTAAAATATTTTTCATTTAAATTGAGAAAATTGTATGATCAATTACTAATAATAATAGGAAAATCAAAAAATCAAAAAGGTAAATAATAAGTTTTTTTATGTTATTCATTAATTTTTTTTTGTGTGTTTTCAATTGTTAGAAAAGATTTAACCATTTTGGTTATCCGTTTGCTTAGCTAGGATATATTTCAATTCAAGANAAAGGTAAATTAGAGAGTTTTTGGGATGAAAATGGAGAGAAAAGTGAAGAATATAAGGTTATGAGAGGAGATAATGAGCTTAAAGAGCTCAAAAATTGGTTGTAGAAGCTTTAAAAGCTTCAAATTGGTTGAAAATGGTGGTTGGATGAATTGATGATGATGGCATTTTCGTGAATAAGTGAGGAGGATGAGGATTGTTTTGTCTTTTGGATTTCCAAAAAAAAAAAAAACCAATGGCAATTTCGTGAAGAAGTGGAAGTGAAAGTGGTGGTTTGGGAAGAAAGTGGTTAATGTTGAAAATGAGAAAAGGGTGGGTTACATTTGCAATTGACCAAATGTTTTAGGTTAGTTGTGAAAGAACCCCAAAAGAAAATGACTAAAATTTAAAAGAATTTTTTTAAAAAAGAATATATTTCAATTGTGAAAAGGAAAATAAAAAAAATATAAATAAAATTAACTTCACTTAGGAAATATACAATCTTATTATATAAAAGGTTGATGCTAAATTGTTTTTTAGTTTATAATTTATATAAACAAATGATAAAATTACAAAAACCTTTATTATAAAATTAACTTCAGTTAGGAATAAAAAACTAAATATTTAAAAATATGCGACCAATTTAATTAAAACAAAATAAATTAATAAAAAGAAAAAAAAACTACGTTATGAGTGGTCTTGCGTAAGAGTTCTCAATTTTATTTTATTTTATTCACAAGTGATCTAATTTTTTAAATACTTTTTCATGTTCAGTTTTCTTTTAACAAAGTATGTAATAGTTAATTATAAACAAGTGCATACGCATATCACAATATAAGTTAAAATGATATTTATGCATGTGAGTTAATCGATCAAGTTGCATGTGAGGAATATCAAATTCTCAAAATTTCAATAAAAAGAAAGTCAAATATGGTTATATTATGAAATATATATAATTTCAATAAAAATTTGATAATCAATTCGTCAAAGTATTATGATAAATATATTCTCCCATAAATAATATATAAATAGTAAAATTATTAAAAATAAACATAATTCATATAGGAATATCAAATTCTCAAAATTTACAAATATGTAATAAAATTTAATTGGAAATAAAAAAATTACATAAGTAATTCGATTTTGTTTTTGATTTTTAAAAAAGTTTTAAAATATCATATTATAAACTTGTGTATACGCGTCTTAATCAAATCTTATTATAAACCCGCTATTCTAGGTAGTTAATAAAGTGAAATAAGTAAGCTTTATTTGAGGGAAGAATATTTAAATCTTTAAAATATCCTAGTCTTTAAAATATCCTAGTATTACTATTACGTGATACAGTTAGTACATCTCGAATATTCTTTTAAAAATTTAAGATAAGTTTGAAATTAATTATTTATTTATTTTTGTTATTGGATTTACATTGTTAAGTTAGTTGTTAGCGCTTCTTTCTATATCTATGATGTGCCCTATTTAACGGGAGTTTTCTTATCGCTTAGCCACTTAGTATCTTAAGGTTTTTTTGTGAAAAAGATTGGAAATTTCATCGAACACTGTGAGAAAGTTACTAAAAGTTGTAAAAGAGCTTCTTAATTTACGAAAAGCATGCCTGGAGAAGATTCACTGTCAAAACATGTAAAGTCATCACATGCAGAAGCTGTAACCAGATACAATTCCGCTCTTGACATGTCGCTCAAGGTAAAAGAGACACCTAATGACCTAACCAAATCAGATTCAAAACCTAAACTTTCTTCTACTTATTCAGATCATTCGTTACTTCCTTATTTTCTTTGACAAATTATGCTATTGCAGGCCCTCTTGAACATCAACGTTCTTAAAGAGGATTTCTTTTCTGCTTTTGTCTCGGAGAAGATAAAAGAAGATGGACTCTACAGTTACCTCCTAAGAAACTTACTTGCTTCTCTAGAAGAAGTTGAATCCATGGTTTGTGCGGATACCTTATTTTATTACTGAATAGGTTTGGTTATTGTCTTTAAATGTCATTCTTTTTTACTCTTTTTTTAGCCAAGTGATGCTTCTGAGGTAGTTGTATCCATCCTTGAGTCTTGGCATTGCTGGAAAAGTCCAGAAAAAGAAAGCTTGGTAACTCGTCTTTTTACACTGGAAGAATATGAAAGAATGAGTTGTAGCAAATGCAGAAAGACGCCAAATTATCCAGAGCAAAGTTCTTATGGCGTTGTTATGGCTGCAGATTCAATCAGAGACTTGAAAGTAAGTATGTTTCATTTATTTCCATTATTTTATTTACTACAAAAACTGGTACTACCCACTCAAGAAGTTGTTATGTGGTTACATATATATGCAGCGTGCTTTTGGAGATATAAATTTTGTGGACATCCTTAAGATAATCCGCATGGAATATAAAATGTTATGTGACATTAAAACAGGAGGCTGTGGAAAAGAAAACTTTGTTCATCATGTTATAAGTAAAAGCCCGCCGATCTTCACAATCAGTAAGTGTGATCTTATGTACTCAATTAATTTATTATGATGCTATGATAAAAGAATTTAATGTTGGCGTTTTGTGGGTTTGCAACATAAAGTGTTGGTATGGGAGAAGGATGAAACTGAAGAACAAATATCTGAAACAACAAAGGCTTTGGACTGTGAGATAGATATCAGCATGCTATACGAAGGCTTAGAGCCAAACACTATGTACCTGCTCGTGTCAATGGTAAAATCTGAGACATGATCACAATTGTTTGTCCTATTGTTCTTTTCTATTACTTTGTTATAGTCTCAGAATATGGAAATGCAGGTTTGCTCTGGTGAAGAAGAAGAACACATCTGCCTAGCTTATAAAAAGAATCGGTGGATCAGTCTTAGACATGAAGCATTAGAAGAAGAGGTAAGACGAAACAATTGCCTTTGTCTTTGTTTAGTTGAATTGTGAACGTAGATTGGTAAGACATTATTGATATGTGTTGTAATGCTATAGAATGTTGGTGACTGGGAGAGTGTGGTCAGTTTCTGTGGAGAAAAGAAGGTTCGGCCAGAGATTCTGTTCTATGAAGCTGCCCGATCGATGGCCTAACCAGAGACAGAATTGTTATCAATATGTTCTTGGTTTAAAAAACAATGACATGTTCTTGGTTCTTATATGATTCTTGAGAAAGAGTAAACAAACAAAGTTGAGTGACTTTAAGGCTTTAACAAAGTTTATCAGCAAAGCTACATTAGTATGGACTTTTCTAGTTCCCTAAGACACTACATTTGGTTCAGCTACACAATATCTTTATCATTTACATAACAAGCAACACGAGAGCCTTCTCTGCTTCAAAACAGACAAAAACAGCAACTTCAATTCAAGTCAAATCTGAACACACTATCTACCGTTGTTGTGCTAACATCCTCCTTTCCATGAATGTATGCACGTTCACAATCAGCTCTCTCTGCTTGTCCTGCAATTCAAGTCAGTGGAACTGAGAAAACACAGACATAACAAAACAAAAACATAAGAAATTATGCAGTAGAAGGAGCTTACATTATCAAAATATAGAATCTCGGGTCGGATATTCATTCTTGTAAAAATGCCTAGAACACTTTCCCAGTCTCCTCCAATAACCTTGACAAGCAACATAACATAATCACTCACTCACAGATGGAGTAACTTTCTTGTATTACAAAAACAATGTCTAAGTTTTTACCTCTTCCTCAGCACCAAAATGTCTGACCCATCTATTGTTTTCATAAGCTATGCAATTGTATTGATCTCCATGTAAGCAAACCTGAATATTAAACATTAGGGTAACATTATCTTCAATAGGAAACTTAAATGGAACTGTAACAAATTAGATACTTGGCCCCTTACCATTGACACAAGATGGTATTTGGTGTCTGGACATTCACCGTCAAATTGGTATATCACACTAATATCTATTTCAGCCGTCAGAATAGAAACCGTTTCGTCTATCTCTCCTCTAGTCTCATTGTTCTCCCACTCAAGAGCTAAACAATACCAATAAAAAAAATGCTCAAAACTTATGTTGCTGATGCCCAAAGCCTAATGACCAATTAACTTTGTAAGGCTTACCGATTGTAAAAACAGATGGCAGATTCTTTAACACACCTTGAACATAGCTTCGTTTCCCACACCCTTCGTTTTTGCAAGGCATCTCTAATTTGATCCTGATGACCTTAAGGATCTTCTCAAACGAAAAATGCTCGAGTACGGACTGTGATATAACAAAAAAAAAAAAACGTTTCTTGCTTCAGTTTCATGATTCTTGTTCGCTTAAAAGATGAGGGAAAAAGATAGCTTACCTTAGTTTCCCTGAGTGAATTTGCAATGATGATTATACCATAATAAGGTTCTTGTGGATATTCTGTATCCATCTTGCATCTGTTGCAGTTCTTTTTCACCATTTCGTTGACTTCAAAGTGACGAGTGCAGAGAGGCAGATGATCCAGGACGGTTACAAAGATCTCAGTAACACCATTTTCATCCTGAAGAGTAGAGAAGAAGAAAGCTTGAGAAAGAGTGATTAACCACATAAAACCAAAAACAAAAGGTTTTAAAAGGTTACAGAGAAGAGAACCAGAGGATTAGTGAGACTTTGATTGCGGAGAAAGTGATCTGGAATTTTGCCTAAATAAACATCTGCGTATATCTGATCTTTTTTTGGACGAGAGGCTAGCATCATGACATCGCTTAAGAAAACCTTAATCTTCCTCAGAGACTGCACAAACCACGTTCTTCAAAACTTTAAACCAAACAAGCAAGATCGAGAAACATAGATTCAGACTGCACAATCAATCAATCACACTCTTGCAAAAACCTTGAGTATCGTATCAAGAGCTGCAACACAATCGGCGTTTGGTGGTTTCTCTTCAGATTCCTCTGTTTTCATCGGCTCAGAAGCTTGGCCATGCGTTACCGAAAGATCTCTGAGCCACCAAGAAGACGAATTTCAGAGAAATTCTATGGAAAAAGCATAAATCTAATCGGATGAGAACAATTCTACTACTTACGGATCTTTCTTCACTTCTTCCTCCGATGCTCCTTCTCCATTATCAGGGTGTGAATCGGCCATGTTTTTTTTGGTAAATCTCAGAGAAAACAACAATGGCGATTTTCTTTCTTTGGATTTGTTCGAGTAACAAAAAGAGACGAGATAGAGATAATGGGTAGAGACGACGACGAAAGAAGGCAAATGCTTTTAGGAACAGAGTCGGTTGGTTCGGTCACGTGAGGGTCACGTGATATATACATCAAGAAAAGAGCGCCAAAATTGATCTTCTGCCATCACAAGTAACCCTAAATCTCGTGGATTATCGTTTTGTGTACTTTTGTCAAACATTTGGTGGGCACAATCCATTTGCAGTTTCACTAGACGATTACTTTCTTTTTGTTTTTCTTTTTTTTTTTCACTCGCCAATCTTATGCAATTTCTTCGTAATTGACTGATTACGAGTTGCATCTTCAACTCGTCCGAGTTAGTTATTTATCATTGCCTCACTTCGGGAACGATTCAGAAAATCATATATAAATTTTGTTTCTTTTTCTGATTTGTTGCCTTTTCATTGTGATGTATCGCTATCTCTCTCAAAATATATAGTGAGAAGTTCAGTTTTTGTTAATAAGTTTTTTAAGTGGAGTTTTTGTTAAAATGTTTGGGGTTTATGATTTATTCTTTGTTTAGGTTTAATTACCTTTTTAAAAAAGATTTTTATTAAAATAAACTTGAAATGTTAATTTTTGACTAAAATATACTTAATCTTAAATAATTATTCAAATATTCTTCTAAAGTTTTAAAATGGATTGTACCCTTATTTTTTTGACAAAATCATAAAATCTCTATTGTTTAGAAAATCTATGAACTTGAAACAACAATAGAATTTGAAGATGAGCCAAACAACATTTATAAACTTGAAACAACAATTGAATAATATTTTACTACATTACCTTATTTATATATATCTAGATGTATAATTATTAATTTATCATTGAAATCATATATTTACATAGAAGTTTCGAAAAAAATATTATCTTATTATCTTATCGAATTTTGCTAATTTTTACGCTGGTACGACTCAGGACTAGTTAAATTTATTAATTTATAGTGATTATTAATTTATTGAATATTAATATATAGAGGTTCTACTGTAATTACGAAACTGTTATTACTATTTTCTGCTACAT
This sequence comes from Alliaria petiolata, assembly GCA_020283515.1. Taxonomy (NCBI): domain Eukaryota; kingdom Viridiplantae; phylum Streptophyta; class Magnoliopsida; order Brassicales; family Brassicaceae; genus Alliaria; species Alliaria petiolata. The sequence goes on from JAHZTW010000001.1 coordinate 52,893,755, forward strand.
AAACAACAAAAGTCTACAAAATTAAGAAAGTCTACGGGTCTAATTACAACTAGGTGAGTGCCCGCGCAAATGCGCAGGCTATTGGTTTTACAGTATATAAATTACAGATTCTATGATAATGTTGATCTTAAAATTTTGAGATTCAATAATTTTAAACAATATGTAAACATTTTTGTCTTATTAAAAATTGAAGAAAATAGAAAAAAATAAGTAAAAGTTATTATAAAGAGTCCATTTTTTAGTTTGCGATGCAATAACAATATTTAGATACTGCCAAATGTTTTGAAATATAAATATCATCGAGAAGAAACATAAATAATAGAATATAAATATCAAAGTTGTAACATTCAAGTAAGGAAAGACAAATGCATGCAGAAACAATAGACAACAAATACCATAAACAAAAGCATATATAAAAACTATCGATAGGAAGTTAAAAAAATTATTGATAGTTATTAGGTCGCTAATTCCAATCTAATAAATAATCGGGAACATCTCTTCGTAAACAACATTCAACGTCTTTCGTTGTGGTATATTATCTTTATCCGTTATCAAGATCTTCAACCCTGACCTGATTTTTACCCTTGATAAAGCCACATATAATTGTCCATGTGTAAAAACCGGTTTTGGTAGAAACACTCCTACTTTTGCAAGTGTTTGACCTTAACTTTTGTTTATGGTCATTGCAAAAGCTAAAGTGATTGGAAACTGTTTACGTCTCATCCTAAATGGAAGCCTTGTTTCCGTTGGAGACATGAAAATCCGGGGTATAAGAACAATTTTTCCAACCTTATCACCCGTAATGACTCTAGCTTCGATAACATAATTAGGCAGCTGGGTTATAAGCAACCTCGTTCCATTGCACAAACCATTCTTAGGGTCAATGTTTCATAGTAGCATTATTGGTGTACCAACTTTCAAACGGAGTTCATGGTTTGGAAATCCGGACACTTTCACTGAGTTAAGAAATTCATCAGTATAAATCATATTACCAGGTACACGTTCATCTTCAGGCCTGGAGCTTAGAGATGGAACTTCAGATGTCTCATTACTATCTAACTCTCGATCAGTTGTGTCAATACTATCACAGCTTTGATAGATTCTTTCATCACCTAATGCATGCAAAGCAATAATTATTATACATGCTATAAACTCAGTAGAAATGGTTGTAATTAAAAATACGATTGAAGAAAATAATATAATANAATAATTATTATACATGCTATAAACTCAGTAGAAATGGTTGTAATTAAAAATACGATTGAAGAAAATAATATAATAGAATAACCTGGTAACTGCGATAACATGTAGTTGTTTATGATTTCGACATCATCGTTCATTGGACTTAAAATCACTCTTTCTTGGAAGAACTTGAGATCTGTTTTCTCTGCATACGATCGTCCATAAACTTCAGTGACGATTGCTTTAATCGGATCTCCATCATCCATAATCAACATATCTCCAGGAATGTCGATCTCGGATTCACCTAGACTATTCCCATTAATCTTCCTGTATCCAATATCTAATATCCATTTTGAAAATTATGCTATATCATGCATCTCCTTACTACTATCTCCTGATATGAGCAGCATATTCTTTGTAAGCTTCAATAGTTCATAGTCTTCCCAAAGAGTGGACGAATTTAAAGTTGACATGACAACTTCTACCCTCCCAGTATTAAGCATAACTGGCAAGATCTGCCTAAAATATCCACCGAAGACGATTACTTTATCATCAAAAGGCTTATCACATTTTATCACATCGCGTAGTGTCCTGTTTAGAGTCTCAAATCAATCTTTGTTCATCATCAATGCTTCATCCCATATTATCAGTTTGGTCTTCCTAATCAACTCTGCTAGATTAAAACCAGTCTTGATGCAACACGTTGTAAATTTGTTGACCACAATAGGTATTCCAAACTTAGAATGAGCACTTCAGCCTCCTTGAAATAACAACGCGGTGATGCCACTCGACGCAACATCGAGAACAATCAGTCCCTTTGAACGTAGAGCAGTACCAAGCACCAAGCAAATGCGCGGGCTACATGTTTTCATTCATATTAATTACAAATTCGTTTATATTGTCTTAACGAAATCCATTCAAAAATTTATGTTTCAATCTTCACGAATCAATCTCTTCAGAATTATTTGTTTCATAATTTACGAACATACAAAGAAATAAGAAAATTATTTGGTAATTATAAAAGTTTCATGAATATCCTGCAAAATATTTACTAAGTAATCAAAGAATATTAAAGAAACCAACAATAAATTTTTCCAAGAAGTTTAAATAAAACTCAAGATTGTAATAATAAAAACGTAAACATAAATCATCCATTAAAATAATTTATTCTAACCAAACATACAAATAATCTAAATCTAGATTAGGAAAATTAGTTTATTACATTAAGTTTATTAATTTGTGTTTACGTGGGCCCAATCACCACATATGCATCATACGTGAACGTATAGAGTTTGGGATCATAACGCGTGTAATAAAAGAAATTAGTACACGCTTGTGATCACGCTTTAAACTGAATACAACTGACCAAGGCAAATCAGTTATGATCACGCTCATATCTTTTAAAACAGAACCAGATTCCGCGTGTAATAAGTGCTTGGATAATAAATGATCAACTTTTAGATGTCTTCCAAACCATTCACCATTCTCTCTTAATGTAAACATAAATAGTTTATAAACATCCATTAGTTTATTAATCGAAAAGTTCGTGTTTGGAACCCAATTGACACCAAAAATAAATTAAGTGAAAAAACAATGATCTAAAATTCTTATAAAAAATATTTGATTATTCATTTATTTGTAAAGGAAAACACCCCAAAAAGACGATATAAATATAAATATTCATATTTTTTAAACTCATAAACAAAATTTCGTAATTTAGCTAATATGCATAGTTATGATTTTTTAATAACTAAAAAGTAAATATTCCTTAATGAACAACCCTAATTATTTGTATCTAATTCTAAAGATGCAAATATATATATATATAAAACTCAATATATATATATATATATATATATATATATATATATATTGAGTTTTATATATGGGCGGGCTTTAATTATTGGTCTTGTTTTCCAATCAATGAAACCTCTAAAACAGGTTTTCTTGGATTCAAAGTAACCATAGGGAGAAGAAAACCAAGACACATCATTTACTTATTAGTAGATCATTTGTACGGTCAGTCTTCATTCAAGATTGAGATTCAAGCTGATTTACCCTTAAGACAACATGATCGACATAACTTATTAATCCGACTAAGAATCAGAGACTTATATAAACAGGCCATCAATTATCATAATATCTTCACATTAAAAACATAAACATAAATATTCTATTAAAATAACTTATTCTAACCAAACATACAAATAAACAAAAACTCGATTAGGAAATTAAATTAGTTTATTATAAAAACAGATTTTCTCATCAACCATTTAAAACATGACTACTTCGAGCAAACCTTACCATTTAACGAAAAACTCTTCTTTCTTCTTTCTTCTTACTTCCTCTTTTTCTTCCTCTTCTTATTTCTTCTTGCTTCTTCTTTCTTCTTCTTTCTTCTTCTTCTCTCTTCTTTCTTCTTTATCCTCTTACTTATTTTTTGTTTTTATTCCTCTTACTCGTTTTTTCTTTGTTATCTTTGCATTCTTCTTCTTCATCGTCATTGTCTCCTCAGACTTCTTCTTATTCTTTTTTTTAGTCTTGTTCTCCCGATTATTTCTTTCTTCTTCTTTTTCTCTCTCAATAATCATCATCTTTGTCTTCCCCAACATATTATTTGTCTCGTCTTCATCATCATATTCTTTTCTTTACCTTCTGTTTTTTGTTTCTAATTTGTTTTTTTTTATTTTCCATTTTTTCTTGTTTTTCTTCTTCTACTAAAAGATTTGTTTTTAGTTATTTTTCGTATTTATCTTCGTCATTTTTTAAATATTCTAAAATATATGTGAACCAAATGGACACCAAAAATATTTGATGATTTATTTATCCTTAAGGGAAGCAATCCAAAAATACGATATACAAATAAATATTTATATTTTCTAAAATCATAAATAAAATGAGATTTGTGATATAAATTATTCATTTTCTCTATCTAATAGTGTATGTTGGTTTTCCCTTTCTTCTTCTTTTTCTTTTTTCATTATCTTCGTCTTCCTCGACATCTTATTCTCCTGTTTTTTTTTGTATTTTTCTCCATCTTCTACTTATTATGATTTAACTTCTTCTTTTTCTGTTGTTTTATATTTTGAATTTTAATTTTTCTTTATTCTATCATAAATTATATGTTTCAGGGCCACACACAATTTGAATGTCGTTCATCTTTTTATCTTTCTATCTCTATCATCATGTTCTAAAACAGTGAAACTTTTTGAGTTTTTACAAATTAAAGATCCGATTTTTACGATCAAAATCAACGTTGTGGAATTCAGACACATCAATAGATAGAATGTTCATCCTCGTCTGGATCAGAAGGAGAAGTAGGTTTCAATTCTTATTCTACCCTAATCTAAACGCAAATTATTTTACATCATCTTCGACTTTTCCTTTTCATCATTTTCTCTTCTTCCGACTTATTCTTCTTCTTTGTCTTCCAAGTTTTATTCGTCTTCTTTTTCCTTATCCAAACTCAGGACACTTGTCTTCTTCGTCTCCTCTCATTTCTTATTCTTCTAATTTTCTTTTCGTTTCCTACTCTATCTTCATCTTAACCTACTTTGTCTTCTTCATATTCCAGGTCTTTGTGCTTGTATTTTTCAATCCTCTTCTCTATCTTTCATTTTTTATTCTTCTTCATTATTTCCTTATTTTTCTCCATCATCTCCGACTTCTACTTCTTTTTCTTTATCGTATATGTCTTCTCCGACTTCATGTCTTTTTCGAGTCTTTCTTTGTCTAATTCTTCTGTTTTTTCTTCTTCATCTCATCTTCGTCTTCCGTGGACATGATTAATTTAAAAATCGTAGTGTTTTCTTCTCTGACTTTATTCCTATTCTTCCAAATATTCGTTCTCTTCTCTAAATCTTCATTTTCTTTTTCTACGTTTTCGTCTTGTCCGTCTTTTTATGTTTTTTTCTTCTTTTTTTTCTTCTCGTTCATTAAGTTATTCTTCTTTATTCTTCTTCTTTCTCCTTTCTCTTCTTATTTCTCCTTTTTCTTCTTCTTTCTTCCTTGTTCTTCTTCTTTCTTTCTCCCTCTTCTTTTCTTTCTTCGTCTTCCTTCTTCATATTTCTTCTTCTTCTTTTGTGTTCCTTTTGTCTTTTTCTCTCTTCTTGCTTCCTTCTTCTTCTTCTTCTTTTTCTTTCTTCTCCTTCTTTCCTTTTTCTTATCCATGTTCTTTCGACTATTTTTCTTTTCTACAAATTATCCATCTCGTTAATCTTTTTTCAGCGTCTCGTCTTATCCGAGATTTAATCCTGCTCCTGATTTTATTTTTATTTTTTGGTCTTCTTTCTCATATTGAATGTCGAATTATTAAATATATTATTGGGTAAATGAACATTAAAAATGATTTATTAGACCATTTGTAATATATTGACTGTTATACTAATAGATGAGAGCATGTAGTCATTTAGTGTTTCCACATCATCGTTCCTTGGACTCAGTATCACATCTCTTGAAAAGAATTAGGATAAGTTTTTGTGGCAAACGACCGTCCATAAACTTCAACTACAATTCCTTTGATAGGATCTTCACAATCCATGATCAACAAATCTTTGAGAATGTCAATCTTGGATTTTCCGATAAAATTTTTTTATCTTTCCATAACCAATATCCAATATACATTTAGAAAACATTTCTAGCTCAACCTCCTTACGACTTTTATCTCCAGCTATAAGTCACATGTTATTTGTAAGTCTCAACAACTTACAGTTAGACCACATAAACGACGAATTTATAGTGGCATTAAGCATTAAGCATTAATCATCATTGGAAAGACCTCTAAAGACGATAACCTTACCACCGGATAATTTATAACATTTTATAATATCATGCATTGTTCAATCCAAAATTTCACGCCAGCATTAAATATCATTGGAAAGACCTCCAAAGACGATAAATTTACTACCACACGATTTATTACATTTTATAATATCATGCATCGTGCTAACCAGAATCTCGAAACAATCTTTGCTAGTTTTGATCCAAACTTGATCAAACATGTCATAAAACAGTTCACCACAATAGATATTACAAACCTGAAATGACCTAGAATTGTCCCTCTTCTTTTTGACAGTGACAAAATAAATTACAACAGTTATTATCTACTAAATCAAGTTAATGACTTTACATATATAGATTGTTCCAAGATTAAACATTTCAGCTGTTCAATCTTTGCAACGGTTATATCTACGCAAAAGCAAACTCTACCATGTTTTTCTAAACTTCATAGCCTCACACCTTAATACCCGAATTTTTAAGGAGATTTCAAGTGCAATTTGTTCCTCTTCCAATATCTTATTTAATAGCTTAACATACTCACACATAGATTACTCTTTGCTTCGTTAGTACGTAGTATACACCATAAAATTTTAATAAATATGTTTTAGTTTTCTAAATTTTTATTATATTTTTGAAAAAATTAATTTTGAACTTTAATATGCACGATGAATCCATATGTTGTATACTATTAATAAAATTTCAGTAAGAAATTTAACAATTACACAAAATGAAACGAATGTTCGATAATATTTAGAAATTATTGATTTTAGTATTACTAAACAATATTAATTCAAATTGTCTATGTATGTCATGGATGGGCATGCATGATGTACCAATTCTGTATTAAAATTAGATGATTGGTATGCGCCATGTGCATATAGATGATATGTGAAACAATGTAAAATAGTTATTTTTCTTTTGAATATAATCAGTACTCGTAATATATATATATATATATATATATATATATATATCATATCACTATATCAATACGAATGAAAAAATTTCAAATTATATCCAAACACCGACAGCTATTGAGAATAGGTAAAAGGATTTGATTCAATCAGAATTATGAACTATTTCAATAACCTAAACCTGGCATTTGGCAAGGAAATCTAACAAACAGGAGAACTAACAACAAATAAATCAAAGCCTGTATTTTACGAATTCAATAACCCATGTTAGAAATTAAAGATGAAAAAAAAAACCAAGAAAATAGAACAAATCATACCAAGACCATGCTTTGATATTTGTGTCAAAGTCCTCCATTAGAGAACAATTCAAAGAGAAAGCTTCTTGATGCTAAGCGGAATCAGAGGATATGCATGTAAGTTATACGACCATCACGTTTGAGGAAAACAAACCTGGAGAGACAGAAGGCAACAATTACTTAAATTTTGAGAAATTAAATCAAAGAATCATCTCAAAGTTTGACAATAAGAAGTAAAAACTTACCAATATCATTTAGAAGAACAAAAAAGAATAACGTTATATAACTTGCAGATTAGTGTTACTAAATTAGACTAAAGGAAACACGTCAAAAGGAAAAGATAATTGAATAACCTACCAATTTTTCCGGAAACATCCTTTTATATCTCTTTTATCCTCTCGTCGCCTGTTTTCTAAGATTTTTCGGGTTGTATTTTGAGTATCCTAAATAGAGATTAAAACACATATTAAAATTAATATCAAATTAGTAAAAAACAAAATAAACAAAAAGGAAGAAGATGTAGCATAGTACGAAGAACACATAAAAGTCAAAAACAGCAAAAATATAGATATTAGAACGTGACTGATGACTACGTACCTAGTATTTTGTATGTTGAGAGTTTATGTACATATTGGCCCCAACTTTTGTATTGAATAGCTATCAATCTAACATAATCATGGCTTTTCTTTATTCTTTTTTTGCCATTTTTACTGCTACTTAGGTATGACAAGATTCATACTTTTTTTTGCTTCTTCGTGCTCCACAGCTAAAATATGTCATGCATTCAGGCAAAAAAAAAATCTTTTATTTTTTCCTCTCTCTCTCTCTTTCACCTTTGTGCAACATGCTTTTGCTATTTCCATTATTCCTTTCAACAACTAAAAAAACATCAACCGTGTCTTTTGCAGATTTAACTCACAATAAACATTAATCGTGATTGTCTGAAATGTTCATATCTATGAATCTCAATATCTATTATTTATAATCTATACGACTAACTATTGTGTTGGAAATATGGTTTATGCTACAACACAATTTTCTATGATTTTTGCTGACCATATTTTTATACTACTATTCATACATGGCAAAACAGATAAATTATAGTGTTGAATTGAAAACCAAACTTTCAATTAGGAGTGTTTAATTTGAATATCGCTTTGAAATCAATTTTGATTCGATTCTTTGGTTTATAAATTGTGTATATCTAAAGTAAAATTTAATTTACCATGCAAAATTTCATATGGTTTGATTTTTGTTTCGGTTTGGGTAATAAACATATCTTTAACCTCATAAAAAAAACTTTAGTTCTAGATAATTTTTTTCTTTTTAATTTGACTTTGATTTGAATTTGGTTATTCAAAATATTACCATTGAAATCATACTATAATATGTTTCGTTTTTTAATATCCATTATTTTGATTTGGATTAGTTTGATTTATCAAGAACACTACAAGAAAACATTCAAATACTGACGGACAAAACCGTCGGAAATCCGTCGGAAATGGCCATTTCCGACGGATTTCCGACGGAAACCGTTCGTCGCATCTAGATCATCGGAAAATGAAATGCCGTCGGAATCCCGTCGGAAATTTCTGACGGACACAAACCGTCGGAAATTTCCGACGGGATTCCGACGGAACCTATTTCCGACGGGATTTCCGACGGATTCATTTCCCGACGGGTTTTCCGACGGCGTTGCGACAGTGTTCTATCGGACAAGTAACGACGGAATTGTTGTCGGAAAAGTCGTCGGAAATAATTTCGACGGAGGTTCGTCGGAAACCCGTCGAAAATTGAAACCGTCGGAATCCCGTCGGAAATAGTCGTCGATAGAATTTCCGACGGAATTCCGACGGGTAATATAATATTTTTTAAAAAAAAAAATTAAATGAAAAATAAATTTCAATTCAAATTTAAAATAAAATATATAATCTGAAAAGAAATTGAAATAGAAATTAAAACTAAAATTTGAAAATATAAAAAAAATTGTTCAAAAAAAAAAAAAACAAATTACAAATTACATAAACGATTTTTAAAATTCTCCCGGAAATTTTTTTGTAATAAAATCTTCCATAGCCGCAATTCTAGTGTCTTTTTGCACCATTTGATTCTTCAACTCATCGACTTCATGTTGGAGTGCGGATTCTCGTTGAGAAGAAGCGTATCCCTTCTTATAAACTTCGGGAATACATCCTAAACCGAAGAAACGGCCTTTGCTTTTCGGAGTATGCTAAAAAATAAAGTTGAAATTATTAGAAAAGTTAAATAATTGTAAAAATACTAATCATAAAAAATTTGATTACCTCGTAAACCATTGCGTCGATTTCCTCGCGAGGCAGCTCTTCGACCGGCGTCCCTTGCTGAGACAGTTGAGTTAATCGTTCTTCTTGGAGCCTCTTAACCTTCTCGACAAGGTCAATAGCAACTCCATCTTGTATTTGGCCGGTCACCTTGTTCGTGTGAGAGATTCTCACGAAGTCATACAAATTGACAGGAACACCACCGTTTTTTTCGGCCTAAAATAACAAAATTAGTAAAAACAAAAAAAAAACAAAACTTAAAAAGAAATAATTTTGTATAATTCTTACCAAATCGTCTGCTAGTCGAACAAAACCAGTGGCTCCCGCATTGTGCGTTGCTATCCCTTTACCACCTCGTTGGCTCAATCGGTTTTTGGAATTTCTTTTCGAAATTTTATCCGTCGCCGCGTCGGCCCAATAAACTTGGAATGCTCTCCAACATGTAGGGTTCAACCCTTTAGGACATTCAAGTATGCCCTTCTTCCACTTCTGCTTCCACTCATTCATGTGTCCAGAGTAGCAGCTAGCGGCCGTGCGGTGGAATAAAGCTTCAACTGTAGGGGTGTCGACAGGGTCCCAATTATAATCTTGCTACATTTTAAAAAAAAAATATAGGTTAGTCATATTGTTTTTAAAATTTAAACAATCATAAATAAAAATGTATTGTAACTTACCGCAAAAGAGCGAAACCACATTTGTTGCTCATCAGATGGCATTTCCGAATACAGTTTGTACGGAACCTTTAGCATCCCATGAAGCATCTTCAAAATAGATTTTGTAATCCCCTTATCATGGCCAAACCAAGTCGACCTTCCACGCCGTTGAGGATCTAGCTTCTTAATATTCTCACGTCCCGGCTGCCGAATAAGTTCATTTATGTCCATTTGAGTCCCCGGAACATGAGTCTGAGCGGGAGAAGAACTCGAACCGGGAGTAAAGACTGGGGACTCGGGAATATGGAGAGAAAACCGAGGGGATGGGTTATCCTGGGAAGCAAAATTTCCATACGTAGACCTAAAAATTTTTTGTAATAAATTAAGATTTATTAATAAAATTTATAAAAAAATAAATATTTGTATATAATCTATAAAACGTTTGCAAATATTATTTTATCTTATATGAAATTTTGTTTTTACAATATTATTAAGTAAATATTTTAGATAGAATATAATAAAAATGTGTTTATATAACAAACAATTATCTAAAAACATAGATAACAATTGTAACAAATTTAATAAATATTCGTTTTCAATATTTAACAATTTTACATATTTTGTAGAAATATTTTTTTATTAACAATTTAACCATTTAAAAAAATCATAAATTTATCAATATTAAAAATCTAACCATTTGAAAAACTTCGACCCAAACAAATAGAAAATCTAACAATATCAAAACCAAAATCTAACCTAAATCTAAGAATTATAGAAAAAAAAAAATCAAATCCTAAATCTAACAATATCAAAAATCTTAATTAAAACCCAAAAAAAAAAACAATCGAACAGCAGCAATGAAAACCTAGATCTAGAAACCGTGATTCGGTTATTGATAGATTTAGGGATCTATCAATATTAAAAATCTTAAGTAACACCCAAAAAAAAAAACCAAACAATCGAACAACCAAAATCAAAACCTAGATCTAGCAATTGTGAATCAACTAACCTAGATTTCGGGATCTAACAGTTCATACAATCTAAGAAGTTAAAATTTTCGACAATCTTACTAATAAAAAAAACTTGAAATTTAAGAACATGAAAACTTACATAGTTTTGGGGAAGAGGAGAGAGATGGTCGGCCAGAGGAGAAAGGAGGGAGAGATCGGCGGTGGGAAGTGACCGGCGGCGAGAGGAGACCGGCGGTGGGATGTGACCGGCGGCGAGAGAATATAAAAAACTTTGTTTCTTTACGGGTGGAAAAGAAATTGGGGAAGAAGGAGATTAATATGTGACCACCGCATATTACCGTTCTCTCTGCCCCATAATCTCTGAACTGGCTTAACATATAATTACCGTCTAACTCCGGAGGTGGATCATCAAATACTTTTTTGTTCTTCTTGAACAATGTAATGCTCCGACGATATGGATGATCCTTCGGTAGGAATTTTCTATGGCAATCAAACCAACACGTCTTTCGTCCATGTTTCAACTGAAATGCATCTGTATTATCTTGACAATACGGACATGATAACCTTCCATGTGTTGTCCATCCGGATAGCATCCCATATGCTGGAAAATCGCTTATGGTCCACATAAGTACAGCGCGCATCACAAAATTTTATTGGCGAGAAACATCAAATGCCTGAACACCATTCTCCCATAACTGTTGCAACTCATAAATCAATGGCTGCAAAAACACATCAAGTGATCTCTTCGGATGCTCTGGGCCAGGAACGAGAATGGTAAGGAACAGAAACTCTCGTTTCATACACAACGATGGCGGCAAATTATAAGGTGTCACGATGACTGGCCACAACGAATATTGCCTCCCATGCTTTCCAAATGGGTTAAAACCATCTGTACTTAATCCGAGGTACACATTCCTTCTCTCATAGGCAAAACCCGGATACAATGATTGAAAATGTTTCCATGCTTCTGCATCTGAGGGATGCGCTATTTCTCCATCTGACGTATGTTCTGCATGCCATCTCATTGCACCCGCTGTGCGCTCAGATTGATATAACCTTTTTAACCTCTCTGTTAAAGGCAAATACCACATAAAATTATATGGCACAGGAACTCTTCCACTTGTTTCTTGAAATCGAGGTTTACGACAAAACCGACATGACGACCGGTTTTCTCCTCTCTCCAGTAGATCATACAGTTGTCAATGCACACATCTATCATCTGATACGACAAACCCAGACCAGCGACCAATTTCTGTATCTCATAATACGAATCTGGTGAAAGATTATCTTCAGGCAAAATTGACTTCACAAAATCCGCGAATGCATCCACACAATCCTCACTCAAATTGAAATCCGTCTTGATGGTCATCAACCTAGTTGCCGTTGATAAAGGCGAATCCCCTTCTCTACAACCTCGATATAACGGATGTTTAGCTGCATCTAACATGTCAAAGAACCTCCGGGCTTCTAAATTTGGTTCCTCTATTCTAACTCCATCCTCGACAAACGACGGTATATTTTCACGAAATGCATCGTTTACCATCTGGACGGTACCTAACTGTTCGTCTACTTCCGTTCTAGGTTCCTCAAACCTATCTGCATTATAATGTTCACTAGTACTAGCATAATTTACTATTGAATTATTTTCTCCATGCGAATACCAAATCTTATAACCCGACATAAATCCTCGCCTAACTAGATGATTCTGAACAGAAGATACCGAAATAAACCTATGATTTACACATTTACTACATGGACAATACATCTTACCAGATTGCAATGTTATGTCCTGGTTTGATGTGAATTGTATGAATTGATGTAGACCTTCGGCAAACTCTTTCGTAAGTACTCCCGTCACCGGATCACTCGGACTTTTATCCATCCAAGATCGAAAATAATCAAAATGATTAGAGGAAGACATTTTATCAAGTTTTTTTTAGCTTTGTTATGAATGAGAGTAGAGGAGGAGAATGGTTTAAATAGAAATTTTAGAAAGGATTTCCGACGGATTTCCGACGGATATCCGATGGATTTTAAAAATTTTAACGGCTCACACAACGGCTATATAACGGCTATTTTAAAACGGCTACTTTTTCCGATGGAATTCCAACGGCTTGCTTATCCCGTCGAAATTCCGTCGGAATGCCGTCGGAAATTTCTGACGGGTTCATCTCCGTCGGAAATTTCCGACGGAACTCCGACGGATTTTGTTACCGTTTTATTTTTCCGACGAAAATCCGACGGGAACGTGCGTCCGTCGAATTCCCGTCGGAATTTCGTCAGAAAATTTCCGACGGATTCTCGCCTGTCGGAAACTCCGTCGGAATTCGCTATGTTTTCTTGTAGTGGAAGGAAAATCGACTTAAAAAAAAGAAAAAAAAATCAGTCAAATATGATTATATATGTTCCATTTTTCTTTTCCATTTTTTTTATAACAAAAAAAAAATTCGAAATGTTGGAAAATTAGCTTAAACTTGATTGTTTTTATTGTTTGGTTTCACTGATGAATAAAAATCCGAGAGGTTCATGAACGAAGCAAACAAATTTTCACTGAGATAAAAAACTCCATCTTTTATCAAACATGTATGCTTAGTCTTTCACAATATGAAAAGAACTCTTCCACAAATCAAGACATCCCACTAAAACCAATTACATAAAATCCTAAATCCTAAAAATCAGAACCTGTTTAAGCAGAGATAATAGCAATTTGGCTTTGGATAAAACCCAATCTAAACATTTACCTCCCATATAACACGTATCAAGAGCATCATGAATCGTCACCCTCGCAATCTCTGTAACTCCATTGATTCTCTTAATCATCAAAACTAAACGTGACACAACTTTATACTCACAATATCCGCAATATCAACTAAAGATAAAATTAAACACAATTTCTAAATCTAAACATTCATCGTCACAATCTTTTTAAAAAATTGAAGTCGCAATCCTTTAAAATATATGGAATGAAGTTATACCTTTGATATAAAGCTCCACAAAAAATGGTCGTTCTTAAATCCACCGAATATACATTTTGAGCGCAAGCAATACCTAGAAAGTTAAAGAAAAAATCAGAGATCTTCCCTTCACTTTCACGAATGATCTTAATAAAAGACATAGTTCATTCAATCAATCGGCCATAATCGATTAAAGGCTCTTAATCTTAACGCGTGTGACTTCCTCTTTTCCTTCGTATACGACACGATCAACGATTCGGACCGTAAAGAGTGGAACTTTAAATGATGACGATCTAGATTTCCCTTTTATATATTGAGTTTCCAGACTCCAGATTTCTTCCCTGTTTTGTCTGTTTTGTTCCACGGGTGATGTTGTAGTCTCAACGGCGATTACGTTTCCGACTTCTCCATATTCGCTTCAGCTTCTCTTTTTTTAAATCGATCTTTGGGGCTTCAGTGTATTAACGATTGGATTTTCAATCAGTTCTAGTATTTAGAATTTTGGCGAAATTCCGATTTCGTTTCGTATGATGGGAAGTTGGAGTTAAAGACTTTTCATCGGATTGATTTTGATCTGCTTTTCGAATTTTATTCCGGTGGGGAGTTCAATTGATATCAATCAGAGATTGGACCCAGTTTTCGATCCAATCCAATCAGGTTCACTCGAAATTTTTTCGTAATCGTAATCTGATTGAAGCTTTTCAGGACTTGGTAGGTCGATCTGATTTCAGGTTTTGATTGTTGGTGTTTGATCGCGATTTGGGGGATTCTAAGCTGGCCCGACTCCAAGAAAATTTGGACCCTGTGCAATAAGCTCATATTTTTTTTTTTTACAAACATAAAAATGATTTCCGTAAAAGCCACGTATTAAATAAGTCATCTGAAGCTTTTAAAGCAAACGTATTTGTTTTCATTAAAACCCCATAAGGACAATTGCACCATACAAATGATATCAGCCCAATAGGCCCACAAAAGATAAACGAAAAGGAAAAAGAAACTATGTGGCCATCCCTGGGAATTGCTGCGAAAGCTTCAACGCACCACCGCGACAAAAAGAATCTTATCATCATAGATCCTACCGCCGGCTGATGCCTCTCCAAAAAAAATTATTCTCGACCTTACCGTGAAATTTCGCCATTGATAACACAGAGAACTACACAAACTGTAAGTGTGGAAAAACTAACAACGACAGATTTATGTGTCTTGGACAGCACCAAGACTAATGTTTTTATTTCAACTTAAATTTGATTAGTTAATCTTACAAGATTACACTAACTTTGGTGTTCTCAACTCTAGAACTCTAGATTGACCTCAAACGATTCTAAGCTTAATCTAAAAACCTTTAACTAGATCTCACAACACGTGAATGTAGAATTACAAAGAACACTAACCTCTCTAGCTTACAAGAACTTTCTTAAAGTCTAGCACTACAAAAATGGTTCAACATAATTACATTTTTTTTTTGTAGGTATGATCAATAATTTGTAGGAAAAAAAAAATTTGCAACAATTTGTTACAAAAAAATTCCGCGAGTATAGAGGCGTAGCCATTTGGTTTTTGTAACAATCTGTAGAAAACTTGCCACAAATTACTCACAAACCGATTTTATCACAAATAAAATTTGCTACAAATTTACTATAAATAATTTGTAATAATTTTACACAAAAAGCTACAATCAAAATTTCCTCGCAAATGTTACAATTTGCCACAACTTCATAGCAGCAATTAGATACAAAGTGTTACACTTTTTTGTTGCTAATGTTTAATTAATACCACAAATAGCTTCAAATATTATGTGGCTATTTAGAAATTTTCAATTAAAAAAAAAATAAAAACCAAATGAAATTAAAATAAATAAAAATGTGATTACAAATTATTAATCTTATAAAGATTAAACATTTAAAAGTCATTCTTACCAAAAACAAAACATTTAAAAGTCATAATAATGTCTAATTAAATTACTATGCCGCGGCCGAGTCTATCCGAGACTATATCAAGATAGAACTCCTCATTGCCTCCAAGTCTATCCGAGACTATATCAAGATAGAAGGTCCATCTCTTTGCTCTTCTCTACCTTTGCATCCACTCATCTCTACCTGTAGATGATAGATAGACAAAGTTAAACTAGAAATACAAGAAAGAAATGATAGATAAACAAAGTTGTTTTAGAATTACAAGAAAGAAAAGAAGGTCTCAGAACATTAGCTAAAGCTCGATTCAACAAGTTACCACTTCAACAACTCAATATTAGCTGAAGCTCAATTTCAGAAGCAAACAAAACAGAATTACTCAGAAAGACATATCACATAAGAGTCTAATCGCAAATCACTCTGAGTAAGGCAATCTGTGTTTTAAATAGTGCGCCATTGCGACGCCATGGCGCAAGGCGCACCGTGGCGATGGACAGATCGCATTGAACGCCTATGGCGATGCGATATACATGTGGCGAGCGCTATGCTGCGCTTTTCACTGTTTCCAAGGCTCACGTTGTGACGCCAAGGCGCGCTATATGTTTTTTTGTTTTCTCTGTTTTTAACTAAATACAGAAGTGTTTAATTAAACTCTACGATTAAAACCCTTTTTTTTTACTCTGTTTTTAACTAAACGCTGCAGTTTTTAATTAAACTCTACGATTAAAACCCTAAACTTATAAAAATTTTAGCAACTTCTAGAGATCACAGATCACGCCACTCATCTCTTCTTCTCTTTGCCTCTTCATCTCTTCTTCTCCTTGCCTCTTCATCTCTTCTTCTCTTTGCTTCTATTCTACTACTCATAATGGCTGAGACGGGAGGAACATCTAGAGAGGCTCGAGGAACATCTACGGAGGATCCAGGCAAAAAATATGGAACGCGAGTTGGTAATGACAACAACAATTGGAAGTGTATTTACTGTATGAGAGTGATTAGGGGAGGAATCACACGTCTAAAGCAACACTTTGTTGGGGGTTTTAGGATTGCAACAAAATGTACATTAGTTCCAGATTATGTGCAAACGGAACTAAAGGATTATATGCTGAAAAAGGCAGAAGAAAAAGCGGCTAGTCAAATGATGCACGAGATGCATAACATAGTTGACGATCATGATGGAGAGGAAGATACAGAAGGTTATCCGACGCAGAAAGTGCAGCCTAAAAAGCGAAAAGTCAAAGGTCCATTGGACAAGTTTGTCACCTCCCCTCCGCCTGATGTATTGCAAGGAAGAAAAGATAGAAAAGGTATTTTCGGAGCTTGTGATAAACAGATGAGGGATAAGGTTTGTGGAGGTATAGCTAGGTGGTTTTATGATGCTGGTATTCCATTTAACGCCGTAAACTATGATAGTTTTGGAGAGATGTGTGAGCTGATTGGCCAGTATGGAGTTGGATTAAAACCACCAAGTATGCATGAATTGAGAGTTCCTCTTCTTAAAAAAGAAGTGGATAATACGCTAAGTCAGTTGGTGGAACACAAGAAAGAGTGGGCGTCTAAAGGCTGCTCACTTATGTCAGATGGATGGCGTGATTCAGTTGTTAAGAAGGATATTGTTAATTTTCTTGTGAACTCTCCGAAGGGCTCTGTTTTCATCAAATCGAAAGATGTTTTCGAAGTCGTGAAAGATGCAAATATGTTATTTCAGATGCTTGATGATATGGTTGAGGAAATTGGAGAAAAAAATGTTGTTCAAGTTGTCACGGACAATGCATCTAACTACGTAAAAGCTGGTAATTTTCTTTTACAAAGATGCAAATTTGTTACTTCACGTTTTTTTTTCAAAAGGATTGAAGTTCAATCATTGAACTAAATGTTTATTTTCGTGAAATTCAGGAAAATTACTAGAGGCAAAAAGAACAAATCTCTATTGGACTCCATGTGCTGCACATTGCATTGATCTAATGTTGGAGGAGATTGGAGAAATCCCACCAGTGAAGAATGTGTTGAAGAAGTGCATTTTCATGAATGCATATATCTATAGTCGAGTCCCTCTTGTGAACATGATGAGAAGATTCACGAAACAAAAAAATCTGCATAGGCCAGCTATTACAAGGTTTGCTACTTCTTACATAACTCTCTCACAGTTTCACAAGCAACAGAACAACTTGAGGCAGCTGGTTAATTCCGACGAATGGAATAAGTCTAAACGGCCAAAGGAAGCAGGAGCAAGGAAAATAAAACAATATATTACGCAAAATAGTTTTTGGAGAAATGTTCTTTACGCTCTAAGATTGACGGGGCCGCTTGTAAAAGTTCTTAGGTTGGTTGATGGAGAAAGAAAACCGCCTATGGGATATATTTACGCAGCCATGGATCGAGCGAAAGAAACAATTTCAAGTAGTTTCAACCTGAGAGAAGAGCAATACGAAAAGGCTTTTGAGATTGTTGACAGGAGATGGGATATTCAGCTACATCGTCCATTGCATGCAGCCGGATATTTTCTAAATCCAGCGATCCAATATGCACACCCTGAAGATGTGAATTGCGAGGAAGTGGTGAAGGGTTTGTATGGTTGCATTGAAAGGTTGGTTCCAGACACTAGCACTGTAGACAAGATAATGGTTGAGCTAGATTCTTTTAGAAATGCAACAGGTCTCTTCGGTTTGCCTATGACAATTAGGCATAGATCGTTGAAAGCACCAGGTAACAAAAAATTCAATATGATCTGCAACCTTTCATTGATTATAGTAGATGAAAACTAACAAATGTTTTCATTTCAATAGCTGAATGGTGGTCATCCTTCGGATCTTCAACTCCAAATCTCAAAAAATTCGCCGAGAAGGTTCTAAGTCTAACTTGTAGTGCAACTGGTTGTGAAAGAAATTGGAGTGTATTTGAACTTGTAAGTCTTCTTGATTACTTTCATCTTAAATGATTAGATTACTTCAATCCCCTCATAATATAACTTATAATCTTTCCTTCTACCAGCTTCATACAAAAAGAAGAAATCGATTATCCCAACATCGATTGAACGACATGGTTTTCGTGAAATATAACCGTTCTTTGCGACGTCGATACAACAGAAGTGATACCATAGATCCTATTCTCTTGGATGAAATTGATGAAAGCAATGAGTGGTTAATTGGAAAAATGGACGGGGACTCATCTGGTGATGAAGTTGGTGACCTTGTGTTCGAAAATGATGACTTGACATGGAATGCTGTGAGCCAAGCTTCAGGTGCTGAAGAGCCTAACTATTTTACTAGAGGGGCAAAAGGTCCAAGTTCGAGTAGAATTGAGAATGGAAAGGGAATTCAGCAAGCTTCTCACACTTCCAAACGACCTGGTCCATATGGTCCAACTCCTCCTATTCTATCATTGGTGGATGAAGATGATGACAATAATGATGAGATAGAAGAGGATTTAGGTGCAGATGATTTCGGTTTGGATGAGGAGTTGGATTACAATTACAATGATTCTGATGATAATCATGATTATGAGTCAGATTCTTAGGCTCTAGCGCTATTTTCATATGCTTTGGTGTTTAGGATTTTTATTTTGGTGTTTTGGATTTTGTTTTGGTGTTTTGGATTTTTTTTTGGTGTTTTGGATTTTGTGTTTGGTGTTTCAGATATGAATGTTTGGATTTGGAGTTTTTGTTTTCAAGTATTGATTATTTCAAGTTTATCAAGACATTATAAGTAGAAAATGCTATATATAAAATTGGTTTGAATCGTGTACCACACATGGCGCGCGCCGTGGTCGCCATGGCGCATGGCGCGCGCCGTGGTCGCCATGGCGCATGGCGCATTGCACAGGCCCGCTAGCCATGGTGCGCAATGAGCCATTTAAAACCCAGAAGGCAATCTAAAACCAATGCAAAGTCTAACTACAACAATCAGAAACAAAAAAAACAGAGAAAGCTAAAGCAAGCAGACATATATTTTTCTGTTGTAAGAAATGCTAAACTTACCAGCAAGAAATGCTGTCCCGATACTAGAGAGAACTCCAGATAGGAATGAGTTAAATAGAAATGATCCCACCAAAGCCATGTAATCCACCTGTTCAGTAAACAACCAAGAGAAAACTCTAGAGATTAACAATCAGTGGGTACGTGCTTAATCTTTTGGTCATTCCACTGCTATTGAACTAATGAAAGGGATTTAAATGCTACTTACTAGCAACAGATAAGTCAACTTTGTGCTAATGAAATAAGTCAAGACACAAAGAACAAGAAATGTTTCATTTCCTCAGATAATTAGAGTGGAAGAAACGTTTGTCTTGAATCCTTAGAAACACACATAGCTCTTATCCTCACCCAGAAATGGCATGATAACCTCTGCCTGCACCCACATTCAACAATGTTAGACATTTATCTTTTCGTCAGGAGAATACAAAAAAAAAAAAAATGAACATACCAGTTCAGAAGCAGACCTATGTTTGATTGCTTCTAGCTTTACCAAAAACAGGACAACATGACAAAAAAAAGGTTTATCTTCGTCTCTCGCAGACCTCTATTTGATTGCTAGCTAGCTTTACCAATCCATATTCAATTTTAACAAGCAGAAAGAAACAAGTTAACAAGAACATCACGACACATTAGAGACACATGCCAAAAAAAAAAAAAGCTTTTGTTCTTAATTACTCTTACGAAAAATGCATACTTTACTTGACTTTATTCAGCAAATCGAAAAGTTTTCAACATAAATCCACCTCAAATCAATTAAATCAAGATCAAAGTCAATCATAAAACAGAAAAAAAAAACCAAGCCGCCGCTGAAGAGCTCAACACGAGCTACACGAAGATAAGACGAGAAAGGAGAGAAAGACGAACCTCGAGGCCAAGAGCTGTGATTATAAACGGCGGAGATTCGAAGAGATGAGGAAATTGCCGCTGCCGTCATCGCCCTCTTCGACGAAGACGAGGAGTATCGAGGGAAATCACAGCAGAGGGGAATCGATGAGATCTGGACGGCGAGAACTAGTTAAGCTCACCTAGGGTCTGGCGGGGGCGGTAAGACGGAGTCTGGCAGAGATCGGCGACGGGGGAAGGGAGAGCTGGGTCGGAGGAGACGACGGCGGAGATGGAGAGCGGAGGCAACTTTCCGGCGGTGAGAGATAGAGAGCGACGAAGAGTGAGAGTGAGAGTGAGAGTGAGAGTGAGAGGGATCGAGACAGAGACAGAAGAGAGATCGAGACTGAGAGAAGAGAAAAGTGTTTGTCGACAAAAAGCTTTTAGTTTGAGAAATTTGGCAATAGGGTACTTTTTGACTTTGTAACTGGGAGAATAGGTACATCCATCTTTTTATTTGCAAATAGGGTACTTATCTCTCTCCACGCATGCAACTACTTTCTAACCCTTAACCAATTCTAATATTAACAATTATGCCATTATCAATTATTTTTATTATCTTTCTTTATCATTCTTTTCCTCCGTTAACTCTCTCTTCTATTTTAATTGTTTTTTAATTATTTTGTTTTTTCCTCTCTCTCTTGTCATTTCTTCTAACTTATTCGATGATTTTAAGTGAAATTAACAGCCTAACATGAACATTAATGACTTAAGATAAACATTACATTTTTTTACCTTAAGTGAAGATTTTAAGTAGTCGATGATTTTAAGTAAACAGGAAAATCTTTTTTTAAGTGAAAGATTTTAAACAGTCGATGATTTTAATAAAAATAATTTTTTTTGCATCTAAAATATAATAAAAAAAATTACAAAATAATAATTATTTTTATAAATTTTTTTATTAAACTTATAAATAAAACTAACTTGATTGTTCAAAGGTAAAGTATTTTCTTCATATTTTTATTTTTATTTATATAATTTTATGAGTTGTTATTTAGTAATTTAAAATTCATTAAAAACTTAATGTACAAGTCAATTTTTAAAATCAATTAAGAAAAACCAAAATCCATATTTTTAAATTTTCACTTAAAATCATCAACTACTTTATTATTATTTTTTGTTAGTTTTGTAAATAATCATATAATTTCACCAACATTAACTTACATCTAATTTTTCTATTTTATTAAATATATCTACTTTTTATAATTTCTCAAAGATAAACTGAGATTTTCCTGTTCTTTTATTCTCATTTGAAAATAACAAAAAACAACACTCACAAAAATTTAATAATTTTTTGGTAATTTTTTTGTTACATGTACTTTCTGAATTTTATTTTTAAACAAGATTATTATTTTTTATTTTAATTTTCACTCAAACATTAAAAGCCTAACATGAACATGAGAATTTGTTTTTTTGTAATTTGTTAACTTAATAGTATTTCATTTTTCTTTCACAATATATGATTGTTTTTTGGTATGCAGCTAAGTCAGCTGTGACATTTCAACACCCTATTACATAGGGAGAATATTCACGGAGGTATCACTGAAAAATATAGTTTTTGGAGTGAAGCAAAAGTTATCTTCTGTTTGTAGGGATTAGGATTTAATTTTACAGTTTAAGATTTCAGGTTTAAGGTTTAAGATTTCATGTTTAAGGTTTAAGATTTTAAATAAATTTTTTGTTTTTTAAATTTTATTTATTTTCATTATCCACCTGCAATCAATCGCATGCAACAGCAAACGCTACCTGGAAGGAGCTTTTGATTTTGAGGGACAAAATACGGTACGAAGCGGTAGAAAATATTATGGGTGATTGTAGTCAAACGCCAACAACCGCTACCACCCGCAATAGCTGCGTTTGCGAAAATTAGCGGGAGAACCAACAAGCCCTAAGAAAATCTAATTTAAAAAAAAAATGGATAAAACCCAAAAAAGTATTAAGGGTTGACATCATGAGCGGTTTTTTTTGTTTGTAATTTATTAACTTAATAGTATTTCATTTTTCTTTCACAATATATGATTGTTTTTTGGTATGCAGCTAAGTCAGTTGTGGCATTTCAACACCCTATAACACAGGGAGAATATTCCCGAAGGCATCACTGAAAAATATAGTTTTTGGAGTGAAGCAAAAGTTATCTTCTGTTTGTAGGGATTAGGATTTAGTTTTACAGTTTAAGATTTCAGGTTTAAGGTTTAAGATTTCATGTTTAGTGTTTAAGATTTTAAATAAATTTTTTGTTTTTTTAATTTTTATTTATTTTTATTATCCACCTGCAATCAATCGCATGCAACCGCAAACGCTACCTGGAAAGAACTTTTGATTTTGAGGGACAAAATACGGTACGAAGCGGTAGAAAACATTTTGCGTGATTGTTGTCAATTGCCAACAACCGCTACCACCCGCAAAAGCTGTGTTTGCGAAAATTAGCGGGAGAACCAACCAAACCCTAAGAAAATAAAAAAATTTGGATAAAACCCAAAAAAGTACTAAGGGTTGACATCATGAGAGGTATATACGAAGGGTACAAGAGTGGTGTATACGATGAGTACAAAATAAGTATACATGCACAATGGTGTACAAGAGAAGCGAGGTGTAAAAGAGAGGTGTACACGATGGTGTACAAGAGAGGTGTACACGATGGTGTGCAAGAGAAGTGTACACGATGATGTGCAAGAGAAGTGTACACGATGGTGTACAAGAGATGTGTACACGATGGTGTACAACAGAGGTGTACACGATGGTGTAGAAGAGAAAAGAGGTGTACAAGAGAGGTGTACAAGAGAGATGTACAAGAGAGGTGTACACGATGGTGTACAAGAGAGGAGTACATGATGGTGTACAAGAGATGTACACGATGGTGTACAAGAGAAAATAGGTTTACAAGAGAGGTGTACACGACAGTGTACAAAAGAAGTGTACATGATGGGTACAAGAGACGTGTACACAATGATGTACAAGAGAATAGAGGTGTACACGATGGTGTACAAGGATGGCGTACAAGAGAAGAAAGGTGTACAAGAGATGTACACGATGTTGTACAAGAGAAGTGTACACGATAGTGTACAAAAGAAGTGTACACGATAGGTACAAGAGAAGTGTACACGATAGGTACAAGAGACATGTACACAATGGTGTACAAGAGAAGAGGTTTAGGGTTTAGGATTTAGGGTTAATGGTTTAGGGTTTATGGTTTAGGGTTTTGGGTTTAGGGTTAAGAGTTAAGGTTTTAGGGTTTAGGGTTTAGGGTTTAGGGTTTAGTATTTAGGGTTGAGGGTTTAGGGTTTTAGGGTTTAGGGTTGAGGGTTAAAGGTTTAGGATTAAGGGTTTAGGGTTTAGGGTTTAGGGTTTTAGGGTTTAGGGTTTAGGATTTAGTGTTGATGGTTTAGGGTTTTATGGTTAAGGGTTTAGGATTTAGGGTTTAGGGTTTAGGATTTTAGGGTTTAGGTTTTAGGGTTTAGACTTGGGAATGTGTTAACGGCATTCCCCGTGACTCTCCGTTGAACTGGATCACCCGAGTTATAAAAAAAAAATGAAAAACTTGGTGTATGGGTACTTTTTGACTTTATAATTTACAAAGTAGGTACTCTTATCTTTTTATTGTAGAAGTGGGTAAAAAATTATTTCAAATCCATTTGAACCCTTCCCAATTTTAGTTATTTACGTCAATGCCATTTAAATATAATAATAATGAAATCTTACTTTTTCTCCTTTCTTCTCTCTTCTCTTTTTTTTTTGTTTTTTTTGGTACAACTCATAACTATAAAACACAATATGTTATTTACCTTTTAAAATAATAACTTACAATCAGAAAATAAAAATTAATTAAAATAACTTTAAATCAAAATAACAATAACAACATAAAAATCAAAATTAACCTAAATACTTAAAATATTAATAAAATTAACAATAACAACTTTAAAAAAATTAACAATAACAACTTAAAATCAGAAAATAACAATAATAAAAATTAACAATAAGAAATAAAAAATAACAATAAATTAACAATAACAACTTAAAATAACTTACAAATAAGTTAACTTAAAATCAAAAAATAAAAATAAAAATAAAAATAAAAATAAAAATAACTAAAAGATAAGAACAATAACAAATAAATCAACTAAAATATCTTTTTTTTAAGAACAATAACTTCAAATCACAAAATAAAAATTAACTAAATCAACTCTATCTTTTTTTAATTGTTATATGACCCATAAAACAACTTTTTCCAGATCAAGTTAAATCTGAAAGGTTTATCTTCTTTAGTTCGTTGTAACTCTTTTTAAAATCAGAAATTTCAAACTTTATTTTATGTAGTTCATTGCATCTCACTGAAATATCGAAGCTTCTCTCTGCAATCTTAATATTCTTACGGTTTGAAAATTTCATAAGAAACATTTTTCTCATTTTGTATGAAATTTTTGATCTATTTTTGGCATTTGAAGAATTGTTCTTAGCTTATGTATTACGTATTAAATTTTCAGCTAAATTTGTGTTTATTTTTCATGAAAATTATCTTTGCTTTGCTCTGTTACCATGAGTTTGAGAATGTACAATGCAATCTTACCATGAATTTTTATATCGTTGCTTATTTCCCAAAATCAGAAGTTCAACATATGCAAATTACTAGTGTGTTTTATTTTTTTATTGTCTTTAACCATTAATATTTTATAAATTGCTTTATTAGTGGTTGTGAATGTAGAAAGATGTACAAGATGGTGTACAAAAGAGGTGTACACGATGGGAATTGTGAACTCTCAGGAGAATGAGAATTGATGACTGCATCAAATATGCACTTATTAGTACATGTACAAGAGAGGTGTATACGATGGTATACAAGAGAGATGTACACGATGGTGTACAAGAGGGGTACACGATGGTGTACAAGAGGGGTACACGATGGTGTACAAGAGAGATGTACACGATGGTGTACAAGAAAGGTGTACACGATGGTGTACAAGAGAGATGTACACCACACCAAGAGAGGTGTACACGATGGTGTACAAGAGAGGTCTACACGATGGTGTACAAGAGAGATGTACACCACACCAAGAGAGGTGTACACGATGGTGTACAAAAGAGGTGTACGCGATGGTGTACAAGATAGGTGTACAAGAGAAGTGTATGCTATGGTGTACAAGAGGGGTGTACAAGAGAGGAGTACGCAATAGTGTACAAGAAGTTTGTCCACGATCGTATACAAGATAGGTGTACACGATGGTGTACAACAGAGGTACACACGTGTACACGAAGTTGTACTACAAGAGAGGTGTACTCGATGGTGTATAAGAGAGGTGTACTCGATGGTGTACACGATGGTGTACAAGAGAGGTGTACATGATGGTGTACAAGAGATGTGTACAAAAGAGATTTACACGATGGTGTACAAAAGAGATCTTCACGATGGTGTATAAGAAAGATGTATAATAGAGATATGCATGATGGTGTACAAGTGAGGTGTACACAAGACAATATAAAAATATTTTTTCAAAAGTGCGACAATTCATATTTGTCTTAATATTATAATAACTAGGTTGTCTGTCCGCGCATCCGCACAGAGATAGTATTTTAATAGATTAAAATTTGGATTTTTGAAAGTAGAATCTATCATGTTTTGATTGTTTTGATTTTAATATTTAGTGAATTATGGCATGATGATTTAATTTAATTGGAGGAAGAAATTGTTTCATTTGAATAAATATTTAGTAATCCTATATATGAATAGCAAGATTTGAAAATATTTATACGATTAATAGCCATGTAATTGATATCTTATTTGTAGATTTGAAATATTTTTGATTTAGAGATTTATGACCTTAATTCAGTTGCAATATAAAACTTTTCCAACAAAAGATATTCAGCCATAAATTGAGACTTTATTAAATGATCTATTTGTAAGTTCAAATATAGACCCAAATATTATATTTATGATTTCAAGTTAATGTTTAGCTTTAAAATTTGGTTTAGAGTTTTAATTTTAGAATTTACGTCTTAGTATTGCATTTTATAATTTATAGTTTAGGATTTAGGGCCTAGTTTTTAATAATTTTAGGTTTAGTTTTAAAACTTTTAAGAATTATATTTTTTATTTGACCTAATATTTGATTATGAGAGCTAGGAACGATCTCGTCTAAGATTTTAAAAGGGAATATAATTTTAGAGTAAGGTTTAGGGTTTCAATTACATGATACACAACAAATATTGAAATTTAAAATTTTAATTTTTTCAATGCACACGATGGCGTATATGAGATTTACACGAGACAAAGTACAATATCTTTTTTAAAATGTGATAGTTCATAAACACCATATATTAGCGTCATACAAAATATTTCGCATTTTGCCGTATGTAAACCGTATTTTTGTGGTGTACAATATATATTGTAAAAGTGAGTTATACACAAATAATGTTAAAACTGTCCGTTTTTAAAAATTCAAAATTCGACATGTGCAGGAAAAAAAAAACTATTTTTTTGTTCATATATCATCAAATAATTCATTTTGTATAAAAAGATATATGAATCATAAAATTGAAGGGAAAACAAAATTATAAAAATTAAGAAAGAGGAAAATATAACTTTTTTTTTTAATTCTCTTTTTCTCTCCCCTCACACGTTTTTTTCTTTAATTTTACTTTTTTTCTTTGTCTCACATTGGACTCCACAGAAAGCACACATTTTTTTTCTCTCTCTCTACCTCTCTCACAATTGTTATCTCTATATCTCTCTAAGACACAAGGGTAAATTGTCCAGAATCTCTCTCTCACTTCCTCTCTCACCCATTTTCCTAATTAAAAGTTGAGTGTACCCATCTAGCAAATTAAAAGTCAAAAGTACCCTATTTGCAAAGATTCAATTTTTTTTCCTAAAATAAATTTGGAAACAAATTGTATCCATCAGATTGTTACAGATTCTTTTGTTGCAATTTTAGATACATATATTATGTTGCTATTTGACACAAATTAGAGATAATTTTAAATTTGTCGCAAATCATTACAAATTAATTACAATTAGTTACAATTTTGCTACACACTATTAACTAGGTGATCGGCCTGCATCTTGTGCGGGCTATAATACATTTTATATGTTATATATGAATAATATTGTCTATTAATGAATTATGGTGTAAGTAATGATGTTGAATGAAAAATTGATAGTTAAAAATAACTAATGATCAAATGTAAATCGTAAAAGATTTCAATATAAGTTGATGATAGAAAATGTAAGATAAAAAATATAAAGATGATATATTATAGTAACCGAGAAAGATACTAAACATATAACTAATTGTTATAAAATATATGAAAAGCATAGAAATTAAGTAAGATTTTGAAACACCTCCTTGTAGACGACGTTCATTTTTTTCTTTTGCACCTTCCCTTCTTTGTATGTGATTAGAACTTTAGCAGGAAAGCGTTGATACTAATATCTTCACCTTCTTTCAAAACCTTCCTATGTTTTTCAATCAAATCTTCTTCCACTGTTGCATGAATCCTTGTTCCCTGAAAAGTCATCGAAGGAGAAAAAAAAATTAAAAAAATGAAACATAATAAAAGATAAATATAAATATAAACATACCTCTTCATCGAACATCACCATTTCAGCACCACTCTTCAATGAATTCCATAGGACAAGGATATGTGCTTTTATCTTTTGTGTTTCGGAGGTTGGATCGAGATTGTTTAACATGATGAAAGATGACTTTTTACTCCTAACGATAGACATTGTTATATGAGGTGTTTGAAGGAAAAAGTGTTTTGAATGCGGTTGTATTGATTTTGTGTTTGACATATATAAAGGGCTTGATTGGTTTTAAAAAAACATAAAATTTATTTTAAAAAATTTCTGATATAATATTATATAATATTTTATGGTTTGATCACGTTATAAGCTGTTATGGTTTGATCACGTTATAATATTTTACAACTGAAATTTATAATATCTAAAATCATACGTTAAATGCATTTTTCCAGAAATCATAATGGTGAGAAAACAAACATTTGTTTAATCGAACATGCATATCCTGCTTCCTCAGAAACGACTCCATCTCATGTACGAACTGATATACCATAAGAAATTTTGAATGAAGGAATCAAAATATTTTTTACAAGCTGGATATTTTGAATGAAGGAATCACTACAGTACTTGGTAGTGAATTTTTCAAGCAACCTCGAGTAACCTCTTGTGATTGTACATTTTAAGGTGAAGGATCGTTTACCTTCTTCATGATGTTGCTCTTGACATTCGAAACATTGTAACCTGATCCACTATTAGCTGCACATAAATCGTTCCATAAAACCATTTGAGCACAAAAAGCCAGAGGGACAAAGCCGATTCATGAACGGAGCATTTGGCACAATGATTTTTGCAAGACTTGACCAGATGATGCAAAAGAATCATATAAAAAGAGTTACCCACTTACCCCAGAAAGCTTTTTCGCAGGAGGAGTTTTTGAGCAGAGCTTAGTTTGTCGACTTTGTTTCCCTGACAAAAAAATTTGAAAAAGATCAAAAAGGAATTGATTCAGAATAATAGATTCAGGTTAATCAAATGGTTATAATAAAAAGATAGATTTGCAAAGATAGTACTTGCATCTTCGGCCTTGTAACGTTGCTTCAGTTTATTAATAGCCTCCTTCTCATCTTCTTACTTGAGTAGAATTCTCTATATTCATCAGCTGTTCTAGTGTACAATGTTGCAGAATATTCTCAAGGAGATGGAAATCAACTCCACCGACATATCCAATATAGCGTACAATACATTATCAATCGCTGTCCTAAGGCATAGATTAACAAGTGAAGGTGGTTGCTTGGAAAGCCCTTCAAACATCATAGCAGTTTCTCTTTCAAGATGCCAAAGCCTACAACAACAAAAAAAAGTAAAAAAAAAAACACTTCCAATATGAAATCACAAAGAGACGACGCAGTATACTATATCACATTAAGGTAAGATACAAAATTCATCAGCTTGTGAGAAATATGCAACCTCAGCTTGATAAATCATAAATTTATTTCAATCATTCAATTAAACTTTGATTATAGTTTAAAAAAAAGTATGTCCATTATAAGAAAAAAACAGCAGATCTTCATAAAAGTGAGCTAGTTCGATCCAAATCTAAAATCAGAGAACCTTATTTGATCAGAACAATATGATCCAATCAATCAAATACACAAATTCGAATTCACAATTTAAACAATCCAATTCTAAATCGAAAACAGTAGATACATCGGGAGTTTACCAGTAAAATTAAAAGCGAGGGGAATCAAAGATTGACCGACGAAGGAAACAGGTCCAGAGAATTTCGTCGGCGATCGAAGAAACCTTTCCTCTTCCTGATAGCGGCAAAGCAAACGCCAGAGTTTTTATTCTTGTTTAATCATTCACCCACAACGATGATGAAGAAGGTTTAATCGTTGATTTGGATTGAAGTCCATAGAAATTGGGGTGGCGGTCTTCGATATCGGCTCTTGAGTCGTCGTGTCCCGATTGTGTTATAAAAAAAAAATTTAACATTTCCTTTTTTGATCTAAAATTGATAGGTCACATTTATTTACAGGTCATCAATGAAAAGCACTAACTTTCATTCTCGGATTGACAAGTAAGCTTTTTCTACTAAAGTGACTTCTCAAATAATAAGAAGGAGGATTAACTATTTTTGTCACAAAAATGTAGATATTTGTAACAAATTTTTGTTACAAATTATTGTTGTAACAAAATTCGTAGCAATATAATTTGTAACAAAATTCGTAGCAATGATGACTGATTCTTGTAGTGTAGGTGCCGTATGATCAGAAGTGTATCAAAGTGTTAACCCTAACACATGATACCTACTCTACCTTATATACTCGTTTCCTAAACCTAGCTAGGAACCCTCGTGACTTGCCCACCACGTCCTTCTTTCCTTTTCTTCTTCTTCTGTATATACGCCTATATACGAAGTATCCTTCCATGCTGCTTCATGCCATGTCAGCATCTTCCTTTAATTCAGTCAGCTCCTGTCGTACAGTGCATACTTGTGGTCTCAGGGCATCTTTAATCTCCCCTTTTTTGACTTGATTTGATGCTCGAGCAATCCATCTGAAGTTGCATGTTTACACAGAGTACATAAGACAACAGCATACACGCAATCCACCAGTGCACATATCTGTCCAACACAAAGCTCAAGCATAGACAAAAAGAACGTGCATACTTAATGACGAACAGTCTTAACCAACAAATCAAACCATGACAACAACGAAAAAAAACTTTGTGTCCGAAAACAAAAGAACCAAAATGTTTAACAACCACCAACAAGTAACAATAAAAAAACGGAGAATTTCTCCCCCATCAACCCTGCACCGTTGGCGTCACATCCTCAACCTCATCATCATCCTCATCTCCCCCTGCTTGAGCACAACATCATGTCAAAAATAACATATTTAAGAGATGCAGACGAGACAGAAGATTACTTACCAGACGTCAGCAATCGCTGAATGACTCTGACTGCAGCATTCAATACTTGACGATCCCCTGCAGACAGTCTTGGCGCCTTGTGAGGAGCAGCCATTGACGTATTCCCAAGTTGTGTAGACTTTTCCTTCTTGACTGGCTGAGGCCTACGTGTCCTGGTGGGTTGAATCCTGGTTGATTTGACCGACTGATCAGGTTCTTGCTTCACAGTAGCAGTTACCCTTTTGTACACTTTGATATCTTCGACCTCTTCAGTCGGAGCAATCTCCTCGATAACTTGAGAGCACATAATCTGATAGATGAGACTGGGACACGACATATAGAACTTGGTAGCTCCAAAACGACTTTGATAGACAATCTGATTGAATGCCATCTTTCCAAAACAAAATGGGATCCGATTGCAAACCTTATACACCATCTTTGCCCTTGCCGGATGTGGATACCCAAAGTTGTTCGTCAGAAGCCAGTTGAAGCAACAGATCCGATACAACAAACTCTTGTCCTGAGCAAACTGTGAAGACAACAGACCTTTCCACTTTATGACCTTTCCATGGGTCATGAACTCCGCAAGTTCATCATCTGACAGCTCCTTCATCTCAGCTACTTCTGCACGTTCCGCCAGATCACCAAGGCCGAACCAGGAGTTAATCCGGGAGGCTGACAATTCAAATTCTCTCCCTCTGACCCATACCACCACATCATCTTCTCCTGGTTCTATCAGAGAGAGATGTGCCCAAAACTCCATCACAACATCTTTGACAAACGGCTCAATGTTGACTAAGGTTCCGGCTAACCCAAAATCTACAACTAGAGACTCGACCTCTTTGTGTTCGCTGCCGAACTCAATTACCCTTTCCTCCAGAAGAGATCGATTGATGAAAGAATCATATCTGTCTTTTACCTCCAGCGACAAAAACTTGGTTAGATCAAAGTCGATATGACCCTTCCCTTTCTCAGACATAGATTTTTCTGAAGTGGAACAGATTCACCACTCCCTTCCTCGTTTGCTGCAGATGCTTCTTCTTTCGGTTGAGTTACACGTCTTTTGCGGATTGATACCCGACGAGAAGATGTTGATTCATTTTTCTCTTTTTTCCCACGCTGATTACTCTTGGGATCTACCGATTGATTCACCGATTCATCCTGAGGCAGAATCTCAATGGATGGGGCTCCTGATTTTGGAATCTGCCCCAACGAGTTGGATGATTCCTTCTGTGAATCAACCACACCCTTGAATACCACCATGGTCAGGGGATTTTCTTCAACATGCACCTCTGTTTGTATTGGCGAATCTGGTAAAGGCTCCTCTGGTGTATCCATCACTCGTGCAGGTGACAGACTTCTTTGGTCGGTCACAGAACTAGAACCAACAAGACGAGAGAGGCCGGAAAGCAAAGCATTCATCGTTTGATCTGACGAAAAGCACAGTATTCTTTGTTTGTGGACAAGATGAATCGTTCGAGAGAGAGAGAGTTTTAGAGCCAAAACCGAAGAGAAACTGTTTGGCTTCTTTTCCCATAAAACCCTAAATAAACTCCCTCCAAAATTGTAAACCGTTCTTTAGATATGAGCCTCTTTCTTTGATTTGGGCTTGATCCACCTTAGAAACCTGTCACTCAATGCTCATACAGAATCATCAGCCAAAATTTAAACATGATCTCTGTCATACTGTTTGATACATGTGCACACACCCCGATACAACAACAAATTTAACACCACAGACAATTTGACTCAAAATTTATACGGAACTGTGAGGGACCCACATCAACACTAATCACCATGAGCACAACACAACATACGGCGAACACTTAGAAATCATACCTTGGATCTGTTGTATGTGATTTTTAGCAGACATCCATAAGTTGACCCGAAATAGACAGTAGGAACATGCTAATAACCATTTATTTCCACAGAGACACTCAAACTTACTCTTGGTGACTAGCTTTCACACTGACATGCCTTTCTTCCAGACACAACAGTTTTCAACCTTGAGTCAAAATAGCTAACTGATCAGCCACATACTTTTGAAGAAGACGTTTCTTTTGCTCTGTTGAACCATCATTTGATTCGTCAAAAAGTCAAGATCATCAGGTTCAGCTACATAGTGGCCACCATATCTACGTAGACTCTATCTGGATCATTTCACTCATCATCAATCCTTTATTTTGTTTTGTTTTTTTTTTTTGATCTAGACGACCCACAGGAAAAGCAAACATACTTTCATCTTGTTTTGTGGCCAACACAGCCTTCTGACTGACTAACCTGTTATGGCGAGTCTAAAATAGCTTATCAGGCAGCCCTCTTTCACCAAGATCTATATAGAAAGGATTCTGAGTCTCTCATAATTGTTCTTTCTTTTGTACATGTTCCCGTGCATGTTCCTGTCAGATCAACTCAAACCACACAACATATTAGATTTCGAAGACACTAATGGACTGTCTCAGATTCACGAATCTATTAAAGTCCAATGGTTTGGTAAATAAATCAGCCAATTGATGATCAGTACTCACATGATCAATCTCAATTGAGTTTCTCCTCAACAATTTTGGAAATGAAATGATGTCTAATATCTATGTGTTTTGTACGTGAGTGTTGTACTGGATTCTTAGCAATATTATTGGCACTTTCATTATCACAGTGTATTAATAGAGATTCAGAGGTTATACCATAGGCAGCCATCATCTGTTTCATCCACAAGAGTTGAGTGCAGCAGCTTCCCAGTGCAATGTACTCTGCTTCAGCAGTAGACAATGACACACTGTTCTGTTTCTTACTGTGCCATGAGATCAAGTTGTTCCCAAGAAAGAAACATCCACCACTTGTACTTCGCCGATCATCAAGACATCCAGCCCAATCAGCATCACAATATCCTCCCAAGTTTCTGTTGGTATCCCTGGAATAGAACAGCCCCATATCAGCAGTGCCCTTGACATATTTTATGATTCGTTTTACAGCCTGAAGATGAGACATTTTGTGTCTTGCTTGATATCTTGCACATATATCCACACTCAAACACAAATCTTGGCGGTTTGCTGTAAGGTACAACAGACTTTCGATCATCCCGCGATATAATCTGGGATCCATATCTTCACCATGTTCATCATGGGACATCTTCGTGGTCGTTCCCATGGGAGTCCTTGCTGTTTTGCACGTCTCTAGTCCAAACCGTGACACCAGGTTTCTGGCATAGGTGCTCTGTGAGATGGTAATACGCTCCTCAGACTGTTTTACTTGAAGCCCCAGAAAGTATGACAGCTCTCCTACCATGCTCATTTCAAATTCACTTGTCATCATAGTCACACACGCATCGACCAACCCCTGATTGGTACCTCCAAACCCCTGATTGGACAACCATCAAGCCATTTTGGTTTTCCTGGATGAACAACGTCTTGTCTACACTGCCCCTTTGATACTTCTTGGATATCAGAAATGTTGTCAGCCTTTCATACCATGCCCGAAGAGCTTGCTTCAACCCATACAAGGCCTTTTTCAGCTTGTACACGTAGTATGGATGTTTATGATTTTTAAAACCTTTAGGTTGTTCAACAAACACCTCCTCTTGTAATAATACATTGAGAAATGAACTCTTTACATCCATCTGATGTAGCTTAAAGCGCATGTGACAGGCCATTCCTATTAGAAGCCTGATGGACTCAAGTCTGGCAACAGGAGCAAATGTCTCTTCGAAATCAACGCCTTCCACTTGTGAGTACCCTTGAGCTACCAAGCGTGCCTTGTTGCGAACCACTTCTCCATTCTCGTCGATCTTATTCTTGAAGATCCATTTGGTACCCACGAAATTGCCCTTGTTAGGTCTAGGAACAAGTGTCCACACTTGACTTCTCTCGAATTGTTCCAACTCTTCTTGCATGGAGATGATCCAAAACTCATTTGACAGTGCTTCCCTATGATCTCTTGGTTCAAACATTGCAACAAAACATGAAATATCTATCATTGCAAAGTTACCTTTAGCCATTTTCTTGTAATCATATTTCATTCCACGAGTTACCCTATCACTGGGAACCAGCTTCTTGGCATGATGCTTGGGTACCAATGATGCTGGGTTAAGTTCTTAAGATTCCATTAGAACTGAGTCATCAGCCCCAAAACTCTCAGATTTTGTCTCAGATTCATCCCTGTCAGCATTATCATTCCTGTCTGCAGTGGTCTCGTCTTCAACTGGATCACTAACTTCAATGGCTGATATATCAAAACGAAATCCTGATCTCGATGCATCATCAAACACTACATTAACTGCTTCTTAGACTTGTCTTGCCTTTTTGTTGTAGACTCTGTATGCCGTACTTGTGCCAGACTATCCCAAGAAGATCCCATCATCACTCTTGGAGTCAAACTTGCCCAGACGATCTTTGTCGTTTAAAATGTAGCAAGTGCATCCAAACACATGAAAGTAGCTAACAGTTGGTGGTTTCCCTTTCCACATTTCATACGGTGACTTGGATGTACCTTTTGTGATATATACCCTATTGATAACATAGCACGCAGTGTTGACAGCATCTGCCCAGAACTGTTTTGCAACTCGGTTCCCAATCAGCATGGCTCGTGCCATTTCTTGCAATGTTCGGTTCTTCCGTTCAACCACACCATTATGTTGTGGGGTTCTTGGTGCTGAGTATTGGTGCACAATTCCTTGTTCAGCACAGAATCAGTCAAAAACTTCATTTTGAAACTCCCCTCCATGATCACTTATGATGCACTTAATTCTGGTTTTCTT
The DNA here is from genome assembly GCA_020283515.1 of Alliaria petiolata. Classification (NCBI taxonomy): domain Eukaryota; kingdom Viridiplantae; phylum Streptophyta; class Magnoliopsida; order Brassicales; family Brassicaceae; genus Alliaria; species Alliaria petiolata. The sequence continues at coordinate 52,929,748 of JAHZTW010000001.1, forward strand.
CTCGTTCATTAACTGAAGTGCCAGAATCTTGAAGATGTGGAATGTTTCTGACTTTTCTCTTAGAAACCTGACCCAAGTATATCTTGTAAAGTCGTCCACCAGTACAAACACATATTTCTTACCACCAATACTTTCTATTTGAACTGGCCCCATTAGGTCCATATGTATCATGTCTAACGGTTGCTTAGACTGGATCTCATGTATCCCTTTGTGTTGTACTTTGACTTGTTTCCCTTTCGCCCACGGTCCACAGACAAAATCTGATTCCACATCGAGCTTGGGCATTCCACGAACAACTTCCCGTTCTCCCAGTTTAACCATTTTTCTGACGTTCATATGACCAAGTTTTGGTGCCATAACTGCAGATCATTGGGTTTTATTGCTGTCATACACTGCTCGGTTGGCTTCCACATGTAGCAGTTATTATCAAATCGAATTCCACTCATTCTGATCATTCCTTGTTCATCAACTGCTTTACAGTCTGTTCTGGTGAAGATAACTGACAACCCTTCATCACACAGTTGGCTGATGCTGATCAGATTAGCCTTCAGACCTTCCACAAGGTAAACATTGACTAGATCTGGTGTGTTGGTACATGATGTTTCACCTTTGCCTATGATTTTTCCACGAGCTCCACCACCAAACGTCACTTTGCATGTACTCACTTTTTCAATCTTCGTGATGTTCTCTTAACTTCCAGTCATATGTTTGGAGCAACCACTATCAAAGTACCATGCCTTAGCTTCTGGAGTTTCTCCATCAACGGTGTATGCCACATAGCCGTACAGATCTTCCTTCTTTCTTCAGACTTGTCTTTGTTGATGATGATACCCATGATAATTCTTCTCTTGCTGAACCTTGTTTCTGATCTGTATACGATCGTAACATAATGCTTGAATGTGGCCTGGTTTTTCACAGTAATAACACCCAGACATGTCATACACTTTTCTGAAATTTGTAGCGTACGACTGTCTTGAGGGAAACCAGTTGCCTTCATCCCTTCTGACAATAGAATCTTTTCTCGAGACTTTGGACTGATTGTCAATACCACGAAACCTCAGACCAGATGTCCTCCCTCCCAAGTACGCGACAAAGTTTTGCAAGTTGACATTCTCCTCATCACTGTCGTCCTCAGACTCAGATTCGATGCTGACAAAAGACCTCTCTTTCTTCTTGCTTGTCCCAACACAGTCGAACTTGGTGTGTCCAGATCCTTTGCACTCTGTACACTTGAGGCTTTCTCGTTTCTTAATGGTTGGACATTCTACCTTGATATGACCAAAAGCTTCACATTCATGACACTGAATCTCTGTCCTTCGTGCACTCTTATCAAACTTGTGATCTCCATCAAATTTGTTGAAATTTGAACCAAATTTCTTCTGTCCTTTTTCAAATTTCTTGAAATACTTCTTGACAATCAGAGCCACTTTATCTTCCAAGTCCTCTGCTTGGCCTGATTCCTTCACCACAAAAGCAATTCCTTTGCCCTTCACTGATCATTTGGCTGTTCTGTCGAGTTCGTATGCTTGCATCATTCCCACCACATGTTCGAATTTCATCTCATCAGAATTCTGAGACACTTAAAGAGTTGATCGATGTGCTTGAAACTTGTCTGGGAGACATCTCAAGAATTTCTTCACCAATTTTTTGTCTTTATATACCTTTCCCAAGATGATTGCCTCATTTGCAATGGATTTCAGCTTACCACTGAATGCTTCGACGGTTTCATCTTCTCCCATAGTGAGATTTTCAAATGTGTAGCAAACATATCAATTCGACTTCTCTTGACAGTACTTGTTCCTTCATACGACGTCTACAAAGTTTCCCAAGTCTCCTTTGCAGTGGTACATCCTTGTACCATCTGAAACTGATCTGTGGTGAGTGAGGTCCAGATCACCGACAGCGTCTTCGAGTTAAACTTTGCCAAGTTTTTCTCTTCAATGGTCCACTCTCTCTTTGGTTTGGGGTGCACCACACCTCCTGCATCAATAACAACTGGTGCCGTCCACCCTTCTTCTACCATAGTTCAAGCATCTTCATCTATCCCTTTGATCAAGGCTTTGATCTCAACCTTCCACCAACCAAAATTCTCTTTCTCAAGTAGCAGCGGTTTCATTGATCCAAACTGTTGAATGTTTTCCATACTTCTTCCCAGACCACACCTGATTAAAAGAACAAAAAATCTTTAGCAGATGTCTGCTCTGATACCAATTGTAAGTGTGGAAAAACTAACAACGACAGATTTCTGTGTCTTGGACAACACCAAGACTAATGCTTTTATTTCAACTTAAATCTGATTAGTTAATCTTACAAGATTACACAACTTTGGTGTTACTCAACTCTAGAACTCTAGATTGACCCCAAACAATTCTAAGCTTAATCTAAAAACCTTTAACTAGATCTCACAACACGTGAATCTAGAATTACAAAGAACACTAACCTCTCTAGCTTACAAGAACTCTCTGAAAGCCTAGGCGCCGTATGATCAGAAGCGTATCAAAGTGTTAACCCTAACACATGATACCTACTCTCCCTTATATACTCGTTTCCTAAACCTAGTTAGGAACCCTCGTGACTTGCCCACCACGTCCTTCTTTCTTTTTCTTCTTCTTCTGTATATACGCCTATATACGAAGTATCCTTCCATGCTGCTTCATGCCATGTCAGCATCTTCCTTTAATTCAGTCAGCNCGTCCTTCTTTCTTTTTCTTCTTCTTCTGTATATACGCCTATATACGAAGTATCCTTCCATGCTGCTTCATGCCATGTCAGCATCTTCCTTTAATTCAGTCAGCTCCTGTCCGGTTCTCCTGTCTTGCAGCATCCTGTCGTACAGTGCATACTTGTGGTCTCAGCTGCATCTTCACAAACCACCGGGATTTGATTCTTCTAAAATAAATCGGACCTTAAATTGTTAAAGATTTATTTTTACGTCTAACGCCGGGCCTGTTTCTAAGGCTACCCGAATCGGATTGGAATCGGAAGAACCGATCTGATTCGGCTTCGCTCGAGTCCATTTCTGAGATGGCATATTTCCAGAGCTCAATCTCTGTCGTAGACCAATCTCCGATCATGGCGAACTCTCCAGACTTCCATCACCCGAAACAAAGGAGCAACAGAAAGCCAAGCAGCTGTTCGAATTTCCCGGTCTGCTGCGACGGATCCCGGTTAGCTGCAATCGACGTGCTGATTCTAATCGCGGTGATTACATCCTCCAGGTTCTTGGTCTTCCCTTACATCAAATTCATCACCGTCAAATCCGTGGAAATCTTCTCGGAGCTCTCTTGCTTGGTCAAAGAAGAGATTCTTCGCAACCCTGATCCAGTCGTCTATGGGTTAATCGGTTTAAGCATCTCGTGTGCGTTATCTGCTTGGATGATCTGATCCATTCTGTCACCCCAAAGATTTTTCAGATATCAAAAAAGGAAGCACTGAGACTTTCAGAGAATAAACAAAGAAGCAAAGAGACCTTTAGAGATTAGACAATTTTCACAAACATAAAAACTAACCTTCCTCTTCATATTCTTCGTACTGTGTTTTTATTCTTCAACCGTTCTCTTTCCAAGAACGAATCGTCTACGCGCTTCTTTTGACTATTTTTGTTCACCATCTGTAAAAAAAATCAGTTCCATATCAGATTAAAAAAAAACAAATAACAACAAAGTACACAAACATAAAATTACAGAGCATAAAATAGTAAATAAAAAAATATTTTGCTCAAACGTATCATGTAACGCTTGAAGGCCTTTAAAAAAGAATTACAACACAACAACAACAACAATGAAGAAAAAAACCATGTTCATACCTTGATCAAACTCGATAACATACCTTTTGTATTATCTTTTATGGTTAGCATTCGTTTGATTATACTTCTCTGTGTATCTTACAAAAAAACCAAAAGATCAGCCTCATACTAAATACAACCAAAACAAACAAATCACAAAAAAAAAATTCATGATATGGATCCACTAAGTTAAACCTAAAAGAAGATCTACATGAACTAAACTAAACCTATATGATGGTAAAATAAAAAAATGGCTACACGAGATTAAACTATTTATAGGAAAACAGATTTAGGGTTTACGCCGAATATTCTTTTTAATTATTGATAACTCGATTTTTTTAATAACTTGAATATAAGAAATAGTAATTATCCTTTTCAGTTGAATCAAACAATAGAAAATAATACATTTTCTTTTAAACTTAATTAAATACATGATATATAGCATTAGGGAATATCACATTAACAAATAAAGGAAAGTAATAATTAAATAGCTAAATTACGAAATTATACACCCTTCCCCTTGTATTCATTAATGGCAAAAGCGTAATTAAGTTTTCAACTTTCATTCTCAACTAAATTCACTTTGCAAATAATAGTATAGATAGACTTAAAAATATTTTTGTAAACTTAACTTTTGGTTCGTACACTTATATTTTGTTCGAAGGTTTAGTAAACGAAAAGTAGATTTAATAGAAATGGGTAGAGTTAACTGGTAGAGTTGTTTTTGAGAGGGCATAAAAATGTTATGGGATGATAGATCTTTCATGAGATTGATAGATTTAACGGTAATGATGGCAGATTTGTTTATGCTTTGGTAAACTTAACTTCACTGGGCATGAAAAACACGTTTTGTTCAAAGACTCTTCCTTTCATATTGATAATTTGTTTTCGGGTTTTCTCTGAACAAAACGTGTTCTTCATGCCCAGTGAACATTCTGTGGAACCAGATAGTACTTGATACGATCCTCCCAAGTACTAGATAGTACTTGAAAAAGTAGATTTAATAGAAATGGGTAGAGTTAACGAGTAGAATTGTTTTTCAAGTACGAGATAGTACTTGAAAAACTAGATTTAATAGAAATGGGTAGAGTTAACTGGTAGAGTTGTTTTTGAGAGGGCATAAAAATGTTATGGGATGATAGATTTTTCATGAGATTGATAGATTTAAAGGTAATGATTGCAGATTTCTTTTTGCTTTGGTAAACTTAACTTCACTGGGCATGAAGAACACGTTTTGTTCAAAGAGTCTTCCTTGCATATTGATAATTTTTTTTCGGGTTTTCTCTGAACAAAACGTGTTCTTCATGCCCAGTGAACATTCTGTGGAACCAGATAGTACTTGATACGATCTTCCCAAGGACCCGTCACTCTTTAGTTGGATTTGATAGATAGATAGGCCTTAGAACTAAGAAGCAATGACTTCAAAGAACAAGGAATGGTAAATCGAAAGATCACACAGAAGTTGCGGAATGGCTTCTGATTTACCTCAACTTGAATCCCTTAGATATGACACACTAAGAAGAATTCAAGGTTGATTGAATGGATATGACGCACCAAACAATCGGTTTGATCAATGGATATTACACACCAAAGATCAAATTGTTCACAAAGAACAAAAGATAATTATTCTCAAAGTTGAAAATAAAAAGATGGTTATTTTTTAGAATGAACTTACAAGTGTACTTAAACTAAACAAATGTGTTAAAAACAACGCAATATTAAACTAGGGAAAGACTAAGACCAAAAATAATGAGTTGAATAACCCTTGGCTTCCAAATGACTCTTGAACTAATTATGTGCTTAACCCTTGATATTCTTCGGTCGGGTGATAACACTCATATTTGACCCATTTTTACTATCATAAGTGAATGCCTTAATAAGCGTTTCACAAAGGTTTTAATGCATAACAACTAGATTTCGAGTATTTGATTGTTCAAGACTCTTTTCAGGTAATCTTAGCAAAAGACGCATATTTTGGAGTAAAACAGATATTTCTAGGATAAGTGCTCGAGTACATAAGTTCAACATCAAATGAAGACCTTCCCACCACGAGATCAAGCTCATATTTGGAGAAAATGTAGCCTTATCAGCTGTCTTTTACCTCGAAGTAGTTTGAGTCCAATCCCACGGTTGGATCTCAAGTTATGAAGGAACCAAGAAGGTCTTTCAAGCATCAACACTACAAAAAAATATGAATATTCTTACTATCATTTTCGTCACAATATATGAATATTCCGTCACAAATTTTTTATTATGACGAAAACGTTACAAATTTTAAAACATCACAATAAAATCGTCACAAATCTGTTTAAGTCACAAAAAACGTCATAAAGATGTGTGACGATTAATAACAGTAACAATTCGTCACTATTTGTGACAACATTAAAACAGTCACAAAAATGACACAATTCGTAACAAATAATACTATCACAATTTAGTCACAAATTATGACAGAAAATTGTCACATATTCATTACCATTTATTACCATATTTAAGTTACCAATCCATTACAAATTGCGACGAAAATAATGTTACAAACTTATAACAATTAGTGACTAAAATATAGTAACACAATCATCGCAACTTGGTTATTATTTGTTATAACTGTTAAAAAAATTACACTACTAAAAAATGATATAATGGCTAAAGCTTAATATCCATGGCTATAATAACACCAAATAGCCACATAAGCCACACAATAATTCGCTAGTTATAGCGTCGCTAAAAAAAATTAAATTCTTTATTAATAATAATAATATTTATAATATACAATAAAACTAGAATAATAATACATTATTAAATTTTAAAAAAATTGAACAAAAAATTGAAAATTAATTATTTTGCCGTTGCGTTTTAATCCACCACCGGCCTATGCGGTAACCACCTCCACCACCATCGCTGCAGTAACCACACCACCATTATGGCCGCTGTGGTAACCACCACGACCACCGCCGCTGCAGTAACCACCACCGCCACTGCCGCTGCGGTTACCACCACTACGGCTGCTGTCTCTTGAGTCTTGAATGAGCCTTGTTAATGGTGATGTGACGGCCATCAAGCTCTTTGCCGTTCATCTTTTTAAAGCAAGACGCTTTGGTAAATTCCAGTCGAGCCCTAAAATCAGAAGCAAAATCAAATGAGACTAATTGTAATTAATCTAAACTTTAAATCGACGAAATCCACCTGTACTGTTGCTGAATCGCCGTCATTCATGGCTGCGCAACCTTCGTCGTCGGTGTGCCTTCATCTATCTCCCAGCGATTGACCACCACCATAGACGACATGGACTTATCCGTAGCAGAATTTTCTCACGCTCTCACATTACTCTGATGCTGCGATGTGAACTCACATAAAAGAAAGAGAAAAAAGGGAAGAAAGGAGAATACAGGGAGAAGAGTCAAATGGTAATGTTTATGTTCTTTAGATTTAATCTTATCAACGGTAGAAGAAGTGTGATCCTCGTCTTTTCATATAAACCAATGAAAAATCAGTGTTTTTATTAATTTTCTATTTTCTTTACGTCCCAGTTTTGTTTTTTTCACTTTTTTACCGCAAAACTCAGTTTTTTTTTGTTTTTGTCATCAGTTTTGTTTTATCTGCATTTTAAAGAGTTTAGAGTTCATAATTTTGGCTTTGGTATTTAAGTTTTTGGATTCGGGATTAGGATATTAGGATTTATAAAATAGTTAGATTTTATTTTTTTGAAAGCTTTTGTAAGTGTTGTATTTTGGTTTTTGGAAATATATAACGAATATACATTATGTTGATGGTTTAAAGTTTTTTATTTAATTTTTATGTTTGAATGTAAAATTTAATTAAGATTTACAGGTCATAATTTAAAGTTTGGGATTTGAGAATTAGAGTTTATGATTTTAAAAAATGTTATATTTAATTTTTAAATAAATATTTCATAATTGTTGAATTTTGGTTATATGTAACATGATTATATATTATGTTTAGGGTTAGTTTGAGATAGAATATGATAATATTTGAAATTTTTAAAATTTGTTATAAGTAGTGGATTTGTTTTCTATATTATTTGATGTTTATGTTTAAGAGTTATGATTTAGATTATGATTAAGGGTCACAAGTTTAGGGGTTAGGGTTTGTGTTTGGGGGTTAGGGTTTAAATTTCCGTATTTCACTAACTTTTCTTTTTTTTTGTATTTTGTAATAGTTTTTGAATCTATTTTATATTCTTAGTATGAAACAATAATGTGTTATATTTTTTTCTTTCTTTTAATTAAGAAATAGAAAAAGCATCTTGTGAATTCCTAAATCCTTATAAATCAAACTCTCATTAATTCATATAAAATAATATTAAACTTCTATTGTTAATAGACTTAGGAAAAAAAAAATTCAAACATTTACCCAATACTCTTATACCATAAACTCCAAACACTATGCCCTAAACTCTAAATCAAAGACTCACTAATTTTTCCTTCTTATTTTGAATTGTGTAATGATTTTTTTATATTCTATTTTATGTTCTTAGAATAAAATAATAACTTGTTATATTTTTTTATGTGAGAAATAGAAGAAAAATATCTTACAAGTATGAATCCCTATACCCTATATCAAACACTTATTAATCAATAAAAATTTCATATTTCTATTGCTAATACAGCTAGAAAAAGTTATATTTCGAACCATATACACTATAACCTAAACCCTATGCTCAAAACTCTAAATCAAAGATCATGACTTTTTCTTTTTATTTTTTAAATTTTTGTTATTGGTTATGTATCGATATTAAGTTATTAACCACTTAACACCAAATCTAATTCATGTTACTTCTGAAAAAATAATACTGCAACACTACGAATATTGACATTTTCATGTGAAACGGATTCAAGAGAGGAATTTCTAATTTGATCTAAATATTATTCTCTTATTTTATTTTTAATTTACATATTTTTAATCTTGTCATAAAGTGGTAACAATTATCATAATCTATAATCAAATACAAAAGTAACTAAAACAGTGATTAATTGTGACGAGATAGTTAAAACAAGGGTTTGTGTAACTATGAGTGACTTAAGTTTACTCACCAAAATCGTATAATTTAATTACCATATTTAGTCGCAAATCCGTAATAATATTTGTAACTATATATTTTGTAACGAATTCGCCATGATTAGTGATAAAAATCTGTTACATTCAGTTCGGTCACAATATTATGACGAGACAGTCACAAAACATTTGTAACTATGAGTGACTTAAGTTTACTCACCAAAAACGTATAATTTAGTTACTAAATTTGGACAGTGACAAAAAAAAGTTACTAAATTTGGTCACAAATTCGTAATAATATTTGTGACTATATATTCTGTAACAAATTCGTCATGATTAGTGACAAAAGTCTGTTACTATCATTTCAGTAGCAATATAATGACGAAATGATAACGTTTTTATGACGAAATAATTTTGTCACAGTTTCGTATGTAAATCATCACAATATTGTGACAAAATAATTTGTCACAATTTTTTTGTCACAATATTCAATTTTTTTTGTAGTGCAAGGAGAGCAAGTTGGCCGCGCCACGGCCTAGCCAGAAGACCAGTGGCCGCGCCAGGGCCCACGCTCGTGCGACTAGCCAACTTGGCGATTCCCGAGCCCATTTGCAGCTCAACTCAAACCCGAAGCCGTCAAACACAAGCCAAGACCAAAGTGACGCCCAATGAGACTTGAAGACCTATAAATACTCGATGTATATGGTTTCTTTATACACGTTTTCGTTCATCAATTTTGACACTTTTGTTTTGTGGCTGCAAATTTCTTTTCACGGTTTCACCTTTATTCTTCGAGGGAGTTTGATTTCTTCTTGGATCCTCTTTACTTTCTATTGATTTATACAAGTTATGCATTCATAAATCTCATTTTCTACTCTTTACATGTCTGAGTAGTTTACTTTCGTTGGGTGTTCTTTAAGGGGATCTATGGATAATTTCATTAACTGTTCTTAAACTGGCTGCATCGATTATCTAGGCCGTAGATTAGGAAGTTTGTTCTTATTGCATGAGTCTAGTTTCATGAATTAGAGTCTGATCTTAGGATGTGAAGAGCTCCTAATGTGCTGAATTTACAACCGGACATAGTTTGACTGAGCGAAGGTTCAAGGGATGCTAACGCATTTCCGCAAAATGACGTAAACGTTTATGAACTTGATCTGATATTGCGTGTTTGTCGATGACGCATGAATACGAAAAAGGTCATCCTTACAAAGTTTTCATAACACAGACGAACTAACTTGAAAGAGTTAGGTCATGAAACCATTGATTCCAGTTTAGGAAAAATCGCCTAGTCTCGTTTGCCTGTTCTAGTTAGAACCCGATAGATTTCCCAATGAGATCCCCAACGTGTTTCCCCCATCTGTATTTACCCGGGATTTACGCACTTTCAATATTTAATTGCCGCACACTGGTTGTCCTGATTTCCTTTTTACAGTTTCTTTTAAGTCTTTTAAGTTAAATTTCCTTTCCCGTTTGTTATAGAATTGGTCGACACACTCCTATATATAAGACTTGTCTCTCTTTCTTTCTTTTCTGCAAAACCGTGACACAAACCCCCAAACCCCTAATTCTCTGCGTCTTTGGTTGCCCTGTTTTCTCTGTTTTGCAGTTTACCATCTCCCTGTGGATCGATACACTAAGTACTACATCGCACGCTGTGCACTTGCACCTTAGGGTCTTACAAATTTAAAACTTGACGAGTCCCTAAGAAGCAGTCCCATTTGGATCACAACTTTTGACCCCATCAAGTTTTTGGCGCCGTTGCCGGGGAGATTGCGTTCCGCTATCCAAAACAAAGGTCAGAACCCCCAACTCAAGACATACCTTTTTCCTCTAACTTATAGACTACTTTCTATAATTTTCAGGAACTTCCACACTATGGAGACAAGGATCGATCCTTGCATCCTTCCAAACTCACGCAGACCTGCGAATCTCTGCACCCTTCTCGGAGACCACCTCTGATGATGCTGCCACATGAGCGCTTCATGCCTCGACCACAAGGAGGATTCACGCCTCCTACTATACATGGAAACGAAATTTTTCACTTCCAAACGCCACCTTCTGCCCAACACGATCAAAAGACCGAACCTGCTCTCTTGTACCAGCAAGTAGAGAACCTTATTGAGATGATAACAGTTATGACTGATTATCAATCAAATTCTGAGAGATCTTTGCACGCTCGGATGGACTATATCCAAGCCGAAGTGTTCCACAAGCTTCAAGAAGTCGCCAACAATGTTAAGATGCTGGAGAATTGCATTTTGGGTAATGTCAACAACCTGTAAAGAACATCCGAAGAATTGGCAGATCAGAAAAGGCGCCATGAACCCTGGGTTAAGAGACATCCGCGCCCTGAAGTATGAGTTTGAGGAGACTCATGGAGTACTCACTTACAACGTCACAAACCGAATGGAGAGAAACATTCAGGAGCTGGAAGATGCTCGACATAAGGCTGAATCGCAGACTGACGATCTCATAAACGAAATCCAAAGTATGGCAAAAGCTCAAAAAAGAAAGAAAGCCTCGCTGACAAGGCTGTATAAGGAGCAAAGACGTTTGGATGAGCTGATCGGCGACCTCGTTGGAAACAAAGAGAAGAAAGACCCTCATCTCAATGAAGGACACGCCCCATGCCACTTCATTGAATCACACTCCGCGTTTGAACCAACCCCTTCACCCGAATTGTCTCAAGAATCATAACCAGATCTCATTGGAATGCCTTTTACATTGAAAGGGAATCCTTCAAAGATGGTAAGACCTCTTACCACGCACATCGTGAGAGAAAGGCTGATAGAGTTTAACGAGAAAGTCAAGACAATCCCGAAGATGTATCTCTTGAAGAAGCATGGGAAATCTATGACTCAGTCAAGTTTTTCGGAGATAGTGTCGAGGGAAAGGAGGGAGCTCGTATCCACTTCGATTAATCCCGCTGCACCAATGTCGAGGAAGTGATGACAATGCCATGAGCAAGGGTGTATGACTGGTATCCAGCACACATCGATCCTAAAGACTTAGAGCAATTCAAGGCTGTAGTTCGAACCCTTCCACATGAAGTCATGTTCGAGCAAGCCTACACGGAGCATCTAATCGGCCACTACTTCAGTGAAAGTAGAGAATCCTTAGAGTGGATCAAACACTACTTCAATCAGGCGAGAAGAGATCGAGAGATCCGAGACCTTCACAAAATACAAGACCACAACCGTTTCCTGATATCTTGCAGCATCAGAGGAGTTGACTTCGAGAAATTGCCTTGTGACTATGGCTCTTGTAGCAGCGTCATAACCGAATGGGTAGCATGGAAGCTCGGTATCAAACGAGGTGAACCAACAAGTCTCAAGATCGGTTTGGCGGACCAATCATTCGCAACAGCGAAAGGAGTCATTTATGATCTTCTGGTCATCATTGGTGACTGTAGTATCCCGGTAGACTTCTACATAGTCAAAACTCGCCAAGAAGAAGTTGCACCTCTCATCTTGGGATAGCCATTCTTAGCCACTGCATGAGCCATCATAGATTGGCCCAATAGGCGAGTCTCATTCGCAATATCGATGGGAAAAAGTTCTATCCCGCGACCACTTTTTCCATTGAGAAACATCATCTTGAGAGGGATGAAGAAGCAATCATGGAGAAGCTCGATGAGTCTTCGACAGAAGATGCTGCACAAAAGGCAAAGAGATCTTGCTTAAGGTCGAGATCACCCTCCAACTGAGCTCTCAAACCACCAAAGTCTAGCTAAAAGAATCTAAACAAGACCGGCTCAATGGGAGACAACCCGTTTATGTATTATCTTTCTTTTTCTTATCTTTCTAACCATTCTAATCTTTAGTTTTGGTTTCTTTTTAGTTACAGCTTTCATATAAACCCCAAAACACACAAAAAATCAGGAAAACTCGAAAAAGACCAAAAATATGAAGAAGGAGATTCGAAGAACGACCACCGGGCAACAAACCGCCAGTGGCATGGCCAGAAGAAGTCTGGCTGCGCCTTGAACCATGATGGAAATCAAACACGCAATAGCAGATCAAATTCGTTACAACATTCACGATATTCCACAAGTATGCTTTCATATCTTACGACGTGACCCTTCGACTAAGCTAGATCTGGTGAATAAATTTAACACTTTCGGAGATCTAAACAATTCTAAGATCAGCTTCTAGTTCTTGACGCTAGATCGATGCAATAAGAACAAACTTAGACAAAATAAAACTCTAGAATATGGCTATGCAATTAGTCAGCCACTTGGTTAAAAACAGTTTATAAAATTTCCCATAAGAATCCTTTGAAAGAAGTTCCAACGAAAATAAACCACTCAGACATGATTATGAGAAGGAAAAAAAAAAGATGAATGCATGACTTGAATTAAACAAAGAAAGAAAAGAGGGTTCAAGAGATCAATCTATCTCCCTCGAAAATAAAGAACAAAACAATAGAACTTTTCGGCGACTTTGTCTCGCTAAAGTGGCACACAAGAATAAGGTACTAAAACTATGTATTTATAGGTTTTTGACTCCTCCTAGGTGTCACTCAAGGTTTAGCTTGAAGAAGACGGCAAGCAGGCTCTTGCAAATCGGATTGGGATAGACATTTGATGGTGGCCACGTGAGTGACCCTCTATGGCACGACATATGAGGCTTTGGCTGCGTCAGGTTTGTGATGCTTCTGTTTGATATACCTTTTTGTGTTTCATGTAACTTATACCTAACTGTGGGATCATCCTCAAATCAGTTTGGCTTGATTGTATGGTGGGATGGTGTCAGTTTTGGTGCTGAACTTCTGTCATCTTACACTTTTTTCAGAAATGTCTGTTTTGATCCATTTTGATTCGGTTTTGTTAAGCTAACCTGAAAAGAGTATTGAGCATACAAATACTCGAAATATGCTATAAATACATGAACAAAGAATTCCCGAATATGCTAAGTTACCAGGGTGCAAAGTTATCAGGGTGCCTATGCTTTCATGAAAAAAGAATTCTCGTAATAACTTAATAAAAATATGCTATATGCTAAGTTATCAGGATGCCTATGCTTTCTATGGTTAAAAGTTAAAACCATACACTAGTCACAAACTCAAAAAGATCCACTCCCTACGTCCTTTTGGGTTACTCTCTTACACAAAGTGCATATCTCTGCCTTCAGCCAAGTACGTGACGGATCTACACCTCACGTTATGTTCAATTCGATGAACATACATTCTCATTTCGCAATCCCAGTTTCTCTAAATCTGAAATCGAGTCCCCACCACAAAATTCCCAAAATCCGCTTGTCTCCTTTCTATCGCTTCATGTGCCACTCTTCACGCCATTCTTGCCGCCAACAGGACCTACGAGCTCTGATTCTACACAGATTGTGTCACCGGTGAATCAAAAAATCAACACTGCTCTTGATTCTTCACTAAATCAAGCCGCCACCGTAAGTGATAGACAGGCTCAAAATTCTTTACCACAAATTAATCTTTTATCAAGCCCAATACAAAATAATCATGTACAAACCGAAATCCACTTAATTCAAACAAACCAAACCAGAAATAACCAAACCACCATTCAAACCAACAATAACCAAAACACAAACCCAAACCCAATCCCTCGTCTTCTTCCTCGCGACCAGTTCAGGAAAACCACCTCCAAACAATTTCCATCCTAAAAGAACCCGACTCAAAGACAACATCAAAAATACCCACATCCAGATTAAATATCTCTGCCACCTTATCTTCAAAAATCCCACCCCAGACTAACACTGTGAATCAAACGTTAAAAGACAAGAGGTTAAGAGGATCCATGTCGTATGAACTTGATGCTATTAAATATGATGATGTGGTTTACAAATTAGATTTTGGTTTTCAAACAACCAATAACCAATAACCAAAACACAAACTCAAACCCAATCCCTCGTCTTCTTCCTCGCAACCAGTTCAGAAAAACCACCTCCTAACAATTTCCATCCCAAAAGAACCCGACTCAAAGACAACATCAAAAATACCCACATCCAGATTAAATCTCTCTGCCACCTTATCCTCAAAAATCCCACCAGAGACTAACACTATGAATCAAATGTTAAAAGGCAAGAGGTTAAGAGGATCCATGTCGNTTCACGCCATTCTTGCCGCCAACAGGACCTACGAGCTCTGATTCTACACAGATTGTGTCACCGGTGAATCAAAAAATCAACACTGCTCTTGATTCTTCACTAAATCAAGCCGCCACCGTAAGTGTAGACGGGCTCAAAATTCTTTACCATAAATTAATCTTTTATCAAGCCCAAAACAAAATAATCATGTACAAACCGAAATCCACTTAATTCAAACAAACCAAACCAGAAATAACCAAACCACCATTCAAACCAACAATAACCAAAACACAAACCCAAACCCAATCCCTCGTCTTCTTCCTCGCGACCAGTTTAGGAAAACCATCTCCAAACAATTTCCATTCTAAAAGAACCCGACTCAAAGACAACATCAAAAATACCCACATCCAGATTAAATCTCTCTGTCACCTTATCTTCAAAAATCCCACCCCAGACTAACACTGTGAATCAAACTTTAAAAGACAAGAGGTTAAGAGGATCCATGTCGCATGAACTTGATGCTATTATATATGATGATGTGGTTTACAAATTAGATTTTGGTTTTCAAACAACCAATAACCAAAACACAAACTCAAACCCAATCCCTCGTCTTCTTCCTCGCAACCAGTTCAGAAAACCACCTCCTAACAATTTTCATCCCAAAAGAACCCGACTCAAAGACAACATCAAAACACCCACATCCAGATTAAATCTCTCTGCCACCTTATCCTCAAAAATCCCACCAGAGACTAACACTATGAATCAAATGTTAAAAGGCAAGAGGTTAAGAGGATCCATGTCCCATGAACTTGATGCTATATATTAAATATGATGATGTGGTTTACAAATTAGATTTTGGTTTAGCGAGAATCGATTTGTACCGGATAATTCATAATTGTATTATATAAACACTTTGTACATCGACATTTACGATTGACAGAAATAATAGGAAACTCAATTTTGAACATGGTATCAGACCCATCAAGCTCGAAATAGTTATGATCCTTCTTCGATTCACCATTTCACAGCTTGCTTCGGTTTCGATCAGTTGATTTTCAAGCTTTCATGGTGTCTTTGATGAAAATCTCGCGTCACTCGATTGGATCCACCGCCTCGATCAGTTCTTCTGCGGTGTCTCCTCCAGTTTTTGGTCATCAGTCTTCTGGATCCTTGCGATCTGTCGATTTTGCATAATTTCTGATTTCAGTCCATACGCCTTCCTTCATACATCCATTCGTGCAGAAATCGACCCGATCCACCATATCGACAACTTCTACTTTTATTTCTCTTGTTAACCAAGTCTCTGGAGCATCGAGAGCTGTCAAATCTGGAATCTTTGAATCTAGTCCAATCGCCTTTCTTCATGCATAATCTAGATTAATCAGGTTTGTTTGCGCTTTCATCTTGTTTATCGGTTATCCTACAAGATTTCTCTTTGAATTTTGGTTGTTATGCCTTGTTCCAGTTTGTCTCTTCAAATTGATCGATTTTCTTGATGATTTCGGTCATTATCTTCGGATAACATGTGGCTTCCTTTGTTTTCTCTCGGTTGTTCTGCCAATAGTTCTAGAGCTGCTTAATGGTGATTGCTCACAAGGTTGGACGTTGTGCTGGTAAAGTAAGCTTGTATGCTTGGAACTCTTCCATTCATAAAGATTTTTCTTCGGTTTCAGTCGGTTTCAGTTATGCAATGTCTGGTTCTGTGATGGATTTCCATTCATTGTTTCTTGGTTTTGTTGAGTTCATTGCTCCATCAAGAGGGATTCTTTTCGGTGATGGGATGTTTGGAGAAAATCCATGGTTGGATTCGAAGTTAGAGCTTATATTGATCTCTTCCACAGCCACCAAATGTTCAATATCATGTGGTATGAACATGTTTTTTGAGCTTGCTCTTTGAGAATTCAGCTTCACGAACACAATTTGTTGTTGATGGTGTTGAGTTCTGGAGATATTTGGCAAAGTTGATATGCTTTCAGAGAGGGGGGGGCTAATATTAGAGATGTTATGCATATCTTCTGGTGATTTTTATGAAGTGTTTGTGTTGAATGCAACATGTGAGGTACTGCTAAAGCAAAGCTTGCCTCAGGTTAGGTAAGCTCTTAGTGAGGGGGAGTTAAGGTTAGGAAATCTTAAGCAAATCCTAGAGTATGCAACTAATCAAGAGTCTCTGGTCTCTCTTAATAAGCAACAGGCTGTTGCAGCAGTTGATTTCTTGCCGATATATCCAAAGATGATTGCTAGATTCAAGGTTTCAACTGGTTGTTATGTGACGTTGTTGTTTACTCTTGCTGAGAGTTTGATTTCATTGAGTGATCCACCCACTTACGATGATGTGTTGTGTGGTGATTTGTCTTTCTTCATGCGCATCAAGCATGGATTTCAAGAGGTTTTTGTGCACAAATATAGTCGAGATTGTGGCTTCTTTGGATGCATACATGTGGCTAATTCTGGTCGCTTTGGTACGACAACTAAAATGCTATATGGTTCATTGTCGAGACCACCAAAAGAATCGATGATACTAACGATATAATTCCAAAGTAAAACTAAAATCGATGGTACTAACGATATAATTTTAAAATATTTTCTTTCTCAAATTATATCTTATAAATGTATAGATACTAACGATATAATTCTAAAGTAAAACTAAAATTGATACTTTTCATGTTCTTGTGATTTTTTATCGAGTCGGACGTGTTATATGATTCTCATATGCATAAGAAAATTCAATAAACATCAATAACATAATAGTTATATATAAATGATCGTCAAATTAAAAATAATTTCCTATTATAAAAAATCATACAAAAATTTGAATTTAATTATTATATTACCACCATTAAAAATTAAAATTAAAATTAATAAATTAAACTTAAAATATTTAGTTGATAAGTTGAGAAAATCTCTGCTTTCAACACGTGTTTGTTGCTTTTGGCCAAATCATATAAACCAATATGAAGAAATTCTAAATTAGCAAAGTAATCTCCAAAAAATAATTCATGTCTATTGCAGAGTAATTCTGAATTTCATATAAAAGAAAAAAAGATTGTAAACTTAAAGGATTTAGTCAATAAAATGAGAAGATCTTATCTTCGACACATGTTCAGTGATTTTAGTCAAATCTTATTAACATATATGGTGAAATTATAGATTAGTAAAGTAATATAAAAAATAGTCGGTCTATAGTGGAAAGTAATCTAAAATTTTACATAAAACCAAAAAATTAAACGATAAGATTGGAAGATTTTATCTTAAACACGTGTTTGGTGCCTTGGCAAAATCATATCAAAATATGTGGTGAAATTTTAGATTAGCAAATTAATCTAACAAAAAATAATCAAATCCAAAATGCAAAATAAAACCAAAATTTATATAAAACCAAAAAACAAAATCCAAAATTAAAATAATTAGTCGATAAGATGTGACGATTTTTTTCAAGCAACACGTGTTCAGTATACTTTTAGCCAAATCTTATAAACATATATGGATAAGTTATTATGTGCTTCGTAGCCCATTGTATCAATATACACTCTTTAGATTTCTGTTAAATAAACAAATCCAATGAGACAAAAAACAAGCCGGCTTTGCCGCCGTCCTACTCGAATCCATTGCTCAACCTGGAGAATCTCAATTTTGATAAGGATGATGGACTGTTTTTGATAATTATGATGGGATCCGTTGTTTTCTCCATGCAATGCTTCAGTTCTGTCCTTGTCAAAATTGTGATGGTAAGGATTATTGGGTGATAGATTTATACAATTTTGGATTTCATCACCATCCAAATTCGAAGATATTTTAGAGAGAAAAATTATTCAGGTTCTCGCATTTGAAGGTGGCTTCTCATTTACTTACAGGTCAATGATTTCAATAAAGCTCTTGCAGGCGTCTTGGAGCTTGACCATGAGGCAATGAAGAATATTAGAGTGGAAAGTATCATGACCCGATTTATCCAATAGCCACAAAGATCTTTCATTGGGCTAGATCTTTCGTTAGGTAATCAAAGTAAAATTAACTTATAACCAATCCCACTTTTTTAAAAAAAAACTAAATTGTTTTTATGTAATGAGAACTAACAGGTTTAGATTTTTCCCTATATCTTCTTCCTTTACCACTTAGATTACTAGTCGATTCATTAACAATTATATTTTACTTATGTTTTCTTTGTGCTTTTAAGATATTTTCACTTCCAATTACTCTTAAAAGCACAATGAAAACATAAGTAATATATAATTGTTAATTCAGCGATGAAGATGGTATAGTGAAAAATCTGTTTGTTCTCATTCATTGAGAAAACCCAGTGTTTTTGTTATTTTAACATGTGGAATTGGCTATTGCGTAATTTGAAATGAAAAATAAAAAATTCAAATGAAAGATTTTTTTAATAGATGATGTTTTAGAATTTTTTTTTATTTTTGAAAATAAATGATGTTCTTACAAACCAATACAAAATTTAACACTACATGACTTGTTTTACTCTTGTATTAATTAATGAAATAAAATATAATAAGAAAGGTTATAATTGACAATTTATATGTTTTCTTAATTTGTATGAAACGTTCTAAAATATCAACAACAACAAAAACGGAGGAAGTATCATAATGGACATGTTACAGATATATGTAAAGCTTAAGAATTTCATAATTGACTAAAATATCATAAAGGGAACATCAATATTATTATATCATTTCCTTTTCTTAATGTTTTCTACAACATTTTAGGATTAACCTAATCTCAAATAACATTTCGCATAACTACTAAATTTAATTTTAATCTTATATTCTACAATGTTGCCGGAGTAGAAGCAATTCCGGAGCATTGTAGCTTTAGTATTGGAGGGAAAAATGGACTGAATGGATTATTCATCAACGTTGACAATTATGTATTACTTAAGATGACTCAATATACACTCTTTATATTTCCTTTAAATAAGCAAACCCTATGAGACAAACTCTTGTTCCAAAATCTATATGCATAGAAATTGAACAAAAGACAAGTCGGCTTTCCCGCCGTCCTACTCGAATCCATTGCTCAGCCAGGAGAATCTCAATTTTGATAAAGCTGATGGACTATTTTTGATAATTATGATGGGATCCGTTTTTTTCTCCATGCAATGCTTCAGTTCTATCCTTGTCAAAATTGTGATGGTAAGAATTTTTGGCTGACAGATTTCTACAGTTTTGTATTTCATCACCATCCAAATTCGAAGATATTTCTGATAGAAAAATTATTCAGGTTCTCGCATTTGCAGGTGGCTTCTCATTTACATACAAGTCAATGATTTCAATAAAGCTCTTGAAGGCGTCTTGGAGTTTGATGATGACGCAATGAAGAATCTTAGAGTGGAAAGTATCATGACCCGATTTATCCAGTAGCCACAAAGATCTTTCATTTGGCTAGATCTTTCGTTAGGTAATCAAAGTCAAATTAACCTATAGCCAATCCCACTTTTTTAAATAAAAAAAATAACTAGTTTGTTTTTATATAATGAGAACTAACAGCTTCAGATTTTTCCATCTATCTTCTTCGGTTACCACTTAGATTACTAGTCGATTAATTAACAATTATATTTTACTTATGTTTTCTTTGTGCTTTTAAGATGTTTTCACTTCCAAGTAATCTTAAAAGCACAATGAAAACATAAGTAAAATATAATTGTCATTTTATAGTTAGTAATCTGAGTGGTAGATGAAGATGTTATTGGGAAAAATCTGAAGCTGTTTGTTCTCATTACATTGAGAGAAACCAGTGTTTTTGTTATTTTAACAAGTGAAATTGGCTATTGGGTAATTTGAAATGAAAAATAAATTTTGATTTAAAGATGTTTTTAATAGATGATGTTTTAGAATTTTTTTTCCGTTTTTGAAAATAAATGATGTTCTTACAAACCAGTACAAAATTTAACACTAATTGACGTTTTGCCCTTGTATTAATTATTGAATTAAAATATAAACAATAATAAGAAAGGTTACAATTGACAATTTATAGGTTCTCTTAATTTGTATGGGAAGTTTTAAAACATCAACAACAATAAAAATGGAGGGATTATTATAATGGACATGTTACATATATATATGTAAAGTTTAAGAGTTTCATAATTTACTAAAATATCATAAATGTAACATCAATATTACTATATCATTTCTTTTTCTTAATATTTTCTAAAACATTTTGGGACTAAATAACATTTCTACAACATTTCACATAACTACTAATCTCAAATAACATTTCACATAACTACTAATTTTAGTTTTAATCTTCATATTCTACAATGTTGTTAGAGTACAAGCAATCCAAGAGCATTGTTGCTTTAGCATTGGAGGGAAAAATGGACTGAATGGATTATTCATCAACTTTGACAAATATTTGGTTATGTCAAACATTCTTGGTATCGGTTGGTATGGAAACATAAATAGAAATGGAGATGTATAGTGCAGTAGTTGAGCATTCACGGAAACTGCAGTGCATATAGCTAATATGAGAAAAAGTTCACTTCTGAGAGACATGATAAATATGTTGAGATTATGCAATAGAGAAGAAGTCCAATTATATGAGTTAAAAGTTCACTTTTGAGAGACATGATGAATATGTTGGAGATTATGAAATAAAGAAGGAATCCAATAATATGAGTTTTTTTTAGCTTATTTTGTCTTGATGAAATTAATTTATTACCTCTTAAAACCATTTTACAAAAGAAGGACTGGAGATATTTATTAGCGTTAAAGTTTTAGTGGAGGATTGGCAAAAACAAATAAAAAAAAATCAGCTTTGTCCGTGCGAATAGTTATTTTCTTACGAAACTATTAAATACAGATTTATCAAACTCATCATCATATTATCAAATAAAAATAAATATATTCAAACATCATAAAAATTGAATAAATAAATAGTCGATAAGTTTATAAATACGTTAAAATAATAAAAATTTCTGGTCTTGAGGTTCGCTAGTATAAAAATTACTAAAATTACATTAAAAGTGAGATAATAAGTTTTTNAAAAATAAATTTCAAATTAAAGATGTTTTTAATAGATGATGTTTTAGAATTTTTTTTCCGTTTTTGAAAATAAATGATGTTCTTACAAACCAGTACAAAATTTAACACTAATTGACGTTTTACCCTTGTATTATTTATTGAATTAAAATATAAACAATAATAAGAAAGGTTACAATTGACAATTTATAGGTTTTTTTAATTTGTATGCAAAGTTTTAAAACATCAACAACAATAAAAATGGAGGGATTATCATAATGGACATGTTACATATATATATATGTAAAGTTTAAGAGTTTCATAATTTACTAAAATATCATAAATGTAACATCAATATTACTATATCATTTCTTTTTCTTAATATTTTCTAAAACATTTTGGGACTAAATAACATTTCTACAACATTTCACATAACTACTAATCTCAAATAACATTTCACATAACTACTAATTTTAGTTTTAATCTTCATATTCTACAATGTTGTTAGAGTACAAGCAATCCAAGAGCATTGTTGCTTTAGCATTGGAGGGAAAAATGGACTGAATGGATTATTCATCAACTTTGACAAATATTTGGTTATGTCAAACATTCTTGGTATCGGTTGGTATGGAAACATAAATAGAAATGGAGATGTATAGTGCAGTAGTTGAGCATTCACGGAAACTGCAGTGCATATAGCTAATATGAGAAAAAGTTCACTTCTGAGAGACATGATAAATATGTTGAGATTATGCAATAGAGAAGAAGTCCAATTATATGAGTTAAAAGTTCACTTTTGAGAGACATGATAAATATGTTGGAGATTATGCAATAAAGAAGGAGTCCAATAATATGAGTTTTTGTGAGCTTATTTTGTCTTGTGAAATTAATTTATTACCTCTTAAAACCATTTTACAAAAGAAGGACTGGAGATATTTATTAGCGTTAAAGTTTTAGTTGAGGATTGGCAAAAAAAAAAAATCAGCTTTGTCCGTGCGAATAGTTATCTTCTTACGAAACTATTAAATACATATTTATCAAACTCATCATCATATTATCAAATAAAAATAAATATATTCAAACACCATAAAAATTGAATAAATAAATAGTCGATAAGTTTATAAATACGTTAAAATAATAAAAATTTCTGGTCTTGAGGTTCGCTAGTATAAAAATTACTAAAATTACATTAAAAGTGAGATAATAATTTTTTAAGAATCTCTATGTACATATATGGTCACAACTTATCATAGTATATCAATGAGGTGGTGATGTGAAGTGAGAGACTCCAACATTAGAGAGAAATGATTGAGGGCGATAGAACTCACCACTGTTGTTTGAATATAAGATACCAATTCTTGTATTGGAACGATTCTCCACGAGGGATTTAAAATTGATAAAAACCTGTTTTGGGGGTTTTGAATATTCTATATCTTGATTTCTACAATTTTGTGTTCTTTTTGCTTATTTTTGCTAGCACGATATAAATAGGTTTGATTATTAAATTCGGTGTGAAGGTGTACACATTTTTTATGAAAATACATACATTAGGCGAAATTTGATCTTTTAAAAGTGTCTATGTTGTTATAAAAGAAGACGGCAAACATCTCTTTTACACACATACCTGAATGTTTTTTTTAATATTTGTTTTCTAAAATTATATCTTATAAATGTATAGATACTTACGATATAATTCCAAAAAACCTAAAATTGACACTCTTTCATGTCATGCTTTTGTGATTTTTTGTCAAGTCGGATGTGTTATATGAATCTCATATGCATAAGAAAATCAAATAAACATTAGGAACATAATAGTTTCATATAAATCATCGTCAAAGTAAAATTATTTCCCTATTCTATACAATCATATCAAAATTTGAATTTAATTATAATATTACCACCACTAAAAATAAAATTAAAAAAATAATAAAGTAAATTTAAAAGATTTAGTTGATAAGTTGAGAAAAAATCTACTTTTGACAAGTGTTTGTTGCTTTTGGCCAAATCTTATAAACCAACTAGAAGAATATCCGCGCATACGCGCGGGTTTTTTCTATATATTCTTTCGAATATGTCTTATTTATATATCTCAAACCTTCTATACTTACAATTATCAAAATTAATTATAACTTGATACATTCAACCATTATATATTTATATTAAAAGAGTATACAATTTTTGTTTGCAAAAGATTTTGTTGGGCCGTGGAAAAGAAAAAATGGTGACGCATTAAGTGTGGTTTGATTCTATAAAAAAATTTAGTCCAAATTTAATAAGTATTAAAAATCTAAATTATGTTCAAAATAAACTAAAACTCACATGGACGGAATGTGAAAAAAATGAAGACGGTAAAAAACCTTTCGTCTTCCTTCACAACTTGTTCCATTCCATTCTCTCAAACTTCATAAAGTTAAACAGTCGTATTTATAGCTTATATATCTTTTTTTTTTAATTTCAAATTTTTAAAGTTTAATAAATAAGTTTGATCTCTATCCTTATATTAGTTTTGATTAATTTTAATTTATAGATTTTTTTGGATCAATTTTCACATATACGATTGCAACTCGATTTCGCTTTGGAAAATATTATAAACAAATAGTAGACCACACACCTAAATAAAAATTGACGGAGATCTGTATATCCTCTCTGAGGTGCATATTAAACTTGTATCTATTTCATCCAGCTTGTTAGAAGATGCAAAATTTTGATTTGACTCTTGAGTAAGATCACATTCTTGTGATTGGAAATCGATGAATGAAAAATGCTACTCCTTGTATCTATTTCATCCATCCAATTCACAAGTACGGACACGGCTGACTTCACGAGCAGGGCTTGATAAATTGAAATGTTGTTTTTTGGAGAAATTAAAGAAATTAATGCGTAAAATATTTTTGCCATATAATTAATTATGAACGGATCAAAACTAATATGAACATAATAAATAAAATTTTGTAATTTCACTAATCAGAAATCTAAAATTTTGACTCATTTTAAAAATTAAAATTTACATATAAAACTATCAAATTTTAAGTCCAAATGTGATCATACAATGTATTTCCCATATAATTACTTCCAATTGTTGTTAAAAAAATGCTTTCAATTTAATGTGTAGAACATAGAGACAATATCAAAAAAATTTAAAGACGATTGTAAAATAGTACTCATAGCCTAATGGTTAAAATAGTTGTCTTATATTAAGAGTAAGTGGATTCGAATCCTCCTGGGTGCAAGATTTAGTTCAAATAAAATAATTTTTTTGAAAATTAAATAATGAATGCCACGTGGCACTCTCTCAAGCGCTGACGTGTCAATCATATGGAGAGAGTTGGTCATCTTTTATATAATAGACTAGGAGATTGTCCACGCTACGCGTGGTTTGTGTTCTATATAAACAAAATAAATGTGTGTATTTGGATTATTTGTAAATGTAATAATCTCTGAGAAATGTATGTTTCTATTAGTTGTGCATTTCTATGAGTTAAATTTTTTATTGACTTATTAAATTGGTGATTGTTGTAGCTTACTCGCGAATTATAATTATAAAGTTTTCTCTTATTATTCCGGTTAGAGAAGTCTTTTAAATTTAAATGAATATTTTAAAAGTGATTTTATAAATGTTAATATTCTAAGATGTTTTTGTATGTTAAAGAGCTAAAAAGAAAATGAGCTATAAAATATATAAAGATTTAGCATAATTAGATCTGTTAAATTTTAATCTTACCCCTTTAACATAAAAAGATTTCATCATGTTTTCAAGGTTTAGACAACATATAGAAAGAGGGAAACAACGGAAAAGAAGCTAATACTGTTTCTTTTATTATTTTGAGGGGAAATTGGAATGAAAAGATATTTTTATAAACAGTATTTTTGTCGATTCTCTTTGGTAAACAGATAATCCATTTACACAGCCCCAACCTTACCTGAGATAGTCGGTGTCCTATACAAAATAAGTAGATTGTTTATCTTCTTCTTTTTTGGTGCAACCAAGTAGATTGTTTATCTAAAAACCTTTTCTTTTGCCCGGCTCTATACAGCCAAGGTAAAAGCCATAAATAGATTAACAAAATTTAGAAAGACGTGACTATAAAGGATTAATTGGAGAACCAACAGTAGAATTACTTATCTTGCGACTCTTGTTCTTCAAGTTAAATTTTGAGGTTCTTTTTTCGTCACTTGGCTTACTCTCAACTTTCACCCAACGATTTCCAACTTTTAAGGCCACCTCTGTTTTGACCAAAAAAAAAAAAAAAAAAGGCCACCTCTGTTCTGTCTGAGCGATCAATTTTTAAAGTCTCAGAAAATATGATATACCAATAACTCATTATACACAGGCATGACCCTAATTCACAATATTAAAGGTTTCATTGTGTAAATGCTTTATAATTTACCAAAAATGAAACAAATTTACCAAATGCTCATCAATATATTTCTAGTGTCAAACATGAAAACATCACCTTAAATCAAACATATACACATAGATCTGTTCGACGGCCTTATGATCAAATGAAATAAAAAGAACCTAAGGAAAAAAATATACCGAATGGTTTAATTAACACAATCGAACCTAAGAAAACAACTATTATTTGTTCCATTTTGGTCACCAAATCATATGTATGAAAGATGAAGAAAAGTGAACTGGTCCTTGAACCTGTGAGGTCTTCTTAAATTTGGGCTGGAACCATGTGGTGTGAAACGAAGATGGATCTAATATGCATCTCTCTCTAGCGTAATAATCTATAAAACATTGGCATGAAGTTTAGTTAGTCCTAGTGTTAAGTTTTTTGGTTGGAGACATTCGTAGGAATTAAGCAGTTGAAAAAAAAGAAAATGAAACCTAGTACAAATATTCTTTTCCAAGCTAAACAATTGTTGAGCACAAATCATAAGCATGAAAAAAGATATAGAAACATGCATGGGCTGCGATGTTGCATCCATTTGAAATCTATGGGTGTTTTGTGATCATGACATACAAATCCTAAGAGTGATTTACAATCCACCAAAAAAAAAAAAATTGTTTACTGTGTCATTTGCTTGTTGGAAGAACTGATCATTTTCCAATCAAGAAGAGGATGAGACGATAAAAAATTATTATAATGAATGGGCCATGTGATTAAAAGTATCTTTAAAAAAAAACATTTAGATGGAGTTATCCTCGAGCCCTTTCTTTACTTGGATAAGATTCCTATCCTGCAAAACCAAATATGCTAAGACTGTGTTCTCATGATGAGTGAGACTAACCTTAAGAGTCAAATTACAAACCATATGAGAAACAGGAATTTGGTTCTGCGAAAACTTTAGTGACGACACAAGCCCTCTTCCTGCAATATATTAAGAAAAATCCTTTTAGTAAACACTTATGTTTGAATAACTTTGGCTCTTAGGGCTGCAACACCTACCTCTCGGATATTAGATCATTGTTTTCCAAGGTAGTAAACCAGAAACTTGGAACCCTTGTCTGCAATCAAACACCTGCAACACCAACCTGTTGGATATACATCATTGTTTTCCAGAGCTGTGAAGCAGAAAATTGGATCCCCTTTTCTAAAATCAAACACTGTGAAGTAAGGAAATTGTTTCGAGGTAATTTAAAAAAAAAAAAAGAAGTAAGGAAATTGTTTTTCTTAAGAATAATTACAAAGGTAAAGAGATGGATAGAGGGAATACCTTCTGCAGTTTTCTCCCCTCGTTAGTCCATTTTGGCATCTTCTTGAGACCCTCAGAATTAACGCTAGACATTGCAGAATGAAGTAAATTTTCTGAGTATCTAATATAAATATAACTAAAGAAGTTGTAAGTAAAATGATGATAAGATAACATAGACAAACCTCCATCTGTTTCGATTAAATGATTTGTGATGTGGATACAATAGACAACATAATTCGATATTCTCACAACCAATTACTTTGGTAAACATAGGCTGAATAAACTTTTTATACTTGGCTTCAAGGGCAACTCTCTCTAGTGGGTTTCTGTCCCTATTACATCACGTTTGCCCTGAATTGAAATGATTCTTAGATAAATTATCCAAAGAATGCACAATACTTTTGAACGTCGACTTTCATCGTGCTTGTCTACGCAAAAGAACATATAGTCATAGAATCAAAGGGGAAATTGTATTCAAGATCAGATTCACACATAAAATATCAATTTAACAGCAAACTCATAACGTGTCCATAGAAATTTATGAACCTGATTCTCTCGCAATGCCTCAACATGCCTTCAACTTAAGGAATTTGATTATCGAGCACATCAGAATATTGTCCAGCCAGGTTCTGCAACTTCTTCTCTGAATTAACATATACCAATCACAAAATCTCTAAAGGAAGACAGAGAGATTCACGTACATGGGAAAACTTCATGAAACGGGAATCTATACTAATCAAAGGTAGAGGTGAAGAGAAGAACATGAAAAGTCAACAACAAACTTCGATGGAAATTCGAGAACTTTAAACTATTGCAAGTCTAATTAGCTTTAGCTTGTGCCACGTGGCAGCTTTTGTGAGAAGTTAAATTGCTGATGTAGATGGCCTCTTGAGCCCCAAATAGCCCCTTTCATTTAGTTATATGTGGAGATATTCTAAATTAGCAGATAGTAAACTTAAAGGACTTAGTCAACAAATGAGAAGATCTTTTCTTCGACATATGTTTGGTGATTTTAGTCAAATCTTATCAACATATATTGTGAAATTATGGATTAGCAAAGTAATATAACAAAAATAGTCTGTTTACAGTGGAAAGTAATCTCAAATTTTACATAAAACCAAAATACTAGACGATAAAATGGGAAGATCTTATCCTTAAACACATGTTTGGTGCCTTGGGGAAATCTTATCAACATATGTGGTGAAATTTTAGATTACCAGATTAATCTAACAAACAATAATCAATCCAAAATGCAAAATAAACCCAAATTTTATATAAAACCAAAAAAAAAATATCAAAAATTAAAATATATAGTCGATAAGATGAGAAGATTTTTTTTCATCCAACATGTGTTCAATTTTTTAGCCAAATCTTATCAACATATATGGATAAGTTATTGTGTGCTCCGTAGCTCATTATATCAATATACACTCTTTAGATTTTTTTTAAATAAGCAAACCCTCTGAGACAAACTCATGTTCCAAAATCTAAATTCATAGAAATGAACAATAAACAAGTCGGCTTTTCCGCCGTCCTACTCGAATCTGTTGCTCAAACAGGAGCATCTCAATTTTGATAAGGATGATGGGCTGCTTTTGATAATTATAATGGGATCCGTTGGTTTCTCCATACAATGCTTCAGTTCTATCCTTATCAAAATTGTGATGGTAAAGATTTTGGGTGATTGATTTCAACAATTTTGTATTTCCTCACCATCCAAATTTGAAGATATTTCTGTTAGAAACATTATTCAGGTTCTTGCATCTGCAGTGGCTTCTCATTTACTTACATGTCAATGATTTTAATAATGCTCTTGAATGTGTATTGGAGCTTAATGATGAAGCAATGAAGAATCTTAGAGTGGAAAGTAACAAAGAGGCACATGACCTGGTTTACCCAATAGCCACAAGGATCTTTCATTTTGGTAGATCTTTAATTTGGTAATCAAAGTCAAATGAACCAATAGCCAATTCCAATTTTAAAACAACAAAACACGGGT
Source organism: Alliaria petiolata (assembly GCA_020283515.1). NCBI lineage: Eukaryota > Viridiplantae > Streptophyta > Magnoliopsida > Brassicales > Brassicaceae > Alliaria > Alliaria petiolata. The sequence goes on from JAHZTW010000001.1 coordinate 52,959,214, forward strand.
TTTTTTATGTAAAGAGAACGAACAACTTCAGATTTTTACCTCTATCTTCTTCGTTTACCACTCAAATTACTAGTCGATTAACTAACAATTATATTTTACTTATGTTTCTTTGTGATTTTAAGGTTTTTTCACTTCCAAAAAATCTTAAAAGTACAAAGAAACACATGAGTGTTGTGAATAAATAGAAGAGAAGAAGGAATTGATGTTGATATCTTATTCCAATGAATAGGGGGTCCTTTATATAGGAGTACATGGGAGGGTTTTACTTGGAGACAAAGTAAAACCTAATGGGCTTATGGGCTTATAATGGACATCACATAATAGTTCATAACACTCCCCATTTATGTTCATTATACAAAAATATTTCCTAAAGCGCGTATGATGCTGCCTCGTTAAAAACCTTACTAGGAAAACCCAATGGGAAAAAGAGTGCAGCGCGCATTAACTCCCCCTCATGAGTACATCACTTGAGATCTTTGAGATGACGCAATCCAATATGATGAAATAACTTCTTGAAAGTAACGCCTTGGTAAATCTGTCTGTCGAATCTTCACTTGAATGAATTTGTAGAATTCTTACATCGCCATTCTTCTGCAGTGCATGAGTCTTGCTAATGATTCGTCTTGATCATTCTCTTTGCTTCACTTGATCTCATTAAAGTATGAAAAATACTTTAGAAGGGTGATAAACTTTCATCTTTACATTTCCCTTTAGATGTTTATCATTTGCGTGTTCTTTGTTGCCTCGTTAAAACCTTTCATAGAAAACCCCAGTGGGATAAAAACCATGATAAGGAAAAAGAGTACAACCACGCACACCATTATATTTCTCCCCTTGGAAGTATCTTCTTCAAGAGATACATTCCAATCATATATATCATCTTTTGAGAATTGTTATAAACATAAACTTAATGAATAAAATCGTATGATTATCTTGTAATCTCTTAGATTCCTGGACTTCTTGTCCATAACAACATTTCACATAAAACTTAATTTCTTAAATCTATTTGAACTTCAAGCCAAATTTCTACTTACATACAGTTTTCTAAACTTGTATTGTACATACTTATACATAACATTTTATTCATGCTCTTCTTTATTGTTTTACCTTTCTTTCTTGTTATGTGAAAACACAAGAAATCAATACATTGCTTCACTAGCATTTTAGATATGGTACTTCAAGACCAAATATATGTGAGCGATCTTTAAGTAAAATCCTGCAAGGATCTTTTGAGATAACATCTCTTTTACTAAACTTTTTAATTTGGAATACTTGAAGACAATGTTGTCTTTCCAAAATCTTTACTTCCAAATTATGACTTATATTAACTCTTCAAGAGTTTCAACTATATTCAAATTAAGGATCTCAATGATCCATAATCTTTTGATAAATACATATGGGTATATTGGTTAACCTTATAATATTCACTTATACCTCATGAAACATATATGTCTTAACTCGATCGAATATCTTAAGTTCCCGGGAATATAATTATTGACATCATTAATCCATCGGAGATTGTATCATTTTGACATCTTTAATCTTTAAGGTATTTTATCCTTCATGGATTATATCCTTCGGAGATTTTTACTTTAAGTATCATTTTCCAGTGGGTCGAATAAGTCAAGTTCTTCTCTTATTGCCAGACTAATAAGGAACTTGAAATTAGTTGCATCCACCACATGAGAGTATGTCTCCTCATAATCAATTTCATATTCATCATTCTATCATCTAAATCTCATTTATCTCCCACTGGTTTTACACTCTTAGGTGTATGGACAACTGGTCCAAATACTCATCTCTTTCCCAGAGATTATAACTCTATGACTATTGCTTCTTTATAATTTGGCCAATCATTTATTTGTGTACACTTTACAATAGATTTCGTGATCCTCTTTCTCATTTATTATATCAACTGCTACATTGCATGCAAAAATATTATCGACGTCGATTTGCTTTTCGGTTCCATTTTAATCTACACATGACATAACTTGTTGAGATCGATCTCTTCATTATCTCAGGTACCTGAATTTCTTTCTTGTCATGTTTAATGTCTCTTCTTGAGATCATTCAAAAATCCTTGTTTCCTCGATCTGACCATTGTCAAATTCTGCTCCTTTTTATTTTCGAGGATTCTTTTATTTGGAACAAGTCTATCACGCTTCATGCGTTCTTTAGACTCACTAGCAGCTTGATATTGTCCTTCTGAGACATTAATTTTTCTTGGAGCATTTACAGCTGGTATGTGACTTTGTCACTTTATTTGGGTCTGTAAATACGTCTGGCAACTTGATTTACTAAGCTTTGTAAATGAATTATCTTTAAGACTTTCAATTCACTTTCTTTAGTCCGAGGATCAATGATAATTCATTCCAACTTATTTTCTTTTCCAGCTGTTTATTTTCTCCCCCTAATGTTGGAAAATAAAGTTGAACATATCCATCATGGATAGCTCTATATACTTAATTATCAATGGAGATTCATATCCAACATATTTACAGCCTCACTTGAGGATCCATCTTATATCGCTGTGGTGGAGCAATGTGGATGTATACTGCACATCCAAATATTCTAGATGGAAAATGTTTGGTTTATGACCCAAAACCAATTTAGATGGGGAAAATTTTTAATTACTATTTGGCTTAATGCGAATTAATGCTTCTGGATTTTCAATATTTATCCTGATGCTTTTATCATCAAAGGCTTAAGATGTGAATTCACTAGCATTACCTAATACTCTTCCAAACTTCAGGTTGTAGATCTATAACAAGAATACACACAACCATCTTGTTAAATCCAAATCTAAGTTGGCTAGTGATAATCATATTATCATATTTGCCTTGTGAGTAAGCATTACATGAAACATCATTAGGAAGAATCTTCAGCTTCTTCAATGAATGTCTACATTAATTATTTTTCGCATCATTCTTGAACCGTTATGGTCTAACCGGCTCATGCCAAACAATGATATAAATTAAACTTCTGGTTTAAGATTTATCTACATTATACTAATCTTTTGTAGTACAATCTAGTAGAGAATACATATATTTCTCCAAAATACTTTTACTGCCTTGGTTAATACTCGTGATTTGAAGGTATTAAAATTTTCTTTCTCTATTGTCTCAACTTGATTACTTTGAAATTCCTTGGAGTTATTTTATAAATGATTCATCAAGATCATTTTGAATGTGAACATAATCTTCTAGATGTTCCACTTACTATGGATTATGGGATTCTTTTATTTTACTTTATTATCAATGATTCATTAAGTTCATCTTTAGTGTGAACATAATCTTCTAGATGTTCTACTTACTATTGATTGTGGGATTCATTGATTCTCCCCCTCGAGATGATGATACTTCAAGTTCATCTATCTCGAATTGAATCCCAGTCTAGAATCAATAACATATCCAACTTGGACCATATATTTTATCTTTGATTCTTTTAACTTTTTTTTTTTAGACAAATTTCAAATTGTATTTCCATAGGCAAATAAATATGCTCTTCGAGAGCTTTCAATAATCTTTATATTACTAGATCTTATACACACACACATTTCTTTCATTATTAGATAAGATAAATATCTCTTATTCATATCATCTTTATTTTCTCACTTCTGATGAGAATTTGAATTCTTGAAAGAAACTTTTTGACTTTGACCTTGACCTTGACCATATCCATATTCATATTTACGACCACTTCTTGAGCCACTTTCTTGGCTAGTGTTATTCACAAAATTGTTTTATGTCCCACTATATGATGTCACATTCGCTTCAAGGAATGGATCATAACTAATTGGACATGATTCATTACTTTTAATAGATCATTATCTTTTCAAAATAATTCTAAACTTCTTTTCATAGTATTGTGTCTTCAAGACAACATTATTTGTCTAAAGAATAGAGTATGCCTTCTAGCATCTCTGCATCATTTATATTCTCTTCACATAATCTTTAACATAACTAAGGATTATTTACAGACTTCAAGTCTTGTAATCTTAGATGCAAAGACTCATAATGAGCTTTATGATTATTTAAAGACTTCAAGTCTTGTAATCTTATATGTAAAGAACTTGTAGATCTTTTAGAGTCAACTACAAGATATTCATATAGATGATGGTATATAAATAAATATTATTAAACTATATATGTATAAATAAAATATAAATAAAAGCATAATTAAAACGATTAATATCAATTAAATGTACCATCTTTATTATCACTACATGTGATAATTTGAGTTTTAAAAGAAGTTCAAAAAAATAAAATATTTCAAAATATTTCTCAAATATATTTATATTATTGTGTCAACAAGACAACAATATTTTCGTGATGTATTCTAACATCTTTGTATCAGTGATATTAACTTCATGTAATATCAACTTGCAATTAAATATAACCAAGTTATATTCACGACTTCAAGTCATGTGGTCTTAGATGCAATAATCCATAATAAGTTAGGTCATATCACATTATGGTGATCATGGCTTTTCTTTAGATTGCTCTATGGTCAAGTATTTGATTTTAAGATAATCAAAGATGTGATAAAAATATGATAACATATAATATAAACAAGATAATAAGATCATATAAAATAATTCAATCAATCATCATCATTCATTATTTTAATTCTATCATGCCATTAAACTAGATTCTCAATAAATCAACTCACAAAAAGAGATCATATTGATAAACATGTGCAAATTTTGTGATAAAGAGAACAGACAAACATGATGCAATTCTGTGCAAAATCCGGGTTTATGTAATTTATGTGCAAAATCCAGGTCTGTGCAAAATTCGGGTTTAACAAAAACCAATGCAGATCTAAACAAAAAAAAACTTGATAATTACAACCGTGCAAAGTTTGTGTGAAACGACTTCGTGCAAAAACAGTACGAATGAACAAAATTCGGGAGTTATAATCAAGTTCGTATTTAACAATTGAACCGTGCAAATATTATATGAAAAACGAATTTGGATTTTGGTTTTATTTTTTTATTTTTTATTTTTTTTTCAGAAACAGTATACAATATAAGAGATCATATTCAATTTAAGAAATTTCGTGCAAACTATGTGCATAAACAGTATGAACAATATTCGAATAGTGCAGATCTGATATTATAAATCCGTGCAAAGTTCGGATGAAAATTATTTTGTGCAAAATCCGTGCAGAATAAAAACATCACAGAATTTACATAAAGCACACAAAAATCGACAAGTCACATTCATGATTAAGCGCAACATGTGGCTAACTCGATAACTGGATCGATATATCATACGTGACTGTGTGGATTGATATTATGAACCATGAATCGATAGATAGACATGGTTCTTAATATCGCAAAACAATAAAATATAAAAATAATAAATATGTGATTTAAATCTCTGCTGGAGAATTTATCATAATATAAATCATAAAAATAAATATGTGTATTGAATCTCTGCAGGAGAATAACAATAAAATAAATATATGATTTGAATCTATGCAGGAGATTATCATAATACTGATAAGTAATCCATTCTTATGAACTATGAATTGATAATAAACATGATTCAAAGTTGGAATATTAAACACTAAAAAAATTTAGAATTGAATACCTTTTATCTCAGGCGGCTAGGGTTTCGTGCTGATAACGTGTTGTGAATAAAGAGAAGAGAAGAAGGAATTGATGTTGATATCTTATTCCAATGAATAGGGGGTCCTTTATATAGGAGTACAAGGGAGGATTTTACTTGGGGACAAAGTAAAACCTAATGAGCTTATGGGCTTATAATGGACATCACATAATAGTTCATAACAATGAGTAAAAAATAATTCTTAATTCATCTCTAGTAATCTAAGTGGTAGAAGAAGAAGATAGAGAAAAAATCTGAAGTTATTTGTTGCTTTTGGCCAAATCTTATCAAGCAATATGGGGAAATTCTAGACTAGCAAAGTAATCTAAAAGAAAAATAATTTGTGTGTGGTGCAGAGTAATGTATAATTTTATATAAAACCAATCAGATAATAAAATTAAATGACTTAGTCAATAAGATGAGAAGATATTTTCTTTCGACACATGTTCGGTGATTTTGGTCAAATCTAATCAAGATACTTTTTTTGTTGACAACAAATCTTATCAAGATAACGTAGATAGTAAAATCTAGATTAGCAGAGTAATCTAACAAAAATAGTATGTCCATAGTGAAAAGTTATCTCAAATTTTACATAAAGCCAAAAAGAAATCAAACTAAAAAAATTAGACGATAAGATGGGAAGATCTTATCCCTAAACATGTTTTCGGTGGTTTGGGAAAATCTTATCAACATTGTGAAATTTTAGGTTATTAAATTAATCTAACAAAAAATAATCAATCCAAAATGCAAACCCAAATTTTATATAAAACTAAAAAAAACCCAAAGTAATATACTTACTCGATAAGATGAAAAGATTTTTTTTCATTTTACACGTATTTAGTGCTTTTAGCCAAATCTTATCAACATATATGGAGTACTTATTGTTCTTTTGCATATTTGAGTCATGCATTCATTGCATAGAAAAATACTAAAAAATAATAATCAAAAAGATGCATTTAGAAGTTGCATTTACTTTTTATGATTGAGTCTAGGTGCATTTCGGTGCATTTCATGTAGGTTTGCATTCATTTGCATTGAGAGCAATGGTGAGTCTTTCCTTGTAAAATACTGACTCATGAAATCAACTCAATGCTCTAGTTAGCAGTTCTTTGATGCGTTTGAACGAGTTTTGAAAGTAAGAAAGCACCATATTTGGATCTATTGATTGATGCTCTTGTTTTAGTTGAAGCTCGCTTTGAATTGAATCCATTCCTATATATTAGAACCTATAATCTTGACTTGAATTACCATGCTTTGCTTTGAAAAGTCAAACTCATGGATACCACATAAATACTTGGACTATCTTCTTCCCTTCTACCACTCTTGTTAGTCCAAGTAGAAACTCCACCTTTAACCAAGCCTTCCTTCAAGTCCTTAACTCTCTGTTTGTGATTGTGAGGCCTAAATATTTTTTCTAATTATCTAGGCAAAAAGTGTTGAGTTTAGTTCGACAATGATATTTTTTCATGTAGACACTAGCTTGCATCATGAGCTAGTACTAGGCTAGGTGGTTTGACGTGTATATTAGAGTGGGATTGAGCTTAAAAGATTATATAATGGTTGAAGAAGAAAGAAATAAAAATGTGTGGTTACAAGAAGTAAATGGAAGAAGGACAATGGGGGAAGCAAACGATGAAGTGGTTGGCAACAAAAAGAAGGCTTTAAGCACCTAAGAAAAAATAATGTTATCTCCTAGTAAAAAAAGAGGCCAAAAATAAAGAACAAAAATCGGCTAGACGTATCCAAAGGATGAAGCAAATGAGACACCACAACAACAAAGAAAATCTAAGAAAAAGAAAGCCAAGGTACTCAATACAAAGGAGAAGAAGAGTGCCCCAAGTTCTACAAGCAAGGTGATAGCATTGTGTGGGTTAAAAAGGCAAGAAAAGCCTTGGGAAAAGGTAGCTTAAAATATTATTCTTTTGGGACTAGTCTAGGGTTAGAAAAAAATTTAGGCATTTGGGTAGATGAAAGTCATCCTTGTATGCATCTATTGGTTTTTACTCTTAGCATTTTGCCATAGGTTGATTCACTTCTCGAGAGTTCCATTTAAATTTTGAATAACACTACGCATTGAGATCATTCTTATCTCAAAACCTTGTCTCTTAGCCAAATGAGTTCACTTGGTAAGCATAAGCATGATCCACGATTACACATAATGAATGTTTAAGGATTGTATTCTAAAAATGCTTGTGTAGGCTAAGCTTGAGTTGAAATTCATGGTGTGATGAATATGGCTAAATCTTTTGGAGTATGATGAGTTAAAGTGCATTTTAGAATTAAGTACTAGGACATTAAGTTGATTGATTTTGTTGGTATTCTTGGATTTGAGCTCTCACTTTCACACATCTCTCTTGGATTTGTCATATTTGTTTGTTTGAGGGCAAGCAAAAGGCAAGTTTGGGGGAGTTGATAGATGCAAGATTTAGCTGTTTATTGCATTTATTTTAGGTAGTTTTAGTGTCATTCACTTGCATTTCCATAGTTTTCTTTAACTTTGATTTCACTTTAGAGTATAGTGAGTTTTAGGATAGTCCTAGTGTATTTTTGTTGCATTTTGGAGTGTTTTAGGTACTTTGGAGGACTTTGAAGAGTATGGAGGTTTAGCAAGGCATGGAGGATGACACTTGATCTTAAGGGGGTGATGTGGAGCAAAGGAGTGTGAGCAAAATGGACTTGGGTGCACTAAACCGCTTCAGAGGAGATCTGATCGATCAACAGATCAATCTGAAGCTAGGATCAGATAGATCAAATGAGGCAGGAAGATTAGATCGATCAGCTGATCGATCGGGCATTTTTGGCTGATAGATCAAACACGGCATGGACATCTGATCGAGCAGCTGATCGATCAGACTATTTTGGCTGATCGAATTGAGGTGTGTTTTACCCAAATCCGACAAGGTCAATACCTGGTTTGTTCTGGATTGACCCGGTTAGTGCATTGTTCACTATAAAGACATAGCCTAATTTTTCTTAAGTATCTTTGTCCTTGCTTAGAGAACCTTCCTCTTTTGTTCTAAGTACTTTGTAATACCTTTTTAAGAGTATTTTCAAATCAAGAGTTTATCTTTGCTAATTTTTCATCTTCCTTCTTTCTAATCATGTTTACCAACTTCTCAATCATAGGATTTGTGGGTTTAACCAAGATTAGTGAGTAGTTCTCTTAGGATATAAGAATAGGGTAGATTAGGGTGATTCTAATGATGTCTAGGGCTTAGATCTTTCAATATCTTTTCTTGTTTAGTGATCTTTATGCTAGATTAGTTTTGAGAAAATTGATTTAGATCAAAGGACATTTCCCACCCACAAGGTGTTTTGAATGAAATGCCCCAACCAACAGAATCAAGAGATTTACATGCTTAGCCTATGAAAATAGATGTCTAAGGTGTTTATTGGTTCTATGAAGCTTGTGTTCATTGCTTGATGATTATTTTTTCACTAATGATGATTAGATCTTGAATTGATAATTAGCAAAGAAATTAGTGCCATGATAATGGATTAGTCTTAATTAGTACTTCTTACCTAAGGATTAGCATTGAAATTGATTGGTTGGACATCTTGAATCAGATTTAGAGTCACCCAAAGTCAATAACCCTATTCTTGGATCCCCTTTTTATCATTTGATCATCTTGTTGAGTTATTTGCCTTGTTCTTGCTTTGTCTAAATATTTTGCTTAAGTGTTTGAAGTCTATTGTTGCAGCTTGCTGTTATCTTTGAATGTTACTTTTTTGATCACTTAGGTTGGTAGAGAAACAACAATCTACTTATATTTGCTTAGCTTAAAAAGTTCTATGTATTTCTAGTATCATCTACATTACCAAATGATACCTCAACTAATACAATGACATGAGTAGTGTTGAGCATTGAAAGTGATACAAAAATCCTACTTATCTTGTTGTACCATAGATGTTTGCAAGACCTTTTTTCTTTTTTTAATTTTGTTCATCATGTATGATGCTTACTTCTCCAGTTTTGTTGAAACTCTATCCTTACCTCGAATTCACACATCTCTTCTTGAGGTCTCAATCAAGTGTGCTGGTGTGGATATCTTATTATATAAAGTAGGATGCGTCAGAGTTGCTAATTAACATGATCGCGACACGTGTTAATGTCTATCGATCAAATTTTAACACTATCGAATAGATTTTGTTTAAGAATATATAATTTTTATTTGTATTTTCTACAACAAAATAAATATTTATTTTATTATATCAAAATCCTATCTCGAAATAGTAACAAATTTTAATTACAAAAATAAATAAATGTTATAGTTCTTAGTTTTGCTTTTCTACACAAATGATCGAATTTTATTTTCAAATAATTTTTAACCAGTTTAAAATATGTTATTCCAAACCGCATATATGCGGATCCTATTCTAGTCTTATTATATAAATTATAATCTTTAAAGTATAAAGAAAATTAAGCCTTTTAGCAAAAAAAATAATATATATATATATATAAAGAAAATATTGTTGAAGGTCTATTCAGCCCGATTGTTGAAGTTCAATAATACGAGCTATTAATAAATTATAAAAAACAAATTGGAACATATATAGAGAAATCTATAAAATAGAATCTTCAAAGTATAAAAAAAATATTGTTTGACTTTAATTTTATGGACAATTCTCATATTTATCATGCAAACAAGTTTTTGGGCCAAAATAACATGGACGCACAATTATTACCACTTTTAACATATTTCATTAACTGATGGACCATTCTACCCCTCCTTCCACCAAACAGAAATTTCTCAAATCTTCTCTTCTCTCCCGACGATGAACGCGACGAACAAGATTCCAAACTCTAAATTCCGATCTCTGGATTCGCTGGCACACGAACAAGATCATTGGATTCGCTGACAGACGAACAAGATCTACGAAAATCACGAGCTCCTCACTCAGATGTTTCTCAACTTCATCAATCTCCATCATGTAAGTGAATCCTTTGGGTTTGTTGCGTAGAATCTCGATAACAACTAGGGGAATTTGTTTTTTTTTTCATTTCGCAGGCGAATCATGCGATTCTGACGGAAGAAAAGAAAGTGAAATCAAAGACGGAGCTAGCGAAATCTCCGGTGGATTTTACGGCGGCGTTGCAGCTCCACAATCTGATCTACGAGAAGAGCCATCATATCAAAGCTAACAAATCCTCCAGAGAATTCAAATCCAAGTATCCCAACATCGATCTCATATCCGAACAAGACTTCCTCAGAGACACTCCCGAAGCAATCAAATCTCAAACGCTCTCAAATGATAGTTCCCATGATTTGATGCTTATAAGACTCAATTTTGAGTTCCATCAGGTAACAATTTCTCTGTCTTTTGCTGATGCAATCATGGAAAGCACAAAGGAGAATGGGCTTGTAGCTGAGCTTGAACCTGAACTAGAAGCCGTTGAAGACTTGGTGATGCCATCTGGACCAATGACTCGTGCAAGGCTTAAGAGACTTAAAGAAGGAATTGGAGGATTACTCAGTCAGATGATCACTCATAAAGGAGAAGAAGTTATAACCATTCTGGTTTTAATTACACAGCAGACTTCTGAAATTACACAGCAGACTTCTGGAAATACACGGCAGACTTGTGAATCAACTATATAGTCAAGTTATATAGTCGGACTACATAGTCTAGCTACATTCGTCAGCTATATAGTCAAGTTATATAGTCGAACTACATAGTCAAGATTCTGCCAAAGGAAGGAAATGTAGTTGAAGAGTCTATTTCGACCAGGAGACCAGAAATGGGAAGCTAAACTATCTCAAGAGTCATGCGCTGAAGCCAAGAGCCAATCAACTCATTTACTTTTGTCTTTGGTCTTTCCTTAGTTAATGCTACATTGTTTTTAACACATTTAGTCTAGTTTTCTACAAAGTATTTCTTATAAATACTCATGTAATCTCATTTGAGAAACACAACCCTTTTTTATTTATTTTGAGAGTGATTCTCTTTTGTTCTTCGTGAACATTTCCGATCATTGGTATGTAATATCCATTGATCAAACCTTAGTCCGTCTTGGTGCGTCATATCCAAGGGATTAAAAGATTGTTTGGTGCGTCATATCCATTCAATCGACCTTGAATTCGTCTTAGTGTGTCATATCTAAGGGATTCAAGTTGGGGAATATCAGAAGTCTTTCCACAACTTCTGTGCGATCCTTTCGATTCATCTTACCTTGTTCTTTGAGGATTCATCTCTTCATAAGATCTAAGGCCTATCCATCTATCCGAAATCCAACCGAAGAGTGCCGATTCCTGGGAGGATCGTATCAAGTGGTATCAGAGCACACTCTTCAGTTCGGTATCATCTATCATCTTCTCATCTTTTCACCTTCTCATCTATCATCTTCTCATCTCTTCACCTTCTTATCTATCATCTAAATTTCTTTTCATCTTCTATCTTTTCACCTTCTATCTGTTCATCTTCTTTTAGTTATGTTCTAAGTTTCTGTTTCAGTTTATTAAAAAAAAAAAAAGGAGGAAAATTATTCAGTTTATTTCTCTGGTTTTGATTCCTATATTTCTTGGGAATTTTTGTTCTTCATCAAGTTATTATCTCATCTATCTTTTAATTCATTTGGATTGTTCTGTTTGGTTACTTTGGGGATTACCATTGAGTTGTATTGGATTTGTTCTATTAGAACTCTTGAGAAATCACTGAGGGAAATCAGATTGAGTGAAACACTTGAGTAAAACACCTTGAGAGAAACACTTGTGAGAAGCTTTTGCTACTAATCTTTTTGTTAGTTTTGCAGGAGAAATCATGTCTAACCACGATGGAGATAACAACAATGAAGAAAGAGAGGCAGTCCCAAATCTGCAAGTGCAAGCAATGATGGGAGAAATGCGGAGAATGCTGAGGAATGAAATAAATGGTGTCTATGATAGACTAGATGAAATGCGAGTAGAGGCACAACAAAGACAGCCACAAGATGTTCCTGTTGAGAGAGCAAGAGAGCAACTTAGACCAGCAAGGGTCGAAATGGATGATGACTACTACAGTCATGATGGACGCTCATCTCAAGGGAGCAGAAGGAGACCTAGGTGTGAGAGAGAAGGCATGAGACAACGTGATGATAATATTGGAGGACTTAAGCTCAAAATTCCACCATTTCATGGAAGGAATGATCCAGACACCTATCTAGAGTGGGAAAAGAAGATAGAGCTTGTGTTTGATTGCCAACACTACACGGAGTACAACAAAGTGAGAGTGGCAGCCACGGAGTTCTTTGATTATGCACTAAGCTGGTGGGATCAGTTGGTTACCTCAAGGAGACGAAATGGGGAACGTCCAGTAGAGACTTGGGCAGATATGAAAGCTATTATGCGAAGGAGTTTTGTTCCTAGCCATTACCACCGTGAGCTTCATCATAAACTAAGGAGATTTACACATGGTAGTCGTAATGTTTAAGATTATTATCAAGAGATTGAGTCTCTTATTATAAGGGCTTATGTGTCTGAAGATAGAGAAGGTACAATGGCTCGGTTCTTGAGTGGTTTAAACATTGATGTGCAAGACAGACTTGAGTTGCAGCATTATGTGGAGATTGAGCAAATGCTACACAAAGCAATTCTAGTGGAGCAGCAGCTTAAAAGGAAGGGTACTTCTCGACCTACTTATGGAGTTGGAGTGTCTAAGCAGAGTTACACAAGGACAGAGAAACCCATCACCACTCCAAAGGTAGAATCTAAGCCTTTTTCTGCAAATCAAATCGATAAAGGCAAGGCTAAAGCATCTCGATCGAGAACCAGAGATTTGATCTGATTCAAATGCCAAGGGAGAGGGCATTACGCTAATGAGTACACTAACAAGAAGACCATGATTCTTCTAGACAATGGAGAGATCGAATCGGAGGAATGAAAAGTTGTGTCTGATTCATTACCGTCAGAAGAAGAGCATGAGATTCCGGCTAAAGAAGATCTGTTAGTGGCGAGGAGATCACTATGTGTGCAGTCTAAATCAAACAAGCAGGAGCAAAGAGAGAACTTGTTTCACACAAGGTGCCATGTACAAGACAAGGTATGCAGCGTCATCATTGATGGAGGCAGTTGTACCAATGTGGCAAGTGAAACAATGGTGAGAAAGCTCGGTTTGAAAGAAAGGAAACATCCAAAACCTTATAACTTTAGTGGTTTGATGATGTTGGAGAAATGGAAGTGAGCAGCCAAGTATTGGTTCCCATAACCATAGGCAGATACGTGGAAGAGATCCTATGCGATGTGTTACCTATGGAGGCAGGTCACATTCTTCTTGGAAGGCCATGGCAGTTTGATCGAAGGGTGACGCGTGATGGATTCACCAGTAGACATTCTTTTGAGTTCAAGGGGAGAAAGATCACACTGATTCCAATGACACCACATCATGTATATCAAGATCAGTTGTTACTTAAGCAGAAACGAGAAACAAACACTTTGAGCGACCCCCTAAACACTTCACACAAGAAAAAGAATGAGAGTCTGAGAAAAGCCAAGTTAAAGGCCTGTGAGAGCAAACCCGTGAGGCATTCAAACTTCTTTGTGAGGATTAGTGAGGTTACGAGAGCTTTGCTTTCAAAACAACCTTTACTTATGTTTGTTTATAAAGAAACTCTTATGAGTTTGAGTGACCTTGCACCGGTACTGCCGAGTGAGATTACTCTTCTTTTGCAGGACTTTGAAGACGTTTTTCCTGAAAATAATCCGAAGGGATTGCCACCAATTCGTGAAATTGAGCACCAGATAGACTTTGTTCCAGGAGCTTCATTGCCAAACCGTCCAGCTTATAGGACCAATCCTGTGGAGACAAAGGAGCTTCAAAAACAAATGAGCGAGCTCATGGAGGAAGGGCATATCAGAGAGAGTATGAGCCCTTGTGATGTACCAGTTTTACTTGTGCCAAAGAAAGATGGAAGCTGGCGCATGTGTGTGGATTGCAGAGCCATCAATAACATCACTGTAAAGTATCGCCATCCTATTCCTAGACTTGATGACATGCTTGATGAGTTACATGGTTCTAGCATCTTTTCTAAGATATATCTTAAAAGTGGTTACCATCAAATTCGCATGAAAGAAGGAGATGAATGGAAAACTGCATTCAAAACAAAGCATGGCTTGTATGAAAGGTTAGTTATGCCATTTCGGCTAACAAATGCACCTAGCACTTTCATGAGGTTGATGAATCACGTTATGAGAAGTTTCATTGGAGTCTTTGATGTTGTTTACTTTGATGATATCTTAGTTTATAGCAAGAGTCTAGATGAACATGTTCTGCATCTCAAAAAGATTTTAGAAGTTCTTAGAAAGGAGAAACTATTTGCCAATCTGAAGAAATGCACGTTTTGTACAGATAACCTGGTCTTTTCATATGGCATAAAAGTGGATGAAGAAAATGTCAAAGCGATCCGAGAATGGCCTAGTCCAAAGACGGTTGGAGAAGTAAGGAGCTTTCATGGGCTGGCAGGTTTCTATAGGCGCTTTGTGAAAGATTTTAGCACCATAGCTGCACCACTTACTGAAGTAATCAAGAAGGACGTTGGATTCAAGTGGGAAGAAGCTCAAGAAGAATCGTTTGAAACCTTGAAAGGGAAGCTTACAAACGCATCACTTTTTTCTTTACCTGATTTCTTAAAAACCTTTGAAATTGAGTGTGATGCTTCTGGTGTAGGTATTGGGGCTGTGTTGATGCAAGAGAAGAAACCCATAGCTTACTTTAGTGAGAAACTTGGAGGAGCTACTATGAAATACCCAACATATGACAAGGAGCTATATGCTTTGGTTCGAGCTTTGCAAACATGGCAACACTATCTCTGGCCTAAAGAGTTTGTGATCCATACTAATCATGAGTCACTCAAGCATTTGAAAGGGCAGCATAAGCTCAAAAAGAGGCATGCTCGATGGGTTGAATTCATTGAGGCTTTTCCATATGTCATCAAATACAAGCAAGGTAAAGAAAACGTTGTTGCTGATGCATTGTCACGCATGTATGCACTGATTTCTACTCTTGATGCTAAGTTGCTTGGTTTTGAACAACTTAAAGAACTATATGAGACTGATGGTTAGTTTAAAGAAGTTTACAAAGCTTGTGAAAAGTTTGCGTCTGGAAAGTACTATAGGCATGAAGGTTTTCTGTTTTATGAACAACGTTTGTGTGTGCCTAACTGTTCCATTCGAGATTTATTAGTCATGGAAGCCCATGGAGGAGGTTTAATGGGGGCATTTTGGAGTTGCTAAGACATTTCAGGTTATGCTAGACCACTTTCACTGGCCACATATGAAGCGAGACGTGGAGAGGATCCGTGAAAGGTGTGTAGCTTGCAAGCAAGCTAAATCCAGAGTACGACCCAACAGTTTGTATACTCCTTTACCCATTCCTACTCAACTGTGGAGTGACATTTCTATGGACTTTGTGCTTGGTTTGCCTAGAACTAGAATTGGCAAAGATTCTATCTTCATTGTTGTTGATAGGTTTTCGAAAATGGCACACTTCATTGCTTGTCACAAGACTTATGATGCATCTCATATAGCTGATTTGTTCTTCAAATAAATAGTTCGAATGCATGGAATGCCTAGGACTATTGTTTCAGATAGGGATACTAAGTTCTTGAGTTACTTCTGGAAAACGCTTTGGTCTAAGCTTGGAACTAGGTTGTTTTTTTCAACTACTTGTCATCCACAAACTGATGGCCAGACTGAAGTAGTTAATCGAACCTTGTCCACTTTGTTGCGTGCATTGATCAAAAAGAACTTGAGAACTTGGGGAGAATGTTTGCCACATGTAGAGTTTGCATATAATCATTCGATCCATTCTGCTACTAAATTTTCTCCATTTCAAATCGTTAATGGTTTTAATCCTTTATCTCCATTGGATTTAATCCCATTACCTTTGAGTAAAAGAACTAGTGTGGATGGGAAAAAGAAAGCTGATCTTGTCAAACAGATCCATGAGAAAGCAAGGAAGCACATTGAAGAGAGGACTAAGCAGTATGAAAGGAAAGCAAACAAAGGCAGGCGCAAAATGGTGTTTGAAGTTGGAGATCTCGTATGGATTCACTTGAGAAAACAAAGGTTTCCAGGTGAGAGGAAGTCAAAACTTATGCAAAGAGTTGATGGTCCATTCAAGATAGTCAAGAGGATCAATGACAATTCTTACCAACTCGATCTTCAAGGTAAGTACAACGTTAGTTCAAGTTTTAACGTTTCTGATCTAGTGCCTTTTGTCGCAGATGGTCCAGATTTGAGGGCAAATCCTTTTCAACAGAGGGGGGATTATGCGATCATGGAAAGCACAAAGGAGAATGAGCTTGTAGCTGAGCTTGAACCTGAACTAGAAGCCGTTGAAGACTTGGTGATGCCATCCGGACCTATGACTCGTGCAAGGCTTAAGAGACTTAAAGAAGGAATTGGAGCATTACTCAGTCAGATGATCACTCAGAAAGGAGAAGAAGTTAAAACCATTCTGGTTTTAATTACACAACAGACTTCTGGAATTACACATCAGACTTCTGGAAATACACGGCATACTTGTGAATCAACTATATAGTCAAGTTATATAGTCGGACTACATAGTCTAGCTACATTCATCAGCTATATAGTCAAGTTATATAGTCGAGCTACATAGTCAAGATTCTGCCAAAGGAAGGAAATGTAGTTGAAGAGTCTATTTCGACCAGGAGACCAGAAATGGGAAGCTAAATGATCGCAAGAGTCATGCGTTGAAGCCAAGAGTCAGTCAACTCATTTACTTTGGTCTTTCCTTAGTTAATGCAACATTATTTTTAACACATTTAGTCTAGTTTTCTACAAAGTATTTCTTATAAATACTCATGTAATCTCATTTGAGAAACACAACCCTTTTTATTTATTTTGAGAGTGATTCTCTTTTGTTCTTCGTGAACATTTTCGATTCTTGGTGTGTAATATCCATTGATCAAATCTTAGTCCGTCTTTGTGCGTCATATCCAAGGGATTAAGAGATTGTTTGGTGCGTCATATCCATTCAATCGACCTTGAATTCGTCTTAGTGTGTCATATCTAAGGGATTCAAGTTGGGGAATATCAGAAGTCTTTCCGCANGATTAAGAGATTGTTTGGTGCGTCATATCCATTCAATCGACCTTGAATTCGTCTTAGTGTGTCATATCTAAGGGATTCAAGTTGGGGAATATCAGAAGTCTTTCCGCAACTTATGTGCGATCCTTTCGATCCATCTTACCTTGTTCTTTGAGGATTCATCTTTTCATAAGATCTAAGGCATATCCATCTATCCAAAATCCAACCGAAGAGTGCCGATTCTTGGGAGGATCGTATCATTTGCTTAAATATGTCTTCTCTCATTTCAAAGTTAGGTTAAAGGTTTAATCTTTGAATTCAGCGTAAAGAACTATGCAAGATTCAAGCTAATTTGGAACAACATAATAAGAAGTGTTTGCTGCTGGAAACTAACGCAGAGTGTAACAAGTTTCTGTCAAGTCTTCCATTGCACCTGAAATCTCTAAAGAAAGCTTCATTGCCAGTACAGAACCGGTTGAGTTTGCCGAATTCGAAGAAGCTAAAGCATCATAATCTAGTTGAGCTTCTTCCTTAGACGCTTTACATCATAATAAACTATTTAGGAAGACCTTCATAAATGTGTATGATCGTTTCCTAAACGTATCTATACTTTATTTAAGTAAATAATTTCCTACAATTTCCTAATAATAGTGTATTTTATTGGTTATACACTCCCAATTTTTGCAGCTTTGAGCTCTTCTAGATCGCGGTTCGATTCCATGATTTCATCTAAGTGCATAAATATATTTTTAACTAGTTTTTTTAAGTATTTAAGAATGTATTCCTAAATGGGCATCATAGTGTTAACGAATCCTTTTGGAAGCAGTTCCAAACTAGACTTTTGTCAAAGCATCATAAATGCATTCTCGATTTGAGATTTTGATTCCAATGTCTCACTTGAGAGAAAGCATCTGAAATGCATTTTCGATTTGTGATAGTCATCCTAATTTACAGGAAGTACTTTTAGTAATTTAGGAAAGCCTTCCGAAATCAATTTCATTGTTTTATGAACTAAACGTATTAAGTGTTTCAGTATGTTAATGAATGTTAAAAATCAGTTTCATTGTTTTATGAACTAAACCTGAGAAGGTTACAGCCGTTCAATAATTGTTTTATGAACTAAACCTGAGAAAGTATTAAAAAGAAAAGAACTAAACCTGAGAAGGTTACAACCGTTAAGAATCAGTTTCATTGTTTTATGAACTAAACCTGAGAAGGTTACAGCCGTTAAGAATCAGTTTCGATCAAGTAGTAATTAACTTACAATTTAAGAATATTTTTCTAATTTTTGTATGAATGATTCCTAAATATTTCAAGAAGTTCCTAAAATTCCTAAATTTGAGAAACTTTCTTGACATTTAGAAAAGATTCATACTAATTTTTAGTAAGTTCTTCCTAAAAGTTTAGAAAGACATCTTAAAAGTTTAAAATTTAGAAAAACTTTCTTAAAAATTAAGAGTCTTTGTAAAAGTTTAAAAAGATTTCTAAAATGTTTATTCGATCAACTAGTAATTAACTATTGAGGAAGGGTTTTTCTAAATTTGTAAAAATCATTCCGAAAATTTTCTAAATTTGTAAAGATCTTCTTAAAAGTTTTAGAAAGAGTTCCTAAAAGTGTACAAACGCTTTATAAATTTGAGTTGTTCAATAAATAAACAAATTATTAGAAAGGCATTTGTAAACCCTTAAAAAAGACTTCATAAATTTTTAGTAAGGATTCTGATACATTTAAGAATGCCATTATAAAAATTTGGATACACTTCTTAAATGATTAGGAAGGCGTTCTAAAACATTACTAAAGCTTCCTAAAACAAGTGAACGTTCAATTTCATACTAAACAAGTTAGCTTTTTATTGTGTATTCTTTATCTCTTTTATTTTAGTTCAGTAATGGAGTTTTTTACGTTGCTTTCTTTTGATTTAAGGGCCACCCTAGATGGTTGAAAGTGTCTTGAAAGAGGTGATTATAGGGATACACATATGAGTTTGACGCAAAGAAGAAAAATAGATTATTATCAATAAATAACTTTAAAAACCAATTTGCTTATGACGTCTATACTCGTATTTGATTCACAGTTTCATCATATGATATAAAGAAAAAAAAAATTAAAAAATCAGATTAATTTGACAATAGAAACACTCGACCTTTAAGATACCAATTGCGTATAAATAGGCACAAAAATTTTCATTTATACGTTTTATGAATACTTTCTTAAATGCATATGACAGTTTCCTAAATTTGAGTTAATAGACACAAAAGTTATCATCATACGTTATAGAATGAATTTAGAAACAAAAAGTTTCATTTATACGAATTAGGAAGGATTTATACACATTTAGAAATGCCTTCTGAGATATCATTTTAGGAAGGCTTTGCTAAATAATTTTTAGTTGTCATATCGTGTTGACATATCTTACCAAATTAAAGTTGTTGTATAAATAGATACAAAAGTTATCATTTATACGTTTTAGGAAAGCTTTCCTAACACGAATAAAATGCAAACTTTTGTGTACCATTTAAATAACAACTCAAATTTAGGAAGCCGTTATATACATTTAGGAAATCTTTCCTAACACTATAAAATACAAACTTTTGTGTACCATTTAAACAACTCAAATTTAGGAAGCCGTTATACACATTTAGAAAGGCTTTCCTAACACGAACATATTCATGAAGCATATCCAAAATTTGTAAAAATGTTTCCTACAAAATTCAAGAACACGAACATATTCAGGAAGCATATCCTAAATTTGTAAAAATGCTTCCTACAAAATTCAAGAAGACTTACTAAATTCCCTAAATTAAAGAAACAATTCTAGATTTTTAGAAAAAATTCATACAAATTTTAGTAAGGTCTTCCTAAACATTTAGAAAGACTTCCTAAATATTTATTCGATTTAGTAATAACATATGATTTAGGAAGGCTATCCTACAATTGTAAAAATGCTTCCTAAACATTCAAGAAAGCTTCCTAAAATTCTCTATATTAAGGAAACAACTCTAGATATTTAGGAAACACTTATATAAATTTTAGTAAGGTTTAACTAAGAATTTAGAAAGATTTTCTAAATGTTTAATAATGTTTTCATAAACATTAGAAAAAAATTTGAAGTCCAAGATTAAAAGCCAACCATAATACGTTGCATTGGGAATAAAGTAATGGAGATGATGCTTACCATTTCACAATGCATAAGCAAAGCCAAACTACTATGCTATTCCATTAGGAATGCTAATGGTTTCGTCCTGTTTAAGTGACTCACATTTTATATAGAGGAACTGGTCCTTGTAAACAAACCGGTTTGGTTATGAATCGGTGGTTTTGACCTATAAGTAACTACAAGTCCTATAATCATTTAGGAATGCTTTCCTAACACGTATAAATGCAAACTTTTGTGTACCATTTAATCAACAAATCAAATTTATGGATTCATTATACACATTTAGGAAGACTTTTCTAACACATATAAAATGCAAACTTTTGTGTACCATTTAAACAACAACTCAAATTTAAGAAGCCGTTATACACTTTTAGGAAGGATTTCCTAAGACCTATAAAATGAAAACTTTTATGTATTACTAGGTGATGACCGCGTATACACGCGGATTTTTATTTTATTATATAATTTTTGATATATGATTTATATAGCATTTTATTTAAAATAGTGTTGATATAATTTTGAACTTGGTAACTATGTAAATATATAAATATTGTTTGAATTAATCTGTATACACTTTCAGTTATAGTTATTTTTGTTTTTTATACTAAAGTTTTTCCCTTAATTTTGTAATCCTAAACTTATAAAAAATGCGAAAGGTTTATTCATTTTTTAACGGGATTTAATATTAAAAACAAATAGCTTACGTTTATTCACTTTTCAATTTTATTTCTTACACTTTCATCATTATAAGCCCGCTCAACATAATACTACACCCTAGAAAAAATAGAAGTTAAGGGGTTTTAAGCTTTAAACAAAATATTTTTTTTCTCTTTTCATATATATATTTTTTTTAAATTAGGCATGAATCCATCAATCCATAAAGTTTGTGCTATTTGTATATACAAATAAAATCATCTAAAGTTTGTTTTTTTTTTAATTTTAGCATTAGTACGAAGCAATCTAAAAACCCTATGTTTCTATGTATAAAAACATATTTTGCTCTGATTAATGACCTCCATTTTTACAAGTTACAAAGTAATGGATAAGCTAAGTAAGATAAATCATCAAATACCTCAAACTAACATGGATTTAAACATCACACCAAATATGATATTTCCTCTGTTTCATAATAAGTGTCATTTGGAGAAAATGTATTTGCAATGTAATTGGATGTATCTGGATGTGTTTTGAATTTAATACATTCAGATACATTGAGACGGAGAGAGTAGTATTTAAAACTGCAAAATATTATATTTATGGGAGACGATGCGAATTCTCTAATACACTCTATATACATATATATATCTCTCCAGTTCTCCCTTTCTATTCTCATGTTTGTCAATGCATTTTCAAAAATCGAGTTACTCCGGGATCCAACGTTCAATGTAACACTTAATATCCACGTTAACATTTTGTAATTTCTCCAGCGGATTAATAATATACTGAGGGATCACTGGACATCAACACACATCATGTTTATAGCTTTCTGACAAACAAACCTTTCTTTCCAATGCTCTTCTCATATTGAGTCACTCACAAGTAAGTCAACATGATTACTGCAGTAATCACATCTACGGGACCGAGACAATTAGCTAATAACATCAAGAAACAGAAGAAAACATAAAGACAACATATTCAATGAAGATTGCTATGAAATCTCTTCTTTAAAACATCTTGATGCTCGAAACCGAAGAAATCCTCTTGTTTTATTACTACAGACAGAAAACAGAAATAAATGTTTATTACTTGCAATCAAAATGAATTAGAAATCATGTTTTGTTACTCTACAATTAAAAACAGGAAAAAGGTTTCAAACCTTGCAAGCAAAATGAATCAGACTTATCATTCATAGATCCCTGTATATGAGATTCATCGTAAACATCTTCTCTAACCCTCATCTTTTTTGCTTTCCACCGGAAAGCAAATTACAAAACCAAAGATGCACACATTAACGTGCCTAACCAAGCTCAGTACCGTGAAAAAAAATCGAAGTTCGGAAAAGCACATTCAGAAATTTCTCCTCTAATAAGCAAACAGAAACCAAATTTACAGTCGAAAATCAGAAGATAAAGCCAACTTGATGGCTCCTTACGAAGAAGATAAAGCGTCAATAAAATGGAAGAGTGGATGGGAGATTCTTTTCTTCCCCTGTCTCGATTAAAAACACATAATAAATTAGGTATAAAAACTATAAACAATGTTTGTAAAACTAAAAACAAATTAATCAAAAGTACAGACGCTAAAACAGATTTGAATCATCTTTTTAGAGTTTTTGCTTCCGATCTGTAGAGAAATATACAATCACAAAGCTAAGTTTGAAAAACTGCAGCTTAACCAATGCTAAACAGAACAAACATATGGAGAACAACTAAAAACCAAAAGAATTCATAAATATTTAAAGAAAACAGCACAAGAAAATTACTAACCAGATTATCCATCGAAATGTTATCTTCTTCTCCATTCATTTGACCTGCCCTAACCACATAAAATTAAAAACAAAAAAAGTTTTCATAGATTAAAAAAACTTCTCACGCCATAGAGAATCCAAGAATATAATAAACACCTTATTAATTTTGCTTTCGATCCTTATCCTCACTCGTTTGAAGACCTCCTCAAAAATCTAAAAGAAAAAAGAAAAAACGTAATCACAAGATTAGATTAAGAACCACAAAAATGGCTAAAACAATCTTATAATTAACATATAAGAATCAAAAACATCAACCAAAAATTTGATTTTCACAAGATCAGAAACACAACAAAAAATCAGAACATAGCTATATGATGAACAATGAATATGGACGGCCCTGTGACACTCATGGCTCATGATCTTCAACGTGCCAGCCCGCTAAACAACATACGGATATAAAAACTTTAATTCGAAAAATCCAGAACACCAATTGTTTCGGAAGTTAAAACACAAAATCATCTACACACAAATACATGGACACCCGATAATAAATGCAGAGTTGTGTTTGTACCGAAATCCGGCTAAGTAACAAAATGGGGGGAGAAGAATGGATCCGAGAGTTTTCTTATTAATGAGTGGAATCGAACGATTACAAAATGGGACGAGCTCGTCGAATAGACTGAATCGTTAATGATCTTATAAAACGACTATCTCTCAAAAGTGACAACCACAAAAGCGATTGCCTCTCAAAGGTGACTATCTCTCAAAAACGACTATCTCCCAAAAATGACTACCACAAAAGTGATTATTTCTCAAAAGTGACTATCTCTCAAAAACGACTACCTCTTTAAGTGATTTCGCGATTAGCACAAATCTCGAGCGAAATTCCGTAATCTGTGCGAAATCGAATGTCCTGTTACATCGAAGGTACAATACTATTTATAGTACTTTAAGGCGGTGGCTTCCAGCAGATCTAGCAGGCTTTTCGTCGAGTTGGGCCTTCTTTTGGGCCTGGTCGGCCTTTTTCTTTGAATTGGATCCGGTTGACTTTTGTTGACTTTTCCAGATGGGCTTCTTATGTCTTTTGGGCCAGATCTCATTTTGAATTCAGATCAATTGATATGGGCCTGGGCCCAGTACCCACAATGAGTCCCCCCCCCAGTCCGTTGAAGGAGAACGTTGTTTGATTTCGACGGATTCTTCGAAATTGCTGATCTGGCACAAGCTGGGGTTGGCTCCAGATGAATCCCGTAAGGTTTTTCTGACGTTCTAGAAGTTTCCAAGTTGCTTTTTATGCGGGCCCTGTGAACTCTCTAGGTTAAATTTTGGAGACCCTCTTCATTTTTCACCTCCTTATAAATATCTCCTCTCCTCTTTTCTTCTTCTCACTTCTTCACTGTTCATCCCCCACAAGGTAATTATTCTTTTTCCTTCTCTCTCTACTTCCTATTTCTATTTTTATTTTCTTGTCTTGGTCACTGGATTCGGAGCCGTGAATGTTGGATCGGCGTCTCTGGTCGGCGATTCGCGCGCCATTTGTCCGTCGGTTTCAGTTCGGATCGAGATTGGGTTGTCGATTTAGAGTAGCTTGGACATGCGATTTTTGGTCGGCGGTTTGATTTCGTTGGGCCCGCGTTCTTGAAGCTTTGTTTTGGTCGGCGCTTTGATTAGCCGTGGTTTCGGCTCGGGTTTGATCTGCAAAGATTGCTTGAACCGGTTAGTTTTAGTCTGGTCGGCGAACTTCGGTTTGGTCGGTGACTTCGTCGGGGTCGGCGATTTGAAGTTTTGCGGTTTTGAAGGGAGCGGTTTTGTCTTGGATTTGGCCGACAGTTTTGCGAGTTGGGTCGTCGTCTTGAGTAGCGGATTTAGAGATCGGCGTGAGGTCGGCGAAGTTGGATTTGGCCAGCGATTGCATCTGGGTCGGCGATTCGGGGAGCCGCGTTTTGAGCTTGGCTGGCGATTGCGTCTAGATCGGCGAAGTTCGAGTTCGGTTTGTGGACGGCGGATTGGGCGACGAAGTTTGCTCAGATCACGAATCTGCTTTGAGTGGAGTCGGCTTATTTTGGTCGGGTCGTCGTTTTGGAGTTGGCCGGCGGAAATTGAGGTCGTCGTTTTGAGTTTTAAGTAAAAAAAAGAGCTTGGCCGGCGCGACTCCTTTTGCTTTGGTCGGCATTTTAAGTTATCGGGCTTGAAGATGCTTGATGGGCCGTCATTTTTGAAAACTATTGGGCTGTTTATTCGAGGTTTGTTAGCACTTGAGAGTTGGCGGGCCGGCGATTTTGAGAATTGTTGGATTGGCATATACGAGAAATATCCCTTGCCATCAACGTCTTGACGTTTTTGCGAGAATTGAAGGTTTTGACCCTTTGCTTGTCGAGCGTTTGTGGCCGTCATTTTGGTTGATCTTTGAGCGGCTTTTTCTCGAGTAAGACTTCTTCTGGTGGTGTTTTATAGGAGTGATCTTGAGCTGCCTTTGTTTCTTTGAAGTGGCTTTTCCATGGTCGCCGATCTCTTATTATCAACGTCGCTTCGTCCGATTTTATCAGTTTTTGACTTGGGTTGATTCCCTTGCAGGTCTATCTAGAAATGGGGTCCTTTCTTTCAGACGAGACGTCTTCTTCTTCGGGATCCGATGCGCCTTTAGATGGCATACAGCCGATATCTTATCCAGTTGGCACGTTGAGAACAATTTCTCCAGGTGGAAGCGTACTTCGCTAGTTTTGGGTGGTCCGTCGGAACCGTCTGTATCGACGTCTTCTGTGTCGGCTCCATCAGGGTCGTCGTCTTCGTCTTCTCATGATGGGTCCGGGTCGGTGAACTTATTTCCTATTCCTTCTGACTCTGCTGTCGTCGAAGAGGAGGATGCGACTGACGGTGATGATGAGGGAAGTGTTGCGATCGATGGGGATGATGAAGACGTCGGTCTTGGTGATGAGGACGTCGATCTTGATGATGAGGACGTCGATCTTGATGATGAAGACGTCGATCTTGGTGCTTTCGCTGGTGGTCTCGAAACGATCCTCAGTGTCGATTCAGGCGTTGATGCGGAGCCTGTTGTTGGGAATGATCTTGGGAACGATCATGTCCCTGGTCCGCAATTTGGAGATGAGGACTTGGCCGTTGTTGAGACCCCGTTGCTTCGTCGTCTTCGTGGCTTCCCGAGATCATTATCGACCTCAAGAACGCTGAGGAGGCTTCACCTGAGCTGTCGAATTTTGGGCTTGGAACTAAGATCCCCTGAGCCGCATGAGCGTCCTTGGACTCCTCCTCGTGGCTGGGTATGCCTCTACGAGCACAGGTTCACTCATTATCAGTTGTGTTTTCCTCTTCCTGCGCTTTTGGTGGACTATTGCGAGGCCAGAAAGATAGCGTTTACCCAGCTTTGTCCGGGAGCGATTCGAAACATAGGTTGGTCGACTCTTTTGGCGTCTCAGTGTGGTTTTGAAATGAATCTCCGTTTCTTCGAGGAAATTTCGAAGATATCCTGGAATAGAAAAGGGATTCCGGGGACCATCGCCGTGACTATGAAGCCTGGACGCAAGGTTGTCACTGGTATCTACAAGAAGTCGCATAATTGGTCGGGGCGATATTTTTATGCCAAAGTGACTGAGGCGCTGGTTCCGGATGTTAGCATGAGATTTCGACGTCGTTGGAGCACGAGTTTTGGTAGATCCAGAGTTTTATTCTGGCATTTGCTACGTTCTGAGTTTTTTTTTTTTTACTTCTTCCTCTCTTTTTTTTTTTTGCAGCAGGTCACCCGATCGACAAGCCGCGGCCTATAGATTTTACGGATAACCTTAGAAAGATCAAGCAGCTGGGTGCTCAACTTTGGTCATCGATAATCGAGGCTCGGAGGACGAGAGACTTGGCTCGAGGGATTAGATGTTGATGTTCTCTCTCTTTTTTTATTATGTGTATACTCCTTCTCCCCCCCCCCCCTTTTTTTAAGATAAAATCTGAGTCCTTTTTGTAGTGAACTTCAAAGTGCCGAAGACGAAGAAGAAGATGGATAAGCTGCTGGAGAACGCCCCTTCGTATGCTCCGATGATCGAGCCTTCCGATGCGGCTCCAAGTGGTCGTCGGGTTGGCGAGAAGAGCAAGAGGACTTCGGATTCGAGGAAGTCGACTCGTGGGGATTGCGCGGTTTCGGGGTTGTCAGGGAGAGAGAAAGTCGCGGATGCGTCGTCGAGAAAAGAGAGAGCTGTTAGTGCGTCGTCCAGTCGCTTGGTGGATCCTTCTGCTGGTTCGTCGAGGTCCTTATCGGGTGCTCCTCGTGATGTCGTGATTGGGTTGAAACATGCGGGAGGAGAGGCTTCGGCAAGGGCAGATCAAGTTGGGGACGCACCCGAGGAGATTCCCGAACGTGTCCGTGACTTCACCTTTTCATATCAGTACATGGGGAGTGCCTTTATCGTTAAGGACAATGAGGCTTGTTCGGAGCTGTTCCAGAAAATCAAACATACCGACAGAGAGTTCCCCGTGGTTGACGATGATAGTCCCGCAGGGAAGATTTTTAAGGAGATTGCGACATATTCCTCTCGGGTGAGCCTTGCGTTATTGTGTACTTAAGAATTTTTTGTCCGTCTTTGTACTGACGCCCCCCTTTTTTGTCATTCTTGTCTTTCCAGGCGACGGCTTCTACGAACCAGCTCTACTTTGTGCTGCGAAAGATGCTCTCTCAGGCCGATGAGCGGGCTAGGGTGGCGACCGATCTGTGTGGTGTTCTGGAGAAAAGGGCGGTCGATGCTGAGGAGAAGATTGCGGCGTCTCAGAAGGAGGAGGTGACCCTCAAGGCTAAGCTGGCGAATAATGAGAAGTGCTATGCGAAAGAGAGGGCGGCGCGGAAGAAACTCGAATCGGATAGGTTCCACGAGAGAAGACGCATTCTTGATTCGGTTCTGCCCAAGTATCAGGGGCGTCTCGAAAAGTTTTCGAGGTTTCGTGCGAGTCAAAAGGCTGTTCAGGACGCCGTTTGCCGTTATGGCCAAGCTAGGGGAATCTACGAGGCTTTCAAGGATATCGAGGACGGGGGCACTCTTCTTCCAGAAGGCGCGCTTGCTGGCGTGAAGAAAGACATGGAGAGGATGAAGACTGATGCCTTGAAGTTGAAGGTCCAGGAGTTCGGGGAGGATTATTTGAGGATGACGCCGACTGATACTTGGATGGAGCGTTTAAGAACCCCTCAGGTCGAAGCTGCCGTAGCTTAGTACGGGACGAATGCGACGGTCATTACACCGGAGGTCGCGGATACCCTCCGAGGGGGGGTCACTCGAGAGACTTAGCTATTTTCTCTGTTGTTGTTTTTTTTTTTTTTGTACTGCACTTGGACGACTTTCTCCCTTTTCTCCCCTTTTTTTGGATATTTTGCATATGGGTGAGGACCCTTGTTTTTTGGATTTTTATGAGTATTTTGGAGTTATACTATATTTTGTCTTGTTACGAGCGTAGCCCGACTTATTTTGCGATAGCTTCCCCTTTTCTTTTTTTATTCCGAGATCGAAATTATAACGTGCGAGGTGCTCGGCTTATTCGCTTGTTTCGATCCCTTCGTGCGGACCGGGGTCCGGCTTTGTCGACCGTAGGTGCGAGACGTAGGCTCGGCTTACCCTGTTCAATTTGTGCGAGACTGGGCTCGGATTTTTAGAACCGACGAGCTAAGTGTTTTAAGTTTAGACATCGAAGGCGTGGATTATTTCACCACTGCATTCGTGCGGAACGCGTTTTGAAAATCGATCACCTGGCCAGGGTGTCGATGTGTTTGAGCAGTCGGAGCGCGTTTTTATGTGGATGAATCAACGACATAAAAATGATTTATTTAGTTTATCTGCACCTTTTTTTTAAAAAAAAGGCTGCCTACGTACCCCACAAACGAGGATCAAGCCGACCGTAGTTCACCTTTTTTTTTTTTTTTTTTTTTTTTTTGATATATAGCTGGACCTTCGAAAAGGCTGCCTACGTACCCTTATATATGGGATCAAGCCTGATCGTAGTTCACATTACAAAAGGTTACTTATTGAAGATCGGTCCGTTGCTAAAGCTGCTTCGTTTAGTAGTGGTAGCGTTTGACGTTCATAATGTTCCATGATTGCGGGATCGCCTCCCCTGCCATGGTCGTTAGCTGGAATACCCCTGGTTTGACGACCTGAGAGATGATGTACGGTCCGTCCCAACTTGCTCCGAGTTTGCCCGCGTTCAACTCGCGTGTGTTTTCGAAGACCTTTCGGAGGACGAGATCGCCTTCTTGAAAATGCCTACCCCGGGTCTTCTTGTTGTAATATCGGGCGGCGAGTTGTTGGTAATTTTGGATCCTCAGCAGGGCTTGATCGTGTTCTCCTTCAACCAGGTCGAGTTGGTTTTTCATCATTTCGTCGTTGAGCTCGGCGTTGCGGGCGACCATGGTATGCCTGAGGCCGGCGATACCTATTTCCGCTAGTGACATTGGTTTGACTCCGTGCGATAGAGAGAAGGGGGTCATGTTTGTTGATCGTCGTGGAGATGTCCTGTGTGACCAGAGTACGCCATCCAATTCATCTGCCCAGTTTTTCTTTTTCGAATCGAGGCGCTTCTTGAGGCCGACAATGATTGTTTTGTTTGTTGCTTCGGCCTGACCGTTGCCTTGAGGATATCTGGATGTTGACTTGCTTAGTCGAATCTTCCAACGCGCACAAAAATTTTCGAATATGCCTGATGTGAATTGGGAGCCGTTGTCCGTGACGATCTCATAAGGGAGTCCATGCCTGCAGATAATAAACTTCCAGACGAATTTCTGAACGTCGGTGGCATGGATTTTTGCGTATGACTCAGCTTCCACCCATTTGGTGAAGTAATCCGTCATGACTAGAACGAAACGCTTTTGTCGGGATTGTGGAAGTGGTCCGATAATATCCATTGCCCATCTCATGAAAGGGTAGGGCGCCGTGGAGGCTGTCAATAGCTCAGAGGGTACTCGGATTGTTGGGGAGTGCCTTTGGCATTTTTCGCATCGAGCTGTGAACTTCTCACAATCAGCAATCATGGTCGGCCAGAACATCCCATGCTTCTCTGTTTTCAATGCTAGTGCTCGTCCTCCCGAATGGTTACCGCCTTCTCCTTCGTGTGTTTCTTTCATGACGTCTTGTACTTCGCTACCATGTAGGCAAATTAGCAGGACCCGAGACGCGCTCCAGCGAAAGAGATTTCCTTCCAGAAGGGTGTAGTGGGCGCTTCGTGCTTTAAGACGCCGTGCTACCCATTTGTCCGGGGGAACCTCTCCGTCGGCTAAGTACATTCTGATTTCGTTCCTCCAATCGACTTCGACGGGTGCATCGGCCATGTCCATTGGTTCGTACTCCGTTTTGTCGGCGTTGTCGAGGCCGTCGTCGAGCTCTATTATAGCGCATACTCCCTTCTGTAGTTCGATGCTCGGCGTTGCGATACTTTCAACAGGTATCAAACGGCGCAAGGTTGGATCGGAAGTTGATGCTAGGGCTGCGAGGGCGTCGGCCGGCGAATTGTCGCTTCGTGGAATCTTCGTAAGGACAAAATCTGTGAAATCTTCAGCGAGTTTTTTGACGATCTGGAGGTAGGCGTCAATGCGTTCGTTTTTTGCTTCGTATTCGCCGTTGAACTGATTAGCGACGAGCTGAGAGTCGCAGAAGGCTTGAATTTTTTTAGCCCCGATTGCCTTTGCCAAGCGTAAGCCGGCGATAAGTGCTTCGTATTCTGCCTCGTTGTTCGACGCTGTGAATTCGAGACGGAAAGACTGTTCGAGGATTTCATCTGTCGGCGATATCAGCCTGACCCCGACTCCTGAACCGTTTCGTGATGATGAACCGTCGACGTAGAGGCACCATTTCTCTGCAGGTTGACAGTCGTCGTTTGTGGAGTCTAGTGGTAACTCGACGAGAAAATCTGCGAGGACTTGGGATTTTACGCATGTCCTGTTCTTGTAGTCGATATCGTATTCGCTCAGTTCGATTGCCCACTTCGTTAGTCGACCAGATTGACTTGGGCTGTGCAGCACTGTTCTGAGCGGCTGGTTTGTGAGGACAGTTATGGAGTGTGATTGAAAGTAGGGTCGCAATTTCCGCGCCGAGGTGACCACGGCCAATGCTAGTTTCACCATCGTGGGGTATCTGCTTTCCGGACCGTCGAGTGACTTGCTTATGTAAAAAATTGGTTTCTGCTCGCCGCGATCTTCTCTGACGAGGACACCGCTAACTGCTGAGTGAGACACCGCTACGTAGAGATAAAGAGTTTCGCCGAGCTCAGGTTTTGCTAAGACCGGCGGGGTAGATAGATACTCTTTTAGCTGGCCGAAAGCTTCCTCGCATTTGTCATCCCACTCGAAGCGTTTATTACCTCGCAAGAGTTGGTAGAAGGGAAGACATCTATCCGTTGATCGGGCGATGAATCGGTTTAGTGCTGCTATCCACCCCGTGAGTCGTTGGACTTCGCGCGTGTTTTTTGGGGAGGGTAGTTCAAGAATCGCGGTAATCTTCTTTGGGTTCGCTTCTATCCCTCGTTCGGTCACGATATAGCCGAGGAATTCTCCAGATTTGACTGCAAAAGTACATTTATCCGGGTTCAACTTCATGTCGTACTCGTTAAGGCTTTTGAAACAGGCGGCCAAGTGGTCGATGTGGTCTTCGGCACGAGAGGATTTTACGAGCATGTCGTCGATGTAGACCTCCATTGTCTTTCCAAGTTGGTCGGCGAACATTTTGTTGACCAGGCGTTGGTATGTGGCTCCTGCGTTTTTTAGCCCGAATGGCATGACTTTGTAACAATACGTCCCTCGGTCGGTTATGAAAGACGTTTTCTCGTGGTCGTCGGGGTGCATCATGATTTGGTTGTATCCTGAGAAAGCGTCCATGAAGGACAAAAGCTCATTTCCAGCAGTGACTTCCACCAAACGATCGATATGTGGTAGGGGGAAGCTGTCCTTGGGGCATGCCTTGTTTAGATCGGTAAAATCGACGCTCACTCGCCACTTGCCGTTCTTCTTCTTGACGACTACAGGGTTGGCCAGCCAGTTTGGGTATCGAACTTCGGTAATCGATCCAGCCTTTGATAATCGTTCGACTTCGTCGTTCACTGCCTTGGCTCGTTCCGGACCTAGCTTGTGTCTTTTCTGTTTGATCGGTTTGAACGTTGGGTCAACTCGTAGTTCGTGTTGAGCGAGAGCGGGAGGAATGCCTTTCATATCGTCGCTCTCCCATGCGAATGTGGAAACGTTTTGTCATAGGAAATCGACGAGCTTCTCTCTGAGGTCGTCGCTTAATTCGACTCCGATGCCGACGCATCTCTCAAGATCTCGATCGTCGATATTGACTTTAATGACTTCTTCGCGTTGCTGATCGTCCGGAGGGGGAAGCTCATTTGGTCCTCTTGTCGCAATGAGGGACGTCTGAATTGCCTTTCGTAGTTTGTGCTTGGTGATGAAGCAGGTTCTTGCCATTCGCTGGTTGCCGCGGATTGTGAAGATGCCGCTTGGCGTTGGGAACTTCACGCACTGGTGATAGATTGATGGGACTGCTTTCATCGCGTTAAGCCAGGGGGTACCGAGGATGGCGTTATAGATGGCCGGCTTGTCGATGACGACGAATTTGATAACCTTAGTCGTTCGCCCAACGTATACCGGGAGTTTGATGGTTCCGATCGTCATTGTGGTGTCCCCAGCAAATCCTGTGAGCGGTTTCCTACTTGCCTTGAACTCGAAGCCTTCAAGTTCCATTCTCTGCAGCGTTTCTTTAAAAATAAGATCGACTGTGCTTCCCATGTCAATCAGGACTCGGGTGACTTCGCAATCTCCGATTCGGAGCTCGATGACAAGCGGGTCGTTATGGGGCGTCTACTCCTTCAAGGTCGTCGTTCCCGAATTACATATCGTTGCCGATCTTCAGTTCGTCGTCGGCGCCGCGTTTGAATTTCTTTGCAGCGATAGTTCTGCGCTCGTAATTTTTGATAGACCTGACTGAATCATTGCATGTGGGAAGCCCGCCCATTATCATGTTAATATGCCGTCTTGCTGGAGCTTGAGGGTTGCCTTGCCCTTGGTCGTCGAGTTCACGCTTCGGCGGTGCCATGTCGGCATTAACGGGTCCGATCGGTGGATTTGGTAGGGCGACTGCGGGTTGTCGCCTAACTTCCTCTTGTGCGAGTCTTAATCGTTCTCCTTCGTTTCGGGGTTGGATGGCTTCGCGTCTCTCGCTAGGTCGTGCCGCTTGTTTTTCTGTTGCTTCCTTAAGTTCCCTCCTATAACGCACCATCAGGTCGTTCTGTAGGTGGCGACATCCCTCCGGGCGCATCGTGTTGATTGGGTCGGATGTACTTGTTCGAGCGCCCTCCTTGTCGCTGATTGAACTGCGCGTCTTCCACGACGAAGGTTGACGGTCTGCTTCTCCTGTCGTTTCTTTGAAGGTTGATGTCGTAGTGCTGACGGGGTTCGTAGTATTCTTCCTTCGACTTCTCTTTTGAGGTCGTCACTTTAGGAGGGGCATGCTTGTTAGCCCTTTCGATCTTTTCCTCCTCCATCTCGATAAAGACTGTTGCTCTGTGGAGCGCGTCCTCTAGGGTATAAGGTTTGTTTTTCTTCATTTCTTCATAGAAACTGGACTCGTACCAGAGTCCACTGCGTAGCGCTGGGATTGATGCGCTGTCCGACACCGACACCTTCGAGACGATGTTCTTGAATTTGCTAATGTATGACCGCAGGGATTCTTTCGGACCTTGCTTTAACGTATATAGGTCGGCCTCGCACGCCCCTTGTTCTATATACATGGAATAATGCTTGACGAAAGCTATGGTGAGGTCTTCATAGCTGTCGATTGTATGACCGCAGGGATTCTTTCGGACCTTGCTTTAACGTATATAGGTCGGCCTCGCACGCCCCTTGTTCTATATACATGGAATAATGCTTGACGAAAGCCATGGTGAGGTCTTCATAGCTGTCGATTGAATTCGCCTCGAGCTTAGAAAACCAACTTAGAGTGGCGCCGGTCAGGTTTTCTACGAATAGCTGACAAAATCCTGCGTCGCGTTCTTCGGGTGGGAATTGAGTTCGGCACATCGCGACGCTGAACGCCGTTATAAACACCATGGGGTTCGTCGTTCTGTCGTAGGGTGTGATCTTGATCTTGCCTAGATGCCGAGCTGGTGAGTCCGTTATTTTTCTGGTGAAGGGGGTGTTTTGCGCCTCTTTGAGCCTCGATCTATTTCTGGTGCCGAGCTCGTTGCCTGGTGGACTCGCGAGGTCATTTGCTTGAGCTGTCTCTTAATGCGTTCGAGTTCGCTGTCCTGATTCTGTCGATGGAGGCCACTGATGTTGGTCTGTCGCTGCCCGTCGTGTTCCTGGGGTCGGCGATCGTTATGTGCAATATGTCTTCGAGCCGCTTGCCCCTGATCATTCGTCGGGTGTGGTAGCTCGCTTCGATCATTTGGGTAGGTCATTAGGTCTCCGAACAGGACTCGTTGGAGATTTGGCGTGAAGGTTGTTTGCCTCGTTGTCTGACCCCTGTCGGCGTTGTGGAGGTCGTCGATTCGACTGTGGCAAACATGCTGAGCCGTGGCCAGTTCGTCTAGCCGCTCGTTAGTCCCACGTGCATTCTCGTTGATCTGGGCGATGAGCGTATGGAGTAGATCCGCGACATTAGATTGTGACGATGTGTTGTTCGCAGGTGCCCCCGGCCTTGTAGCGTTCGCCAAGTTCGTGGGCGCTCTGGCCGCTCTTGTCTGATCGGAGAAAGACCTTCTTGTCGTTGCGGTCAGGAAAGCCGGTCCCGTTGGTGGAGTGTAAGTTTGATACGCCGAGGCCATTGAGGTTGGCCTTGTTGTTGCTGCGAGGGTCGGCATTTCCGTTGCTGCGTTGGTCGTCACTGCAGACAGCGTGTAGGTCGGCATCTCTGAGGTTGCGGGTGTCGGCGTTGCGGACCCTCCCAAGATCGATACCCCCGAGACAGCAGAAGTCGGCATTGCTGAAGCCGAGGGAGTCTGCCTCGTAGCTGCTGGAGTCGTCCCCTCTTTCATCGTCGATCTGCTCTTTCAAAGTGTAGAAAATATCTCGCCTCCCCACAGACGGCGCCAACTGTTTGTACCGAAATCCGGCTAAGTAACAAAATGGGGGGAGAAGAATGGATCCGAGAGTTTTCTTATTAATGAGTGGAATCGAACGATTACAAAAGGGGACGAGCTCGTCGAATAGACTGAATCGTTAATGATCTTATAAAACGACTATCTCTCAAAAGTGACAACCACAAAAGCGATTGCCTCTCAAAGGTGACTATCTCTCAAAAACGACTATCTCCCAAAAATGATTACCACAAAAGTGATTATTTCTCAAAAGTGACTATCTCTCAAAAACGACTACCTCTTTAAGTGATTTCGCGATTAGCACAAATCTCGAGAGAAATTCCGTAATCTTTGCGGAATCGAATGTCCTGTCACATCGAAGGTACAGTACTATTTATAGTACTTTAAGGCGGTGGCTTCCAGCAGATCTAGCAGGCTTTTCGTCGAGTTGGGCCTTCTTTTGGGCCTGGTCGGCTTTTTTCTTTGAATTGGATCCGGTTGACTTTTGTTGACTTTTTCAGATGGGCTTCTTATGTCTTTTGGGCCAGATCTCATTTTGAATTCAGATCAATTGATGTGAGTCTGGACCCAGTACCCACAAGTTGGAGTCGAAAAACTTCCTGCACTTCACCATACACAGCTTCAACATCTGTTTCGAGAACATCACAATCAATCGAGCAATTCCCAAAACCAATAATGGTTTCGTTTTGCTTGGCCAAATTCAATCAGTTCTTTTGCTATATTATCAAAAATCGCAGAGAAGAGAAGATATCATTGTCTCCGTTTTCTCTTTCGTCAAAAACGAAACGAAACCATCTATATATGATCACATTACTACTATCTACAAATCTGATTATAACACTAATCTGAAAAGAATACGAAAATCGAATATCATGGAGGAGTCACAAAACAAAATCAATTTGTCACGAACTCTAAAATCAAAGTCTTACCCATGGTTTGCTGATGAACCATCGATCAAGATGCCTTCAAAGAGTGTGAAATTTTTGGAGTTATAAAGAGAGATTCGTATGGAGAAGGAGAGTCGGAAAACGCCTTGGGAAAAAAATTTGGAGAAGTTAAGATGGTCAATGGTCAATGGACGAAAATAAGCTTTTAATTAAATATTTTTTTAATTATTATTAACTAAAGCTAATGTTTCATGCAGAATGATGATGATGTGTCAGACTCTTGTGAGACTCACTAAGTTCTTATATAATAGATTTAAACAACTCAAATTTAAAAAGTCGTTATACACATTTAGGAAGACTTTTCTAACACTAACATATTTAGAAAACCTATCCTAAATTTGTAAAAATGCTTCCTACAAATTCAAGAAGACTTACTAAATTCCCTAAATTAAGAAAACAATTCTAGATATTTAGAAAAAATTCATACAAATTTTAGTAAAATCTTCCTAAACGTTTAAAAAGACTTCCTAAATACTTATTCGATTTAGTAATAACATACGATTTAGAAAGTCTATCTTATATTTGTAAAAATGCTTCTTAAAATTTCAATAAAGTTTTCTAAAATTTTCTAAATTAAAGAAACAATTCTAGATATGAAACATTTATAGAAATTTTAGTAAGGTCTTACTATGAATTTAGAAAGATTTTCTAAATGTTTTTTTTTTTGGTCAACTTTCTAAATGTTTAAGAATATTTTCTATGTGTCTCAGACTATTGTAGTTTTTTTGTTACAATTGACTCTCTTTTTTAGGTCTCTCGTCTATAATTATCCATCACTCTTCTTCTAATCTGCAGTCTTTTCAAGATAGCAACAACGAAAGCACACAAAACTGAGACAAGTCTGATTTAAGATGTAGAAGATTGATCCATTTTATATACACAAGATTACAGATTATGAAGCCAAACATTCAAACAAATTAGTGATTTTGAATGAGTCTACCTAATTATATTATTAACAAATGAATGAATCAAATCACAAGACTAAAACTTGAACTTTCCACATCCCTTAAAGCTGAGGAATTCCCATAAAGCTTTAGACAATCGAAAGTCTTGTTGTATGATGCATCCGCTTTATCTTTGCTTCACCAGTTTTAAACATCGTTTCTTTTGCTTATTGTTCTTTTAACAACACAAAACGAAGATGATGCATTATCTTTGGCATTTTCGGTTGATGAACACTTCCAAAGCTTCTATCATCCACCAATTCTGACACAACTCAATCGCTTCAGATAAACAAACCCATTTGCGTTGTCTAAATTCTGACTCGGGACATCGCTCAAACTGCTGGCTAACAAGCAGAGGAAACATGTAGCCGTCGTGAATCATGCTGTGCCTTTTGCTTTTGTATTGCCATTTCCCAAGCATTTCTTCGAGCTGCCCCGTTACGCGAGCTTCCTCGATTGTCTCCCTCAAAGCTACTTCTTCCATTGATTCATCAATCTCCCAACCTCCTTTGGGTAATAACATCTCTTTCCATTTCTTCTGTCCATTTATTAGAAAAACTTCAATCCCTCCGCCACCATGTTTCTTGTATCCGTACGGTATACATCTACAGAATTTTTCAAAACCAGAATTAGATTAGAAGAACTTCAATCTCTCACCCAATCTCTCATTGAATTGAAGAATCGTAAACCTAAGAATTAGAAATTCTCCCCCAAAATTGAAATGAGGGTTTTGTAATTGGACGTACCCGACGACCTGACGATACCATGCAGTATCTTAATACTGCAAATCTCGTTTGGTTCAAGAGACCAAAGAGACAACTTTCTCGATCAGAGTCGGTATGGTCTTCGACGGGATGCTGTCAAATGTCGGAGACAAGTGCGAGGCGATCACATTTGAATAGTTTGAGATGAATAGAGACACATAGAATTCCGTCATTATCTCCTTCTCTCTCCGCCGAAATTCTCGCCGCCGCCGGAGCTCGTCGTGGTCGACGATGGTGAAACGTCAGAAAATATGTATTTTATTGGGAGATGGATTTTAAAGAATTTTTAAAATTTTGAGATTTCATCATTATTAGTTTATAGATCTTTAAAATCCTAATAGAATCCATTGTTATTAGTTTAAAGATTTTAAAATTCTATCCAAAATCCTTTTTTATTCAAAACGTTTGGGTTTTAAAGATTTTATGATTCTATTAAAATCTCGTGTTATTGGGACAAGGATTTTAAACATTGTAACTCATAACAAGACTTTCAAAATACTACCTAGATTGTTTGGATTCTCAAAGTCATTATAACAAAACTATTTGATAGATTTTCTAAATACACAAACTCTTTTCAAATCTAACAAAATTTTCAACAAATTTAACAAATCTCTCAACTCTTAAAATCAATCAAAATTTTAAAAATCCATCTCCCAATAACCCCCTAATGTTTCTTATTTATGAGGATTTTATTTAACCGAGGACAAAAGTGTCAACTTATTAATAAGAAATGTTATGGGATGGAATATTTTTAGCGTGTATGGTATTTGTGAAATGGAAACTAGTTTTGATGGTATTCTAAGGAATTTATCTAATTTTATTTCACGATATTTGGAACCTATATTGAAATCTATATATCTTATTATATAAAGTTGGATGCGTCAAAGTTACTAATTAATATGATCGTGATACGTGTCAAGTTAATCGATTAGATTTTGACCAATTAGATTTTAACATAATGTTTACATCTAAAAATTAGTTTTAAAAATAAAAAAGGAAAATAAGTTTCTTTTTCGATTCCTAATATAAAAAGGAAAATAATAAAATCGAAAAGGAAAAAATGTTTTTTATGTTTTTTATTTAAATTAAGCAAATTGTATGATCAATTACTAATATTAAAAAGAAAATCAAAAAATTAGTTTTAAAAATAGAAAAGGAAAATAAGTTTATTTTTGTTTTAATAAAAAATTGAAAAAGTAAATAAGAAAAAAATAAAAAAAATAAGTTTTTTATGTTTTTCATTTAAATTAAGGAAATTTTATGATCAATTAATAATACTAAAAGGAAAATCAAAAAATTAGTTTTAAAAATAGAAAAAAAAATAAGTTTCCTTTTCGATTACTAACACCAAAAGAAAGATAAAAAATAGAAAAGGTAAATATGAAAATTAAGAAAAACAAAAATAAGTTTTTTTATGTTTTTCATTTAAAATAAGTAAATTGTATGATCAATTACTAATACTAAAAGAAAAATAAAAAAATAAAAAAGGTAAATAATAAGTTTCTTTTATGTTATTCATTTAAGTGTTTTTATTTTATTTGTTTCATTGTTAGATAAGATTTAACCATTTTTGTTATTTGTTTGGTTAGCTACGGTTTAAAAAATAAAAACGTCAAGTTTATCGATTTAGATTACAAAAGTAAAATAAAATTAACTATGATATATTTTAATTTAAGAAAAAGAAAATAATATAAAAGGATCTACTTCAATTTAAGAAAAGGAAAATAAAAACTAAAAAAAATAAATTAGATTAACTATGATATATTTCAATTAAAAAATAGAAATTCCAGAGGCTAATGATATGACATTTGACGATGATGAGTTGAATGAGGAGGAGGATAGCAAGAATCATGTAGAGAAGCTTTTGATGCGAGTCTTGAGAAACATAACTTCTATAGAGAGGAAAGAGAACATATACGGGAGAAACAAAAAAAAGCAAATTAGATTAACTAGGATATATTTTAATTAAAAAAAAATTCTAGATGCTAATGATATGACATTAGACGATGATGGGAACAATGAGGAGAAGGATATCAAGAATCATGTAGAGAGGTTTTTGATGCGAGTCTTAAGAAACATAACTTCTCTAGAGAGCAGAGAGATCATATACGAGAGAAACAAAAAAATAAATTAAAAACAAAAAATAAATTTGATTAACTAGATATATTTCAACTAAAAAAAATGTATAGATGCTAATGATATGACATTAGATGATGATGAGCTCAGTAAGGAGGAAGATATCAAGAATCATGTAGATAGGCTTTTGATGTGAGTCTTGAGAAGCATAACTTCTTTAGAGAGCAGGGAGATCATATAAGGGAGATTAATGTGAAGAGAAAAAGAGACTTTATTTGCTTGAAAAGAGTTACTGGGGAGATTGTTAACATACATGAAGGACTTAAATTGCATACCCAAGTTTTTAACGCAGCGGAACAGAAAAAGATAGTTGATAATGTGAGTGGACTATATGAGAAGTAGAGTTAATGTTGCTTAGGACCCGCAACATATTTTTTGTTTTAATATTTTAATTGAAAATAAATGAGAATTAAAATAAATAAATAACTCTTAGGTTTTAAATTGTGTTTTTTAGTAGTGAT
Organism: Alliaria petiolata; assembly: GCA_020283515.1. NCBI lineage: Eukaryota > Viridiplantae > Streptophyta > Magnoliopsida > Brassicales > Brassicaceae > Alliaria > Alliaria petiolata. The sequence goes on from JAHZTW010000001.1 coordinate 52,999,738, forward strand.
CAAATTTTGTTTTCTATTTTCTTAAAAAAAATATTTTAAAGACTTTTAAATTTTATTATTGTAAATCTGCGCGGATCCTAATCTATATTTTAATTATGTCAAATCTAATTATGATAAAAAAAGATAATTAATTCGTCAAAATTTTATAATAAATATATATATATATATATATATATATAAAACATTAGAGATAAACAGAATTCATATAAGAATATTAAAACATATATATCTGGAAATATTAATAAAAGTAATTTTTTTTAACAGGTTATTGATTTTGTTCTTAATTTATTTTTACAGTTTTAAAATATTTTATTAAAAATTTGCATATATGCGAGTCCTATTCTAGTTTATAATATAGTAATAATAATAATTTTGTTCTTCGTAAACCCTAAATAGCCCAAGACGCAAAGGAGGATTGGTACAGATCTAACCCTAAATTTACATCCGCAGTTCTCATACCGGCCAAATCATGACTCAACCGAACGATAAATTATATCAATTACCAATTGTTAAACACGGATGTAAAATATCTTGCTCGAAATTGGTTGTCAATAATCATTGCTCGTTCTGTCATATTAAATTTTTAAGGGATCTATATGTATTCGTTCTCCGTTTGTGAAACACTCTCGCAGGGAGTGAAAACGGCGTCTTTTGGGACAACGATGATTACCCAATCCTATCTATCGATCCTGATTGGTTGAAAGATAAACTCGCAGAAGCTCTTCGGAATTATGGTTGTCATGGGCCCGTGTCAATCCATGTTTACGGTGATAAGAACAAGGTGTTGCATGAACTGCAACGTAAATATCTTGATGCCGGAATCAAACTCCATAGCTTTACCGATGGTGAATTCCTTTACTTTTAACCCTCTTTTTCTTATTTTTAATTTTTTTTTTTATAAATTAAACATATGTTTGTAATATGGTCCATATGGATCTCCGTTGATATACTTCTCCAGAAAATTCAGATACGAGAATTTTTTCGATGGCTGTGGACATTTATTTGTGGGCACTGGAAGATAATGAAGAACCGAAAAATTTGTTTGCGCTTTCAAAAAAAATCGACACAGAACAAGTGGCTATGTATTTTGAAGGTTTGTATGGGAGATCTTATGGTGTTCTCTTATCCGACCCTAATCCAGATTTTGCACTTCCTTCTGATAACTTAGATTGGCTTTTGAAAAGCGTTGGAATTAAGAAGCGGAAGAGAGGAGATGCTACTCTTGCTGATTCTGAGGACTGACTTGTGTGCGTAGCAGAAAGGTCAAGGGAGACGAAAGCATCTTTGATGTTTTATGTTAATGTTTTGGTTACATGCTGTCTTTGAAGAGATAATCAGCTAGATTGTGTATCAAGCTGACATGGACGAAGAATTTGACTAATCGCTGCTATAACTCTTCCATTTTCGAAATAATTTTTTTGGATGCTAAACCACAATGGATATGATCCTCAGGTCCGTATTATACAACACTCCATCAAAACAGAAAAAAAAAAAAAAGAAGATAATACTCACATCAAATTTCCGACATATACAAGTCTCAATACAATGGGATATTAAGAAAAGAAATGAGAGATATTGGCGGGTCTCTGGATTGGATTCATTATACTCTATTAGCCATATGATTCCCAACATGCAGTCGCTGTTCACACAAGATTTTCATACGGAATGAGGATCAAGCTCCACAACTTAGGGGATTTTTGGTTCTTTAGGGGGCATGTCTCCTAAAAAAAAGTACACGACGTCAGAACCCTGGAAAACACGATCCTGGGGTGTTTTTCGATTACTCTCTGAGGCCCAAGTTAGAAAACTTTATAAGAAAGGCCATAAAAAGAAGATCGGAAAACGGAGAAAGGAAAAAGGCACCTATTAGGTCTGAAGGAAATGATGGAACCATAAATCCGGAAAACAAATCAGTAAGTTTTCTATCTTCCGTCGTGTTTTAGTTTACTTTCTGGTAGACTTTGGTTAATTACCATGACATTGTCTCGAACTCTCTTTGTTCCGCTCTGATGAAAATGGCAACAAACGCAATGAAGGATTCGCGTATATGAGCCTTAAATTGCATAATTTAATGTTTGAAATGCATGATTTGACTTTTCCTTTTCTGGTTAATAAGTGGAGGTGAGATTACTGTGTGGTACAGATGCGTTTTAGCACCAAAGATCCCCCTCGACAAGTAGAGCCAACCATATTTCGTCATGAACTATATATCTGATTTAAACTTCCAAACTAAAGGATTCAACCCCTCAAGCCCCCGTTTTCAGAATTTTTATTTATATTAGTTATTTTTATTTTGTTAATTTAAGAATAGAAGTCGACCTAAAAGAGAAGTTCTGATAAACCATTCACGAGAATGATGCTCTCTCTCATGGGTCGTCTCACGAGAACACATGTAACGTAGCCTGACTTTGTTGGATCTTCATTGTTCTTCCTTTCTTTACACGCTTAATAGTGGTTTTCATTTCTGTTGTTGCAGCAATATTGAAAGAAAAAGATCGAGAGATACGGTGGGAAAGTTTCTAATCATGTGTTTGGTGGTTTCACCGGCTGAAAGAGAACGACGTGGCTCCTCGAAATTGGTGGAAGCAATGTAAAGGTTGAGAAAATTTGATTACGCCAAATTTTACAAAAGATTTGTGGCGAAGAGAGCGTGGCATATATATCGGCCTGCTCTTTGTTATAAACAGAGGATTTGAGGGGAGAGCTGAGAGAGGAAAGAAAGCGAGCATCGATGAGGCCGAATGCCTCAAATGGCTTGACTCCAAGAAACCAGATTTAGTCATTTACATTTCATTAGGGAGCGTGGCTNTGGTGGAAGCAATGTAAAGGTTGAGAAAATTTGATTACGCCAAATTTTACAAAAGATTTGTGGCGAAGAGAGCGTGGCATATATATCGGCCTGCTCTCTGTTATAAACAGAGGATTTGAGGGGAGGGCTGAGAGAGGAAAGAAAGCGAGCATCGATGAGGCCGAATGCCTCAAATGGCTTGACTCCAAGAAACCAGATTTAGTCATTTACATTTCACTAGGGAGCGTGGCTTGCTTCAAGAACGAGCAACTGATCGAGATCGCTGGAGGTTTAGAAGCTTCTGGCATAAAACTATCATATGGGTTGTTAGGAAAATGATATGCCCAGAAGAGCTTATTATCGGAAAAGGACGAGAGTTGCAAGTCATTAGAAGAACGTTTGGACCAGTGGACAAGAGGACAAAGACTCTGAAGCGTTTAGAGGGTTTCATTATTCCGAATTAAACATGTATATAAGCTCGGAATAAACGTTTCTTTTCTTTTATCCAATTTCTGTTAAAAACTCCGGATTGTAGAACTTGGGGGTTCTTCAATGGCGATTTGGTGATCGTCTCTATTGTATTCGGATATTGGAGTATTTCGTTTGCAATTTCAATAAAAGAGTCGATCGTTTCCTTCTATTCTTCTCTATCCCTACGGTTTACAACTTTGATCATAACAAATTGGTGCGTCGTGACGTTCGGAACGAATCAAACGCGATGGGATCTTTGGAAGAATCCGAGCAAGTGTCGAACGAGATACAAGAAACGGTTCAGGATTTGGCTCAGCAGGCCGCAGTAGTCAAAGGGGGGTGGGCTCGTCTGAATCGGGAGTATACGACGAATCAAACTCGTTTTTCAACGGTGGAGACTCGTCTGGATCAGAAATTCGACAAGTTGGACGGGAGCATCCAATTACTCACGCAGATGTTGGCGCGCGTAGAGAAATCGCAAGGCAAAACTATAGCTACATCATCCGCCGATACATCTCAGGTACCTACTCCTTCTCTGGAACCTGATGGGGGTGATACAACGTTAGGTTATCGGTCTGTAGCTCATGCCTTAGAAAATCGTGAGAACTTGCTACGGAAAGTGGATATGCCGATCTTTGAGGGCACACATCCGTATAGTTGGATAGCACGAGTTGAAAGGTTTTTTCGATTGGGAAATCATGTGGGGGAATCGCGTCTCCAATTGGTTTCAGTCAGTCTCGAAGGTCCAGTTCTGAATTGGTTTAACGGTGAGATGGAAACTTCACCATTCACGGATTGGCTTCAGTTTAAGCGTCGTCTGATTGACAGATTCAGTGGTAGTCTGGAAGAAGAACCTGGGAAAAGATTTTTCAGCATCAGACAGTTGGGATCCATTACTGCTTATGTAAACGAGTTTGAAGAGCTAGCTACTGTTGTTCCGAATCTTGATGAGAATATGTTGGTTGATGTGTTTTACAACGGATTGAAACCGGAGATGCAAGAAGTCATCAAGATTAAAGAGCGTCATGGGATAACTCAACATAAAAATGCTGTGTTGAAAATGGAATCTAGCATGCTTTGTCAGGTTCTAAGTGGAGGACATCAGGTACAGGGCAATAATAAAAGACCTCCACATTTCGTGTCGTTGCGTTCTTCTTCAAACTACAATAGCTCGAAGCAAGGACCTCCTTCACAGGCATAGTCTAATCCTGAAAAGTTGAGTGTAGCAATCTCAGATCAGTCTTCAAGGCCTCAATACATGTATAACCGAGAACAGCTAAAAGAGAGGAAGCGGTTGGGTCTGTGTTTCAAATGTCATGCAAAATGGTTCAGAGATCATCTCAATTCCTGCCCGAATAAAAGCCTTCAAGTGTTAACAGTGTTGGAAGGGTTTACAGTTGAAGTATTTGAAGATGAAGCTGGAGATTTATTGGAGGAAGTTAACCCCTCAGAGCAACAGTTAATGACTCTGTCGTTGAGTGCTTTTCTCGGTGTTGATTCACCAACAACAACAAAAATGAGAGGAAACATTGGCAAGACAGATGTTATCATCATGGTTGATAGTGGTGCTACCCATAATTTCGTAGCCCCACACGTGGTGAACCAAGCCAAGTTGAAACTCCTACAGACAAGTGGGTTACAAGTGCTGCTAGGTACTGGTGTGACAGTGGATGGGTTAGGAGTTTTTCCGCAAGTGGAGTTCGGTACGCAAGGTCTGGAGTTTGTCAGCGACTTCGTCACCTTAGAACTGGGAGGAGCAGATATCATTCTGGGGTACAGTGGTTGAGAACTTTGGGTAAATGTATGGTGGATTGGGATTGTCATGAATTCATGTTCACATATAAAGGACGCACCGTGCTTCTTAAAGGAGATCCTGACCTCCATACACAGAAGTTGTCCTTTAAGGCATTATCTTCAACGACAACGATTCAGTTTAAGGGAGTTTCCTTAGAATTCAAGAATCACTCTGTATCGGTGGACCAGCAAATCGTTGTACCAATAAAGATTCAGGAGATATTGGACGACTTTCAACACATTTTTGATGTTCCAAAAGGGCTACCTCCAATCAGAGGACGTGAACATTCTATTCATTTAACTCCCGGCGTTACTGCTATTCCTGTTAGACCTTACAGATATCCTCATGCTAGCAAAGAGGTGATGGAGCAGATGGTCACAGAAATGTTAAACTCAGGAATTATTCGGCCTAGTAAGAGCCCTTTTTCTAGTCCAGTGCTTCTAGTACGCAAGAAAGATCTCTCGTGGCGGTTCTGCGTTGATTATAGAGCATTGAACAGGGCTACGGTTCCGGATAAGTTCCCTATTCCTATCATAGACCAGTTGCTGGATGAATTACACGGAGCAGTGATATTCTCTAAGCTGGATTTGAGATCCGGTTATCATCAGATCAGGATGAAGGAGCAAGATATTGAGAAGACTGCTTTCAGAACACATGAAGGACACTATGAATTCTTGGTAATGTCGTTTGGGCTATCAAATGCACCAGCTACGTTTCAGTCTCTGATGAACGAGGTCTTCAGACCATATCTGCGCAAATTTGTGCTTGTCTTTTTCGACGACATATTAGTGTTCAGCAAATCAGTCATGGCACATAGAGAACATCTGATGGTGGTGCTGAAAGTTTTTGCCGACCATCAACTATTTGCTAATAAGAAGAAATGCTTATTTGGGCAGCTTCAAGTCGACTATCTGGGCCACATTATTTCTGAAAAGGGAGTCGCAACAGATCCAAGTAAAACAGAAGCAATGCGTAATTGGCCTACTCCGAAAACAGTCAAATAGTTGAGGGGATTTTTGGGACTCACTGGCTATTACAGGCGCTTTGTGCAAGGATACGGCCTGATTGCCAAACAATTAACTGAGCTTCTTAAGAAGGACAGCTTTCAATGGTCATTCGCAGCTCAAAACGCGTTTGACGAACTGAAACAAGCAATGATCACTGCCCCTGTTTTAACATTGCCGAATTTTTCTGAGACATTTATTCTCGAAACTGACGCTTCTGGCTTTGGGTTGGGAGCTGTGTTAATGCAGAATAAGAAGCCAATAGCTTACTTTAGCTACGGATTATCCTCACGAGAACAGCTAAAGCCAATCTATGAACGTGAGTTGATGGCTATTGTTTTTGCGGTTCAGAAATGGAAGCATTATTTAGTTGGGAGGCGTTTTGTGGTACATACTGATCAAAAAAGTTTGAAATTCCTCCTGGAGCAAAGGGAAGTATCAATGGAATATCACAAATGGTTAACACGATTGTTGGGCTATCAATTTGACATCGTGTACAAACCTGGTGTAGATAACAAAGCTGCTGACGGGCTATCTAGGATGTTGTCAAGTGAAGTGGAAGAGGGAAATTCACAGTTATTGTCACTTACAGTCCCTCAGGCTATTCAAATACAAGACCTATATTCTGAAATTGTTAATGATGTTTATTTGAATCAGCTTAAGAACCGCATACTCAGTGGTGAACGAGTGAAGAAGGGTTTAGTAGTGCTGGAGGGTCGAGTGCGTTACAAGAAGAGGCTGTATATTCCTTCAAACTCGAAGTTTATTCCACTGATACTGCAAGAGTTTCATAATGGTCTGATGGGGGGTCATTCGGGAGTGTTACGCACCATGAAAAGGATCCAACAAGTGTTCCATTGGACTCAGATGCGCAGATGCATTCAACAATATATTGCTGAGTGTACAGTGTGCCAGACACATAAGTACTCAACGTTAGCTCCGGCTGGTCTGCTTCAACCTTTACCAATTCCTACACGGATTTGGCAAGATATCAGCATGGACTTTGTGGAAGGCTTACCCAAATCTGGTGGTGTGAATGTTATCTTTGTGGTGGTTGATAGACTGAGCAAATATGGACACTTTATTGGCTTAAAACACCCATTCACAGCTGCAGATGTGGCAGCAAAGTTTGTTGAAGAAATTGTTAAGTTACATGGGTACCCTTCGTCGATTGTTTCTGATCGAGATAAGATCTTTCTAAGTTCATTTTGGAAAGAGAGTTTCAGACCGTCGGGTACGAAACTGAAGTTCAGCTCAGCGTTTCATCCACAAACAGATGGTCAAACCGAGGTGTTGAATCGTTGTCTGGAAACGTATCTGCGTTGCTTTGCTTCTGCTCATCCAAAGACATGGTTCAAATATTTGGTGTGGTCTGAATTTTGGTACAATACATCGTTCCATACAGCTCTGAACACCACTCCTTTTAAGGTGGTTTATGGCCGAGATCCTCCACAGCTATTAACATTCGAGGAGGGAACTACCAAGAACTTTGAGCTGGAACTCATGCTGAAGGAGCGTGATGAGATGTTAACCGAGTTTAAATCTTCTCTGTCAAAGGCACAAGATATTATGAAAGCACAGGCGGATAAGAGACGCAGAGATGTGGAGTTTGTGGTGGGTTCGAAGGTCTTTCTAAAGCTACGTTCTTATCGACAGCATTCAGTTACAAGACGTATGTGTCAGAAATTCGCTGCGCGTTTGTATGGCCCTTTTGAAGCTTTAGAACGCATCGGCAAAGCAGCGTATCGTCTCAAGTTACCGGATGGTTCTAAAATTCATCCTGTTTTTCACGTTTCTCAGTTAAAAGCAGTGGTGGGACAAGATTCTCAGGTCTCGGTTCTGCCTAATACATTCACGGATGCAGGGGAGTTTGTTTTACAACCTGAATCGGTTCGTGAGACTCGCTATGATAAGGAAGGGTTCTTGGAAGTGCTTATTCAGTGGGTGGACTTACCGCAACACGAGTCTACTTGGGTTTTCGCTCATGAGATGGAGAAGCAATTTCCTGAATTCAAGCTTGAGGACAAGCTTCGTCTTATTGGGGCGGGTATTGATATGCCCAGAAAAGCTTATTATCGGAAAAGGACGAGAGTTGCAAGTCATTAGAAGAACGTTTGGACCAGTGGACAAGAGGACAAAGACTCTGAAGCGTTTAGAGGGTTTCTTTATTCCGAATTAAACATGTATATAAGCTCGGAATAAACGTTTCTTTTCTTTTATCCAATTTCTGTTAAAAACTCCGGATTGTAGAACTTGGGGCTTCTTCAATGGCGATTTGGTGATCGTCTCTATTGTATTCGGATATTGGAGTATTTCGTTTGCAATTTCAATAAAAGATTCGATCGTTTCCTTCTATTCTTCTCTATCCCTACGGTTTACAACTTTGATCATAACAGAAAAACACATGTATTGAAATCATGCTTGACATGTAATATCATTGTAATTTTTTTATTTGCCCTGTTTTGGCCTGAAATGGGTTTGGTATGAACAGATCACAAAAGAGGAATGGTTACCAGAAGGGATGGAGGAGAGGACAAAAGGGAAAGGGATGATAATAAAAGGATGAGATCCACAGGTGCTGATACTTGAGCACCAAGCAACCGGTGGGTTTGTGACCTATTGCGGCTGGAACTCGCTTCTTGAAGGAGCCCTTTCTCAAAGTCTCTCTGTATTTCAAACCTTAAACCTCTAGAAGGTCTACCAGTTGTTAGCGAAACATGGTTGATCGATAGCATGGAGATCACTTGAAGCTTATGATGTTGTCAATAATTTTTCAGTGGAAGGGAAATGAATTCTATGGGATAAGTAAGATCCAATTGAATCCTCATCAACCGAGGTATTGATTAGCTGTGTAATTTCAAAATTGAGGTAATTTCAAAATCGAGGTAATTTCATTATTTTGTAACTTTAGTTGTGGTTTTTTTTTGTCTCATTTTTTATCGTGTTTACTAATCTCTAAACCTCTATTATTCCGATCCATAATCCAAAATCAGACACTTTATTTTCTTTTCCAACCGCTAATTAGGTTTTAATTTAGTTCATGCATGGTTGTAATATTAATATCTCATACCGATTGTTCTTTTTTGCATTGTTATTGTTTGCTCTTTTGTTAGATGTGAGACTAATTTGTTGCTTTTATGAATTTTAGGGTTCATATTTTTTAAAAGTGTTAAGGGTATTTAGGCTGTTTTAGTTCTGCTTATGATTGTTTAAATGTTGCTGCAGTTTTAAACTTAACTTTGTGATTGTGTCTTTTTCTAAGGACGAAAACATGGAGAAGTGACGAGGAGGAATCTTTGGAACATATGCTATTCCAATGTAGCTTCTCGAGAGGGGCTTGGCAAAAAGCCCCGTTTGAATCTCAATTCGACCCTTCTCTGACTCTTGGAATAGAATCTTGCCTTGATTTCGCTAAAACCCGATTTACTCTCCCACCGATAGGATTGGAGGCTGGTATACTTTTCTCGTGGATTTGCTGGGCGATCTGGATCTCACGCAATCAAAAGCTATTCAATTCAAGAATCTTCTCTGAGGAGGAAACTATTCTCAAAGCCACAGTGGATGCAAGAGAATGGATCTCGGCCCAAGAGCCGAAGAAGAAGGCGAGTACCACAATACCTCAGGCTTTTCGGACCCCTTGTCCCGGTGGATCTGAAGAGATCTCCCTGATTTGTAGATCTGATGCAGCGTGGAGAGTTGAATTACAGGAGGCAGGACTCGGGTGGTATTTCCTTGGCTCAAACCCGTTTAACTCATCGCACTCCAAGTCCCTCCCTTTTGTGACCTCAGCGTTGCAAGCGGAAGCACTGGCAGTTCGAGAAACACTCCTACATGCAAGGAGTCTGGGAATTTCTACATTGATAATCGAATCGGATTCGATCCAACTTGTTCGAGCTATTGATAAGTAGATTTTTGGGACGGGGTCTACTTAGTCATTGACCCACTACTTATAACCGAATGTAGTATATGTTATGGGTCTTATCAATCCGATGAGAGATTTCGAGGCATTCCATTCATGGAATTCTTTCACAAGCTAAGATGGATAAAAGAAAAAGGTGAAATGGTGAAAATCTGAGACTAAGATACTAAGAGAGTAGAAAACAAGTATTTAAGCTAAATATGCTAAAGAACTGAAAATAAGATGGCTAAAATACGAACTTGTAAAAGAAAGCAAGAATCGGTTTACAGGACAAGGGAGTTTTTCGGGTCCAAACGTTAAAGATCTTTCCTTTGATGCTGGATTTACTTCCTATAAGGCTAATCCTTTAGCGTAGAATTCAGGATCTGGACAAATCCACTGTCGTGGTATAAGTCTCTTTGCTGTCTCACGACCTAACCTCGCTATCACGTAGTGATCCATGAGAACAGCAAGCTTGAATAAACAACTCTACTAATGCCAAAACGCTCCCTAGGCATCTAATCTCTTAGGCTAGGATGAGCGAATCTCTTATGAGATTGGTCCTTGCAAACATTCAAACATGGCGTTTGTTTGAAGAAGCTCGATGGCAAAGTTCAAATAGCGAAGATGACTAAGCATTAATAACATCAAATAAGAAAGGATTAAGATGGATTAAGCATAGATCCGCATCAAAGGTTGGATCTTTAACTCGTTTTTCCCTACCCTTTGCCCTAAAACCGAGTTAGACTACTCACAAGCCATTTGAGAACCCTCAAAATCCATAAGGAAGAGAGAGTAACTCATAGGCTGCAAGATAATCCAAAAAAACAAGAAAAGGAAGAAGTTTTAAGAAAATAAGACTAAGCTATATAACTTAAAACTTCAAGATTGTATATAAATCAAAGCTTTGAAACAAGCTTCAATGGCGAAATACAAAAGTCTCGGTTCTTTTAAGAAGAAGAAGACAGAAAATAAAGTGGAAAACGTGATGAAGAGATAAGAGTGAGGGAGTAGGTATTTATACATAAAAAGGGAAAAACATAAACTTTGGGACCACTTTCCCAAAATGGTACTTTTTTGGCTTTTAGCGTTTCGGGCTTACGTCGTTATGAACGAGCCGAAACGCTAACTCTTATGATTCTTCAGGCAGGCTCCATATCGGGCAAGGATTTCGGGGTCATGTCGTGAAGGCTTGCCTTCCTTGGTACTTGAATCGGGCACTTCCCGTTGCCTTGCTCCGATATCCGTCCTTTGGTCATCCTCTTGCTGGATCTTCACACCGAGGTTCTCCTTTCGGGATTAAGCCGCTGCTACTCGTCCAAATCGCCCTCGTGTCGTGATCCATGCTCGATATCGCCTGCTCATTCTCCATTTGTGATCTCTCTCCTTAGTCTCTTCTTTGGATCATCCTAAGCACCTGAGAACACACTCCAAACATGCAAGACTATGCAAAAACCTAACCTAATGCATCTAATCCTAACATGAGAGAAAATGTGATGCAAACTAAGATAAAAGTGCAAGGATGAAATCCTAACTAGCATGAAATGTGTTACAAAAACATGCAATTTACAGAGATATCAGCTATCAACACTAGCTTGAAGACCTCTGAGATTTACAGAATCCTTCTGGATATTGCGATCTGTGTCTCAGATTTTGCTTTTGTTAGTTTTCGTTTTATTCTAAGAAGGATAAATGAAGAGGCTGATGCTCTGGCAAAGCAAAGTCTCTGTTTGTATGCTTCTGCAACCGTTTAATTTAATATTATGAGAGATTTTTTTTTTTTGAAATGTAAAATTTATTGATCAACATATTGAAAAAGTATGTACAAATGAATTAAACGAATAGATAATAGGACCTCTAAGAATTAAGAGATCGCCCGTGATTGAAACCACCTTTGAAGGAGTTCCATAAGTCGCTGATTTTCAAAGTACCGCAGCAAAGTGATCCTATTACGGATCGTCTTGTCAATCTGTCGAGCTAGTTGATGCACCGACCTATAGACCTGATTGTGTCTCCGTTCGTTCCTCTCTCGCCATATGTAATAGATGGTACACTGAAACGCCAAGCGTAGTAAAATAGTCGTGACATAATCACCATTGCGATGTGTGATGCGATTGAGAGTGTGTTCCCAATCTGGATTCGCGTCCTCGTCTAGCAAAACCCTTACGACTTCAATCCATAGAGTAAAGGTATAAGAACAAGCGAAGAACAAATGGTCACGCGACTCGTCTGGCTCGCCACAAAATAAGCAAGGCTGAATGCAACCCCAAGCTCTGGAGCGGGCACTTGTAGAGAGCCTATCTTTAATAGCTAGCCATGTAATGAAAGCAAACCTCGGTACACCTTAAAAGAACCAGACAACCTTACTCCATGCCTTCTTGCCCCTATGCAACCGCAGTTGTTCCCAAGTTTTTGAAGTTGAGAAACTGTTACAGAAAACATCTGTAGCGTGCCTCCACAAAACAACATCCTCTTCTGATTCCGGGTTTGGTGCCGACAGATGACGTATGTGACCTATCAATGGCTGCATCATGGCATCCCGACATCGTCTAAATCTCCATTCAGAGTTGGTAGACACTTCAGAAACTCGAGTGTGTCTTCCCACTCCTAACTGAGTCGTACCTCTATCTCCCACCACTTCAATGAGTCTGCCCACATGATGCCAATAATCAGACCAGAAAAACACAGAGTTGCCATTGTGGATTTCTGTTCTGATGAAGGGGGCAGCTATGGGACGAAGTTTTAAAAGCTTTCTCCATACCCAGGACCCAAATGTAGTATCTCGCGCATCCCAAAAAGACGCATGATGTAATATATAGTGTCTAACCCATGCCACCCAGAGAGAACCTGATTGAGCAAATAACTTTCAAATTAAACCAATTGCACATACATGAGAAACTTCATGAAGTCGGCGAATACCCATGCCTCCTTCATCTCGCGGGGTGCATACTTCTTCCCAAGAGATCTTTGCCTTAGTGTGCTTGTCTGGTGGCCCACTCCATAAGAACACTGAGCACATACTCTCAATCTCCCCAAAACAACGCTTTGGTAGACGGAAAGCCGCACACCAGAAATTAGTGATGCTCGCAATGACATATTTGATTAGTTGGAGCCTGCCTGCAAATGAGAGTAGCTTGCTTGTCCAGTTTACGAACCTGGTTCTGATCTTATCTACTAAAAGCTCGTAGTCATGTCTTGTCATCGATTTTGTGGTGAGAGGAAGACCTAGGTAGCGGATAGGCAATGTACTAACCGATAACCCTAGACGACCTGCCTCTTGATTCACTATGTGTTTCCCACGCCTTGCAGCAAACAAAGTTGACTTTCTAACATTAATACCCAGCCTAGACATGTGGGCAAACTCCTCAAAAACCCCCACTGTAGCTCGCAGTGAACTTGGAGAGCCATCAGTAAAAACCATAATGTCATCTGCAAAGCTGAGATGAGTAAGCCGAATCTCCCGACAAGATGGGTGGAACCCAGTACTTCCCCTGTCTACTGCCTTATTCAACATCTTTGAGAGGACATTACTTTCTATCACATATAAGTAGGGGGATAATGAACATCCTTGCCTAATACCTCTGGCGCTAGTGTAAAACCCCTCTAATTCCCCATTTACTGACACCGAGAAGGAAGCAGTGGAGACACAAAATGAAATCCATCTTATAAACTGGTCCGGATAGCTCATAGCTCTTGGAGTGGACTCTATAAATTCCCATTGAACCGAGTCAAAAGCCTTGGATATATCAAGCTTTACTGCGGCTCTAGGAGCAATAGAATCCTTGTGATAGTCCTTAACAAGTTATGTGGCTAGAAGAACATTCTCAAGTAGAAGTCTCCCTTTAACAAACGCACATTGGTTCAATTCAATGGCACTGGGAAGTGTGGCTTTAGTCGGCGTGCCATAATCTTCGAGATAACCTTATACAACACATTACAGCAAGCAATGGGCCTAAGATCTGACATACTCTCTGCATCAGTGACTTTAGGAATTAATGTCAGCAAAGTTGTGTTGATACTTTTGGGCATGAATCCGTATAAAAAGAAGGACTGCACATCGATCACCAAGTCTTGCCCAATGACTGGCCAAGCAGCTTTGTAGAACTCCATTGGATAACCATCTGGCCCCGACGCTTTGTTCGACGGAATGGAGAACAACACATCCTTGATTTTAGCAGCCCGAACTGGTCTGGTTAGTTGTAATCCATCTTCTGTTGGACACCGGTAAGTAATGAGATCATTTAACTCATCAGTAGACACTTCTCGCAATTCTCTGGGTGTTTGTTGCAGGAAAGATGTAAAGTAGGCAACTGCCTCCGCTTTAATATCTTTGGGATCTGTGATAATCCTGCCATCCAACAGCACTAACCTTCGTATTTCATTTTTTGAGTTTCGGCTTTAACAGACTTTATGGTAAAAGTTTGTATTTTGATCTCCCAACCCAAGCCACTGTATCCTGGATTTTTGCCTGAAAAATTGTTCTTCCAGCCCAGCTAAGTGGTGCCACTGTTCCCAGACCTCCGCGGCAGCCTCAAATGTAGAATTATGCGGATTCAGAACCGCTTCCCTCTGCTTATGACACAACACCTCATAAGCCACTTTCACCCTAGCTGGTAAGTCCCCATATGCATCTCTGTTTAATTGACGCAGACTAGCCTTTAACTTCTTCAGGTTGCCATGAAACAAAGACAATGCTGATCTTGAATGGTAAAGTGGCGCCGAGCTAGACCATACCTGTGAGACAATCTCCAAAAAATTTGGGTGAGATATCAGATGTGTGAAAAATCTGAATGGTTTACGATTACCCCCCGGTGGGTCTTGAATCTGTATACACAACCGAGCATGATCAGACACACCTCCCATATCAAAAGTAGCGTAAGAGTGAGAAAATTGTGTGAGCCAAACACTATTCACTAACCCACGGTCCAACTACTTGCTAATAGGGTTCTCGGGCTGGCTATAAGTTCAGGTGAATAAAGGACCAAAAAAGGAGTGGTCTTCCAATTCACAATTCGTAACAACCTCCTGAAAAATCCCGAATCGAGTTTCTATGTAACTCATAATCCAATGCCCGAGAATGCTCTGACACCAAAAATGTGACGTTGAAATCCCCTAATATTAACCAAGGTTGAGTACCCCTGACCATAGACCCCGATATTGCATTCATTTCTTGCCAAAGCATTTTCCTTTCTTGGACAAAATTGGACGCATAGACAAATGAGCAGAGGAAGCTCTCTCCTGAGGCCTGAAACTTCACCCAACAGGTAATCATTTGTGCACTAGAGTAAACTGGAATTACATCCACCTATTCTGACCAACACACCCAAATCCTTCCTAACCGATTATTAGCATAATTTGTAGTAGATTTCCAACTAGGAAAAACACTCTAAAAACAGAACGATAATTTGCTTCATGTATCCTAGTTTCCAGGAGACATCCTATCGAGAGTTTTGATGCATAAATCCAATGACGAACCGCATTATGCTTGCGTGGCTGGTTGAACCCACGCATGTTCCATTCAAAAATTGACGACATCAGTGCTTCCGGGAGGAAGCTTTCTTATTCTGATTTTGTATCACAGCTTGAATCAAATCCTTCTTTTTAATTATTGGCTTACGTCTATGACGACCTTTTCCTGGTTGTTTTATGCCCGATGATTCCACATTCTCCATCTCGGTGAGTTTCTTGGATGTATCATCCACTTCCACTATTTCTCCTTCTTCACAAACATTCTGTAGAATGCCGAACCCATTTGGGGAGACAAGCTTTAAATTCGTCTCCTGCATCACTGGTATGGGGCGTCTTTGTGGCAGACTTCCATTCTGCCTTTTGACCATAGACCATTGTTGAGTATTGGAATCACACTCTTCTGAGCATTCTGCAGATTGTTCCTTAACTACCTCCTGAGATCTATCTTCTCCCTCCACCAAATCCCCTGACTTCTCCACCAAATCCACCTCTGCGGGAGTTGGTGTTTCTTTTACCGGCAGGTCAGCTAAATCTTGCAGAAGGCTTTGAACTATCTCTTTCTCTGATTTCTGTACTACTTCATCGCCTCTCGGAAGGATATTTACCTCTATAGAACCTTCACATTACTTAGTAGAATTACCCCACTTCAAACACACATTACACTTGGGAGGAAGCCACGGGTAGGAGACCCGAACCGTTACACTCTCCCCCTGATTGTCTTTGAAACATATATTCTCATTAAGCTGCTTGTGGAGATCCACTTCCACAAGTATTCGAGTAACATCCAATCTGGTACATCGTTCCGTTGTTGGGTAGAGCTTGACAAATTTACCTGTCGTATTAGCTAGAAATCTTAGTCCCTCACGAGAAAAAAGGTATCTCGGAACTCCCCGGAGATCCACCCATAAAGGCATCACTGAAAGATCTGGTGGAGATTGGGCCTGTTCTGGATTCCACTCATGGACCACAAAAGGGATATCGGTGATATACCAGTATCGGCGCTTCAATACACGACTACGGATCTGAGCATTGTCGATTCGGAAAAGCACCGTCTTCTTGTTTATAAACTGCACATCGATTTAGGACATTTTGTCTGGCGAGGCCCATATCCAATTTACTGTTGCGTGAATGGATCCTACATGAGGCGCCTCTCCCATGAAATATCCCACCACAAACCCATTCTATTGTGGCACCACATCCGCAAATATCTCTTCCGGGATCAAGACATCTGCAATTCCGTCCTTTAACACAAAACTTGGTTTAACTTGAAAATCCGAGATCAGAAAGAGCCTTTCTGATTTGGAGTTTGAGCTGAAAGAGATGGGGAGGAGCTCTCCGGCAGAATCGGAGCCTCCATGGAAAGGGTTATATTCGATATTGAAAAATATTGGGTACCAGGTTAAATGGTACATGAATGTAATCCGTTGTGTCTCCTCTAACTCTGAGCACAACCCTATATTTTATGAGAGATTGCACAAAAAAAAACATGGAGAAGTAAGGTTATTTGAGCTTTCGTATTTCCGTTTAAAATGATCTTTTTTTTTTACAAACTTGGTTATAGTTTTTATACCTAATTTATTGATACCCTTCTTCATACATCCTATGGATGTTTTATCTTCTCCGGAAGGAACCGGATTAACACAAACCTGAGAAATGTAGATGACCAAGGTTATAAGTTTGAATACCAAAATCCTTCCATGGTTACAAGTTTGATTACCAAAATCTTTTTTTTTTTAATTTTCTGCTTTCCCTGCTCTTATCTTTGATTTTTGTTCTGGTAATTCGACTTTAGACATGGTTTCTATTTGCTTATTAAAGGGAGAATTTTTAAATTTGTTTTTTACCATAAAATAGTCAAAAGACTTTACTGATATCACCATATTAATTGTATATGGTATATGGCTGCTTAAAAAAGTTTTGTTTAAACTTAGCAGATGACGATCATACTTGGATATATATTATCCATCATAGGTGATGCAAACTCTAAGTTTTTTATGCTACTTACGAGTTTGTTAATTTTCTTGTCATAAGTCTTCTTTTTCTTTAAGATTCCTTTCTATATGAGATTATGTGTTACCCATACGTAGACTACGATAGTATTAGTAACTCTCAAATGACATCCGAAAACTCACTGAAACTAAAGTCTCGTTTGAGTCTTCATATTAGGAAATATGTCTTTGTATGGTTATGACATGGAGTATCGTGATTTTCGGACTAATTCTTACCCTTTAATTGTACTGGTTATAAATGCATCTCCATAAGCTCTATTTCCTCCGGAGCATGTATCGTATACGAGGGACCCAAACTGAAAGTAGCAATTGTAGGAGTGGAGGCGTGGCAACTACTGTAGTGTTTTCGGATCAGGGTCATGAGGTGTTTTAATCGTTGCTTTTAGTTTTTTTCCGTTTGTCTTGGTTACATAAATGTGATAAAAACCTTCTTGTGAAAGACCACACTCATATATTTATAATTTCACTCAATCCTTACATCGGGCATACAATGCATAGCTCATATTAATAAGGCTTCTAACTCTGCGTGTAATAGAGAGGCTTCGTCGTCTATGTTTTGCTCTCATTAAATTTTTGTTTGTATCAGCTCTGTGACAATGCCATCCCAAACCAATATTAGCTACCATTTCCTTTGAAAGCCAACTATCTAACAATAGTAATAAATTGGGTATTTTTAACACTTTAATAATATATTATTTGTATCCTCAATAACTTAATAACGTAACATGTAAAATACTTCAGAAATCTAAATTGTCAGTATACAGTTTACATAAATAGTATCATTAACTAAAAGAGTAATTGCAACATATGGTCTCAAATAACGACATAATTAAGTGACAGTTTTTAACAATTTTTCATATACACTATTTATATCAAAAAGTCGATTACACCCTTTTAACATTTTCTTACAATTGTTTCTCTTTCATCAAATAATTAACGCTAAAAAAATGAAAGCAAAGGAGAAGAAAAAATAAAGAGAAAGAAGAAAGAAAAGAAGAAAAAAGAAAGAGAAAGAAGAAAAGATATGAAGAAAAAGAAAGAAGAGTCAATTTGGTAGATGGCTAAGTTTCAAAAAAGAATTAGGTATTCGGCTAGCCTGGTTTCATAGTAGTAAACGACATAAGAGTACCGAGAGAGAAGATTTTTAACTTTAAATTACACTCCATGCCATCGAAATGCGCGTGAGAGACGTCAGTTAAATGTGGCCAGCAGCTGCTATTTTAGTGCCATCAACTTGCACATTACCTTTCATATTAAATGAAGTAACTCGTCGAAAAATAAATGTCTCAGTTTAATTTCGATCACTAGAAACAAAGATAAATGAGAAATTGAACAAAACTCAATAATTTTATATCTAAATCCATAATATAGTATGCATGTATATATTTGCATATATATATATATATATGTCTAAATAAAATATTATCTCTCTATATTATAGATATGTAGATGTCTAATATGATAAGTACATATATATATTTACTTATAGAGTAATATTGAGTTATGAAAAATTTATGTATAGATATGGATGTATATAAAAATATGTGCGTATATATATATTTATTTATAGAGTAATATTGAGTTACGAAATATGTAAGTCTATATATATATATAGAGTAATATTGAGTTATTCAATATGTAATATTGAGTTATTCAATATGTAATATTGAGTTATATAATCGAATATATTTCTCATTTATGTTGGATTATATATATATATATATAAAATTTTCCGAGTATCCATATAATTGTGTAAGATAATTATGTTCAACTTAATATACATATATACATTTACAATATGATATGTAAGTTTATATTTTTATATATTATTATTTTCCTATAATTTAGTTGTATAATTTAATTTGTAGATATCTAAATAAAATATTATTTTTTGTACTTGTATATGTGTAGATGTCTAAATCTGATATTTAAATATACATATTTATTTAAAGAGTAAATATTGAGTTATGTAATAGATATGTACGTGTATATGTATTTATTTATAGAATAAAATTGAAGTAAATAGTTACATAATCTGGCAAATATGGTGGAGAAAGACACATGCAGTGACAAAGAAAGACGCAGGCGGTGGAGTTTATAATAGATTTTATTTTCAATGGACCGAATTTGAGATCCTTGAAAGAGACAAAAATCACATAGTGGATTATCTAGATCGGTTTAAGATCTGGAGGGATTCGCCCCGATGTAGAGAGGGAGACAGATCTGAGCGACTTGGGTAGAGGGAGGAATCTCCGACTGAGGAGGATCGCCGGAGGAGGGGGTGTGGTGTATTGATGCGGTTGTGGGAAGATTTGGAGATGGTTGCATAGAGAAACCTTGTGATATACTGTTTCCGAGGGATTGGTGATTCGTGGTGGGAAGAGATTAAGATAGATGAGGTTAATATCAAAAATCTGATGATTTTGATGCTGCTATGGTTGCAACTCTTGCTGCTGATTAAGAGAGAGAGGGATTAGGAGAGGTGTAGGAATGAAGAAGACGATGAGAAAGAGAAAGGGATAAGAAAGAGCGTGGGGGTAAAAATGACTGGTTTGATGGTAAATTAGTTTAGTGTTTGGGCCTCCATAAGAATATGTAGATTCTCTAATTTAGGTCTCAAATTGTGTTGTTTACCCAATTGTCCCAAGAAAGAATGTAGTGATGCGATGGTGACAGCGGTGGCGTGCCGGTGGTGATGCACGACAATGCACCGGCGATGATGGTAACAATATTGTTGACGGATGATAATGGTGTTGGTGACTGTAGCAGCGATGATGACGGTGATGGTCACCGTGTCAATATTCAATCTCTTTTTATAGTTTTTGAAGATTTTCATATATTCAATTGCATTAATGTTAAACTATAACAATGTTAGCTAATGGGTTATTGATATATTTATGTATATGTTATTATAACAAAGTTAGTTAATCAATACCTCATATTCTTATGATATGATAACTAGGTTAGCACAGTAACTACTTTAACACGACAATGTTATCGTCTGCTTTGATGAATATTTAATTTGTTAGCACGTTATAAGTATTAAATATTGTTATTATAACGTTATTATTCTATATAATTTGTTATTATAATTATTATCATGTTAATCATGTTATTTATTTTATGATTTTTATCATGTTATCATATAACAAGAAAATGAATCTATTTTATATTATCATAATATTATATTAGTTAGCGTCATAATCGAATAATTATCTACTACAATTATATATTGTTTTACGTTATCCGGTGATGAATAGTATTATCGATCACAGATGAGCAGTGTTATATGTGCTTTGATGAATAGTGTCGTTGGCATATTAAACAAAAGAATATTAAATATGAGAATGACATTTTATGTAAATAAGTTAAACTAGAAGAATATTTTTGGTTTAAACAAAAAATTCTCTCCGCTACTTTTCTAATTAACAAGTTACTTTACTTTTCACCTAATTTAACACTTATTTAGGTGTATAAGTTAAATTCACCCTAACTAAAATTGTTTTTTTAATTCAAATACTATCTTTAGTTTGAAACTTAAACCAAATTTTTGTCATTGATATTTTATTAACTTTAGATTAATAAAACTAAAAAATAAACAAATTTGAAATAAGAGAATACATAATTTTGAATAAGAATTAGAGAAATTACAACCGATGCCAACAAATAATATGAAAATTAATTCTCTCTCCTAAACACTATTTACTATGACAAATTGACAAGAAAAAATCTATCTTACCCTTATGCTTTTAAATTAATTACACAAAATACCATTGTCTGAAAACTATGTTGCCGGCGTAAAATCCCGATAACACTGTTCATCATCTGCGACGATAATATTGTTGATCATTCGTCCGAAAACACTTTTCACTTAAAGTCAGATTATCATCTGACATTGTTATTATGCAATTAACATGTTAAACTAGTTATTATGTGGTAACGGAAAATAACATAATGGTGACGGTGGCAACACAAGGGGTTGGCGGTGAGAGTGGCGATGAGACGGTGATGATGACGACGGCGGCGGGATAGTGGTGACGACGACAACGACGACGACGATAACACTGACGAATGGTATGATGGTAGTGTTGTTAACGATAATGCTGGTGGCGAAATACTAAATAGGTTAACTAAGTTAATTTATGATATGATAACTAAATTAACATTATAATTTCATATTTTTAACGATATGATAACTGATTTATCAAGATATTTATGTGATATGTTAACTGCTTTAACCTGTGAATTATATAATAATAGTGTCGGCTCATGTGAACAGTGTTTTAGACAGAGTTTGAACAGTGTTTTCAGCGAATGGTGAACAGTATTGCCGGGTTTTTCTGTCGACAACAAAATTTTCAGAATAATGGCATGTTCTGTAATTAAGCATAATAAAAAAGGATGTTTTAGGATAAAAAAATATTTATCTTTCCTATTTATTTAATTTTCAATTATCTATTCCTACTTACCTAATTATTAAATTATCTATGTATATGTATTAAAATCACCCTAAGAATTATGGTAACATTATTTAAAATTAGTTAAAGTTTTCTTACACATTATTTTAATATATGAACTATAGTTTATTACATGTGTGTATCAGACTAATATCAAAATTTAAAAACAAAAACAAAAATCAAAAAACGAAAAACTAAAATCGAAAAACCATACAAACATTCATCACTTTTTTTTTTGTCATTTGATGTTTTATTAAAACTAAAGTGAAATACAAAGATGAAATACAAAAGTCGGCTGCCAACAGAAACGACACCGGAAACAAAGTCCACAACGGGGAGACAAAGCCCACAAACGGGGAGACAAACTAAAATCGAAAATAAGAGAAAGTAAAGACGGACAAAGGCAATTGAAACCTAGTCACTAACTGAAGATCTGAAACCAGAAGGGGAGCCACTAACTATGCCAAAGAACATGTTGAAACCGGAGAAGAACCAAGAGACAAAGAGCTTCGAGAAGGAACAACACCTCTAAACGAGAAGGGAACCAAAACGAGCTCAAACCAGAACCACACCGGGAGGAGTGGAAGTAGACATCCAACTCAAACAGAACCCAGCAACAAACATCCACAATGCCATAACCAAGAAGCAAGGAAACGAGAAGGTTTAGGATCAAGATGAAAGAAACCTTGACATCTGACCGGGGACAAACCTGAGAGGATCAGCACTTCAAACACGCGGACACAGCGAGCTAGATTTTGCCACCTACAGACAAAAACCAGCCACCTCCTCGCAAGAGCTGAAATGAAGACCGAGACCACTGCAGCTTTCGGAACCCAACTTCAAAACCCAAAAAGCCAAGAAGAAGACCATATAGGTGGTACTGCAACAACGAACCATCCGAAAGACAAGCCCCGAGAGCAAACTAAACCCACCGCAAACCACCGCAGACCAAACGCCGGCAAAGAGAGAAGAAAAAACTAGGAGACAAAGCACAAAACCACCACCGTTGCTTCACACCAAACCCCTAAAGCAGCTTACACAAACACTAACCAAATCCCAAGAACACCTAAAACTAAACACAAAACCAAGAGATAAACAAACGCCCAAACAGAAGCTGACCAGATTCTCCTGACCTTTGCAACTAAAAACCACGAAGAGGACATAGAAGAAAAGGATGACCGATTAACAGAGGAAGTCAAAAAAGAAAAAATCAACTAAAGCGAAAAGATCTAGGAAAAAATCTGCAAACAAGAGATGCTTGCAAATCAGTCACACCGAAGATCCAAAAGATCCGGCACCATCTGCTTGGCAACAGCCGAACTCAGTTCAGATCTAATCCTCTTTGCCTCAACTCCACATCAAACGAACCACCCATCTACTCTCAACCCAGGTCTAAAAACAAATTACAAACCAACAGAACGCCAAAAAGGAAAGGATTGATCAATCAGGAAAAGAGATGATTTTTAACTTTCTCCCTTTGTGTCGCACTTTAGGTTAAGAGCGGCTATTAGTGTAGAATTGATAATATCGGTTTACTAAACCAAGTAGCTATTGTATTGGTTATCTTGGTAAACCAAATCACTCCTCATATATAAGAGAGTGAATGTAATCGAGAATCATCAAGATGAATAACAAATTTTTCTTCTTCATTTCACTTCATCTTCTTCGATTGATCTTGTTCTCTAACATGGTATCAGAGCGTTGAGCCTAAGCTCAACCGATTCCTGACCTAAATTCTTCGGTATTCCTCCGTTGAATCTCGTGGATCTTCGATTTCATCTTCCTCTTCGGTTATTCCGCAGACAAATTCTCTTCGCAAATCTTCGACGTTTAGTTCGCAGAGCTAAATCGATGGCGAAATCATCAAATTCGTCTCAATCTGCAGCTAATCCTCCTATTTCGGAGTTCCTAGAGTTGATTCCATCAATTCCGATGACAAGCGCACCAAATCCTCCGACGTTTATTCCGACGTTTGCTCCGCCTGTTATTCCGCAGCTTCCGGTAGCACTTCCCAGCTTCATTCCATCGATTTCTTCACTGGCAAATTTCGATCTACTTGGAGAAAATTCTTGGTTGCAATTGATGCTAGAACTAGAGTTTCTTTACGGATCTCTTCCACGGCCACCTGATTTACAATCTTTTGTGGTATGTACGTGGAATCCGCAATCTCTATCTAAGCCTAGCATTTCTAGATCTCTTTGTGTTGCTGATGCTGTTGCGATATGGAGATCTTTGAACCGTAGCTATGTTAATATAGAGATGGAGATTTGGTTAGAAGGCTTTAAACAGAATCTAGGATATGGAATTGATGACGGATGGTTAGTAATGTTGGTAGAACATCGTGTTTTCACATTCAGAACATATGTGCGGCTGGTTTTAAGAGAATGCAACAAGGATTGCTTGATTCTCCTTTATGACCTCTGCAAGTTCACAAGATTCAGATTGTTTGTTGAGTCATCTACTGTACGTTGTGGTGTTGTTCATGAACTGTACATAGATTCGGCATTTGACTTTCAAGATCAAGAGTTTTCTAGACAGGGGGAGAATCTTAAGTTTGCTATTAAGATAGGCTGCTTAGACCTCTGTGAAGCTGATCACTGTGACAATCTGCATTTGGAATTGCTGGTTCATGGCATTGCTGTGAAGATATCAAGGAACTTTAGAGGGTTGCAGGTCATAGCTCCTCTTGAAGAAGGTTCATTTGATGGCTTTCAAGCCACTGAAATTGTTGTTAGGTGTCAACATATAAGCCTTTTAGAAGTTTGTTGCTTTGAGGCATTGTTGATCCTTTCTATTGAGAGACTACCTCAGTTTCACTCTTGTGCTGAAGCACATATGAGGCTAATGGAACCAAGGAGATTCATGCAGTTTCACTCTTGTGTTGAAGCACATGTGAGAAGAATGGAGCGAAGGTCTTCATTACTTATTGTGATGGAGGTTATGAAGAATGGCTTTACCTCAAAATGGTTGGATCTACATGTCAGATTTGATTCACAAAGTTGTGTTTCAAGACAGAGGGAGATCCGGCCAGGGTTGGCTGCTTTAATTCATAGAGATCACAAAGTATCTCAGCCTAGTGTGATGTGTTTTGATCAACATCTGCTTCAGCCTGGTGTGCTGAATGGTTTTAAAGAGGCTGCTACAGCCATATCTAAGCTGTGTTGTGAGCTGCTGTTGCAACAGAGCTTGTCGATAGTTTTTCTACAAAGACATAGTCCAGATTATGCTGCTGAAGTGTTTGCAGTGAAAGCAACACATGAGCTGCTGCTACAACAGAGTTTGCCTCAAGTCTTTCTGTTGAGACAGAGTATGAGATTATAGTTTCTTTAGATCTGCAATGCAAGCATATGAGCTGTTCCAACAGAGTTTGCTGCAAGGCTTTATGCAGAAACAGAACCGAGATCGTGGCTTCTGTTTCTATGAAGTTTTCAAGTCCAAGATGACAGTTTTTCAAATCCAAGATGCAAGTTCTTTGCCATCTTGAGGAGGGGTATTAATGTAGAATTGATAATATCGGTTTACTAAACCAAGTAGCTATTTTATTGGTTATCTTGGTAAACCAAATCACTCCTCATATATAAGAGAGTGAATGTAATCGAGAATCATCAAGATGAATAACAAACTTTTCTTCTTCATTTCACTTCATCTTCTTCGATTGATCTTGTTCTCTAACAGCGGCGGAGGGTTTTCACGATATCCATTGGACGGACCTTGCTTAGCCCCTCTTCTCGATTGAAAAGGCAAACTATTAGAAAAACCTCCCTTTTTGACAAACATTCATCACCTTTTCTATCTTATTTGCAGCATTTATTTAATTTTTTCATATATAAATATATTATCAATCCTTTTTCTTTTATATAGATAGATAAACGCAAAGGAACCCTAATCTACAGAGCTCTCTCATCCGCAGCCTCTGAGCGTCTGAGCGTCTGAGCGTCTCTTCCGAGACCATGTCGGAACCCTCATCCGAGATCACCAAAGCCGAAGCCACCATGTCCAGGTTTTTCCCCGAGACCGAGGAGAAGGCCTTCCGTAAGATCTATCCCTTGCTCAAATTGTTATCTGATAAATTTTGGAGGATCTAATTCAAGATCTGATTTTTCGTAATTGTTTAAATTCTTCTCCGTTTTGCAGTCTGTGACACACTTGTCTTGTTGGACACCAAGGATTACTCAATCCTCGAAAGCCTCGATCCTGATTATGTTGTGTCTAACATTAAGCACGCTCTTCATAAATTGGATCATTTTGGGCTCCTCTTAGTCATAGCTGTCGTTGATGATGTGAAAAGGGTAGATAATTTTAGGTATTCCCAGTTTGAGCTCCTCCAATTTGAAACCAAAGGTGAATTTCTAATTTCCTAAAAACCCTTTTAGTTCTCTTTTTATTCATATATATGCCTGTAATCTAACATACTATTCCAGGGGATGAAACTAGAAGGCTCTACAACACGTTATTGTTCACTCTTGTCTGGGCAAGGACAAATCTTTGTGGTGGTTATCCATCAAATATCTTGCTTCTCTCAGAAAACCTGGAACACAACACCAAGTTCAAAGCTGTTCGGGTTTGTTTAATAAAGAGGGGTTGCAAGGTTTCCGTAGCACATCCTGCTGTCATCCTTGACTTTAATGAAAAACCATACTCTAATGAAGATCCTAATGTGCCATGTTCATAGGCAATCTCTTTACTCAAGAAAGTGTGCTGGTGATGGTTGTGTGAATAGAAGTATTATTACACAAGGATGGTATCCAATTAGTCTGATTTTGAGGCTGAGAATATGGAGATGGAGTGGTGGGTGAGCTTACTGGAAGGTGAAGGCAGTGAATCACAAATTAGAAAATTCATTGCCCATTGATCATGTTTCTGATCTCACTGCCAGCCGGCTAAATTTCTTTCCAGGTTTCCATTTTGACATTATAGAATATTTAAAGAATCTCTCGATAAATTCGTATATTTTTGTTTCGAGGCCCAATCTTATTAAAGCCCAATAATTATATACAACGCGTGTAACTCAGGATATAGGAGGGTATGACGATACAGTAATTTTTACACATCCATTTGTTAAACTTATTTTACAAGAATCACAAGCTTTTGCCATTACCACCACTAGCGATCTCTAAAGTCGTTTTGTTTGCTCCTTTTCTTTTGCCATCTAAATTATTTATCTATCATTTTTTCTATCATTTATTTGTTCAAACCTTTAGAATATGTGATGTAATTGTTTTAAGAAGCCAACTTTTTTTGTTTGTAATCTTGTGATATAAAATAGAAAAAGGCACGCTTTTTGAATGATAAATATCATATATACACCTACCGGTTGGGTAAACTGTGCAATTTCTCAGCAAACTTAGCAGGTTGTTGAT
>JAHZTW010000001.1:53036662-53065330 GCA_020283515.1 Alliaria petiolata
GTTTGTATAATTGAAAAGAGTTTTGATGACTTTAAAAATTAAAAAGTTTAATTAATTTAAAAAGAATTTTAGAATGGGTTTAGAATTTATAAAGAGTTTTGTAGATTATTATAGATTTTATAACTAGAAGATAATTAGAAACTTTTATAGAGTTTATCTTCAAATATTGCATACTATATTTGTTTGTTTATATTTGTTATTATCTACCAATTTTTTTACTTCTCATCTTCTATAAATTGTCTCAAAGTTTAGAAGACGTCATTCAACATTGTTTCCAAAACTTGCAGGTACATACTACATTCTCCATTTTTTTCTTCTAATTTATGTTTATGTATTCACATGTTATATTTTTGTTTGATTGTTTGGTTTGTTTCTTTATTTTGATTCTATCTTACGTTTTTTTTTTTTTATAAATTACTTATTGATTGAATCATGATCTATACTTGTATAATTAGCTAATGGGAGATTCACGAAAAAATAAAGAAAAAGGTCAGTATAGTCAATGGGGACCAGAGGAAACAAAATTGTTGATTGATTTACTTGTTGATGCAATTCACCGAAATTGGCGTGATAGTAATGGTTTAATAACCAAACTCACGGTGGAGCAAACTGCAGAAGAGAAGTCAATGCAAGCGTCAAGTACCAAATGGCTTTTGACGAGAAACTTGGTTAGGTTTCTAGATTGGTTTTAAACAAACTTTGAAAATACTTTATCAACATACAATACTTTGATAAGTAGATTTTGTAAAGAAAAATGTATGAAATCAATAAACCAATAACATCAGATTTTAAAACAATGACAAAACAAGAGTATTTCAAGTGTTTTGAATAACACAAGACTTTTATTGACTTTATAAAATAATGAATCCAATAACACTAGACTTTTAAAGATTTTAAACTACTTGTTACAAATTCATAAACTAATAGCACTAGACTTTTAAATAGTTTTGAAAAGTCTTAATTGAATAACACCAGAAACTTTTTAAAATCTAAATCCTTATAACTCTTTTGAAATATAGAAACCAATAACACCCTCTTAGTGTATTTTTTTGATAACATGTAAATGTGACATGTCAAATTTCCTAAAATAAACGAAATGTTTTGATTGGTTGAGTTAAAATTAAATAAATTATAAAATTAAAAAATGAATACACTAGATTATAAAACTAAAATTAATAAATTTAAATTAACAGAAAAATAATAATTACTATGATTTCAATTTGTTTGTACATATATTCATAATAAATTGCATAAAATATGAATACTAAAATTTTACAACCAATATATATTATATTTTTATATAAAAATAAAAGTATATTATCCAATAGGATAGTAAATATGTTATACCATTTTTTATCTCTTATTCATTTTAAAATAAATAAAAAATTTATATCATACTCATATAAAGTAACTCGATGAAAAAATAAATTATAAAAGATATAACAAATATAAATAAGAAGTAGAAGTAAAAATAAAAATAAATCTCTACAGTTTTATTTTTCTGTAACATTCCCGTACTTTGTTTTACGAAGTCGTTTAAAAATCTTAAGAAACAAATTTTATAATAAACGCATGTGCAGCTCAAATTTTATAATGAACACATGAATACATGCCAACCATAATAAATTTATTTTATTCATCAAACCAATTTCTCAATATTATTTAAAGAGATGAGCGGAGAGCTACCAGATAATTTTATAAAATATGATTTCACAAATTTTATAACAAATATTTATTATAATTTTTATTGAAAAGAAAAATTACTAATAGATAATCCAATGTACTACATTTATTTTCTTGATAAAGTCAAATATTATATTTTAAATTTTAAAAAAATTCTTGTAATTTTTTTTAATATTTAGTATAAATTTAATTTGAAACCATATATCATAAAATGTTGAAAAATATAAATTTTTTGTTAAATAAAAAACGATAGAAACGGTTTTCGTGATTGTTCTTAAATACCAAAAACTACATCGTGTAAAAATATAATATTTGCGGAAAATATCATAAAAACTAACCAACACCTAAATATTACAATTCACTTATTTTTAACTCATACTCGCGCCGTTTTTATTTAAGTGTCGTTGTAAACTTTTTTTTTGTTTACAAATAATTGTCGTTTTCGGATTTCAATGAAAATTTATGATAAATTTTTCAATTTTAACCCTATTTTTTAAACTTATTAATTGATCATATCAAATAAAATAGTGTATTAATTAGGGTTAAAATAGAAAAATTAATTGTTTTCTTAATATGTGTGAAACAATCTAAAAAGATAATTAAAAAAAACAGAGAGAGTACTTACAAGCATAAATATATGTATTCATTTCTTTTTAAAATTAAACCATACATTATAAAAATATATATTACAAAACATATACTTTATTATTATTTTTAACACATAAAAGTCATACTTAGATTTTTCCACAAATATGCGTGTGTATATAAATATTAATTATGCAAAAGTCAAAGTCGCATGCGAACTTGTCGTGTGTGCATTTTTTTAACCTAGATTACAGTCCAATTTTAATTTTAGTTATTAAACAATTCATATATATATATTTCTAATCTATATATGTTCTAAGAGCGGTGAGGTGGTTGGTATACACAAACGTGCGAGCCAACCATCTATCCGCTCTTATGATAAGTAAAAATTATAAAACCTATTTTGGTTTAATTAGCAATAAGTCAATAAAAATATATATTTAAAAATATATATATTGGTAAGATTATATTATGTAAAGAGAAACGTTTGTGTGATTGTTGTTAAACACTAAAACTGTATATGTATAAATATAACGTTTACATAATATATAAGAAAATAATCAATACTTTAATATTACAACTACTTATGTCTATAAAAACAATTATACATACAAATGCATGCAGGCTAACCATAAAAATTAAATAAATTATTATATGTTTTAATATTTTTGAGTTTATTTATTTATCATATTTACACTTTTTATCTAAGAAAGTATTTTAAAATTTTGGTTAATAGCTTTTTATCTTCAATTTGTATTGAAATCTAGAACATTTTTCATTTGATTTATCATTATTTTTTTATATTAAATATTCATATAATGTTATTATTAATACATAATTAATTATGTACAAATTGATCAACTTCAATATACAATATAATTATATATTAAACATATAAAATATTTTATAGCTCGCAATCGATTAGGTAGTATTAAAGATTTGGGAGAAAATGTTTTGATTTATTTATCGTTGCGTTTGATAACACGCGTTTTTCTCCTAACGGTTATATTTTAAAATCGAGAAAAGCCTTAACCGGAACCGGTTTTGTATTTTCCAACTAAACCGCTTTTGCGACGCCGTTTCGTACCAACACTCTTGTACACACCGTCTGTCGTCTTCTCTCTTTCTCTTAATCTCAGTTCTCTCACTCGCCGACGCAGCGTCGCCAAGGTGCATAAAATTCAATTGAAGTAAAATTAGCAACTTTGAAACTGTTGGAGTATGTTTTTGCGATAGAAAGCATGATCCTTTTTTGTCGGTAAAAGTTTGTGAATTTCTAATTGGGTCGGGTCCTCCTGCTTACGAATGAGTGAATTTTTGAATTAAGAAAGGGCTTGAAACTGTCTGTGATGAAGTTGTTGTCTGTGATGATGTTGTTGTAGTAAACACTCTCTGTCTATGTTTGAGTTTTAATGAGTATGATGAGTTTTGGATTAGGAGGGCTTGAAGTACTCTCTGTGATGAAGTCGTTGTAATAAACTCTCGTTTTTTTTGTGTATGTTTGAAGTTTATGTGTCTCTACTCGAGAGGATTGAGATTTTTCCTTAATTTGGAGGATGCCTGTTAATGTATTTTGAATCTCTTATGTGGAGAGCTTCGAAAGAGTGAATCCAGTGAAGTTTACTCTTTGAATGACCCAGGATTGTAGCAGTTTTGATAAGACAATCTGACAAATTCTCTGAGTACGGGGACATTCTTGCTCATTTGTTTTTTTTTTTTTTTTGTTTCTCTCTGCTCTATTGATGTGTAATTTGATTTCAGGTGGTCTTACCTGCTGTAGAATAGATAAGCTTCTTCTTCTTCTTTCTTTGTGTTCACAATGTATTGGATTATAATATGTGCAACACTTTTCTTCACGAGTTTTGTAATTGAGATTGGTTGTCAATGGAAATGCAGGCATGATTGCGGTTTGCTCTCTGATTACATTACTTTTGCATTGTGTTTCTTAATGAGCTTATGTGGATCAGGATGACATTGAAGTTAAACTTTCGATAGGAATCATATACCAAAAAAGATGAGCTCTTACAAAAAAAAGTATAATCTTCATATCGGTGTATATATGTCTTTCTATCGACATCTTACTCTACAAGTCCTTGTGTTGGACTAGTGCATGAGTATTGTAATTAGCGTAGGTGGCTTGTAGTGG
Organism: Alliaria petiolata; assembly: GCA_020283515.1. Classification (NCBI taxonomy): domain Eukaryota; kingdom Viridiplantae; phylum Streptophyta; class Magnoliopsida; order Brassicales; family Brassicaceae; genus Alliaria; species Alliaria petiolata. The sequence continues at coordinate 53,041,077 of JAHZTW010000001.1, forward strand.
TGGATTGTAGCCGTGTTGACAGCTCAGCAACAACCGGTTAGCTCAGAGATCTAGAAGGTTTGTGGCAGTAGAGATGCTCTCGTTAGTCAAGCCGCTCTATTTGTGTGTAGTTCTGAGTAAAGGAGTTTATGGGTTTGGATTATATCACTCTTTTCTCTTGGAGAAGCAATTCCAAGTCTACCAGAGACTTGGTGAAGAAAATGTAAAGTGTTTATATATACCAAGCTATCCATATCCATTGAACATTCTCAGATTACTTTAGTTTCTTTATCAATGTTTCAGCTATATCATCCAGAACAATAATAAATAGTAATATTTATATAAAATAGTCAATGCTCAACCAAAAAAATATTGTGTATTTATTTTATTTATTTATTCAACCACGCACCCATAAATATTTAGAACTCACAATTATACAAAAGGTACAATCAAAATAATTTGAAAAGTATACAATGACGAACGGAATAGCAAATACAAGAATACAAGAAGACCAAAACCACAAACCATTGGCCGCTCCTCCAACAAAACTATATTGGCACCCATCTTGTATTTGTCATTATCATCTACCGAATTCATTGCCTAACTCTATGCATAGTGAGGAAGACTTTCTATACAAACCATCGACATCTTCTTAATAGCGAGTTCATATTGCAAGATTTTCCGATAACGAACATGTTGAATCCACATCCATTTCTCTAAATACAGCTCTTTTGTAAGTGACAAAACTCGAACTAATTTGTTTTTTTTGCCTGTTTTCCAAAAAAAATTCAAATTAATTAGAGTTGAATATACTTTATATATTACATAATCATTGTTTAATTTTCTGATGTGGAACTTTGAACTGATATTCCAGTATTATCCCAAATGAAACATTTCGATTATACTATTCGAGATTAAAAAAATATGACATACACTCAACTTTTACTATATGCTTTTAGCGCTGTATCGTGTTAGTTGATGAATGACATTAGAATATTAGATGAAAATTTATATTATTTACTATAAATATTTTTAAGAGTCATAATAGGAGGGTGGCTTTATTTAAAGAGATTATATAAGTCTTATAAGAACATATGAGTCTCTACGAAGACGTCTCTTGGTGTCTCTACACAAAGACGTCTCTGCAAGGAAACTACTATTCTACTTGGAAGATATAATTGGATTGAATGATGAGATAATTGGAGGAATGTACCAAGTATTTGTCACTCCACTATCTTGCGAGATGAGAGGTCAATAGATGTCGATGATTTTGGACCGTTGAGTTTGGTGGAGGCATTTCACTTCTCAACTCTCACGACGAGTCACTATTATGAATTTATGATTCCCCTTCGTTTTCTACTTTTTTGTTTTCCTTTCAATGTATTTGTAATTAGAATTGCACACAATATTTGTATTACTTGTTCATTTTAAAAATGCATAAAAAAATTTGAATTTAAAAGTAGTGCAACAATCTTCCAAGTCTTTTATTTAGCAACGAAAAACCAGAACGGGATTGTTTTGCCTTTAAGTTCATTATCTTAATTGATTAAATTGATTAAAGTATTTTACCTTGACTTACAATTATGAATGCATTTACTTGATTGTAAACCATGTTTTTATATCCATATAGGTTTGTAAATTATAGGTTATTGGTGTTGGTGTTACTCCTAATGCGGATTTACGATGGGTAAGAATTCCTTCAAAAAATTTCGAACGGAATTTGGCCCCTCGAAATTTTTTCAAAAAAATTATTATCTTATTATCTTATCGAAATTTGTTAATTTTTACACTTACCCGGCTCGGAACCGGTAAAAATTATTAATTTATAGTGATTATTAATTTATCGAGTATTAATTTATAAAGATTCTACTGTACAAAGTTGTGAAAAACTAAAAGGAAAAAAAACACTATTACACTAATGGAAACGTGAGAAGAAAAAAACCTTTTTAGAAAAATTATAAGACTACAAGGACAATGCAGAGGCCTCCAACTTAGTTGGACAAACATTATGAATGCCCCAAAAATCAGAACGTGGGTCCCCGCCCCTGTTTGTGATAGACCACCACAACTATTCTCATAACATCATTCACTTCAATCTTGAGGGAAATGGCTGGAGAAGAGCAAAAACGAAGATGGAGCCTTCAAGGCAAGACGGCACTCGTCACTGGTGGAACAAAAGGCATTGGGTTCGTATAATATTTATTCTCTCTCCATACATCTTGAAATCACTAGTGACTAGACTCTATGTTGTTGAATCTTGAAACTTTTTAGGCACGCTAGTGGAAGAACTTGCAGGATTTGGGGTATTAATTCATACTTATGCTCGAGACGAATCTGAGGTCAACGAGTGTTTAAGTGAATGGAAAAAAAAAGGGTTTCAAGTTACCGGTTCAGTCTGTGACGCATCGTCCTGGACCGAGAGAGAGAAGCTGATGCAAACTGTGTCCTCTTTGTTTGATTCCAAGCTTAGTATCCTCGTAATTAACCTCCATCCTCTATTCGTTTAATTTTGATAACACTATTGGCTGACATAGTCATGCCACAGGTTGTATATTCTTGAATCTTTTGATTTTGATTTTTTTAGAACAAATATTCTTGAATCTTGATATTAGATAAACAATGTTGGCGGAATCCGGTCAAAGCCAACAATAGAACATGCGGCAGAGGATTTTCTCGTTCCACATTTCGATCAACTTGGAGTCTGCGTACTATTTTAGCCAGCTTGCACATCCCATGCTCAAGGCTTCAGGATGTGGGAACATCGTGTTCATATCCTCTGTTGCTGGGGTCGTGTCGATTAGCGTCAGCTCCGCCTACTGTGCCACAAAAGGTACATACTCATATTGCACTCGGGAAGAACCAAAAGAGTGTAGTTGGTACGGCTCGTAGTAGTAAACAACATCAACTGTAAATTATTATACATATCCAAATCCGCCAATAGCCTCGGATATCCGGATGTGACCCGAATCCATCTAAAATTGCTAAAAATACTTAAATAATACTATTAAATTATTAAAAGTACTAAATATTTAGTTTGGTATTATTTTTTAAGTATCTTTCTATTTATTATATGGATATCTTATTATATAAAGTAGGATGCGTCAAAGTTAGTTTTTAACATGATCGTGACATGTGTTAAGTTAATCGATTAGATTTTGACACGTGTTAAAAACATAAAAGAAAAATAAATCAGAAAAGTAAATAAGAAAATTAAGAAAAGGAAAATAAGAATTCTTTTTCGATTACTAATAACAAAAGAAAAATAAAAATCGAAAAGGTAAATAAAAAAATTAAGAGAAAGAAAAATAAGTTTCGTTTATGTTTTTCATTTAAATTAAGGAAATTGTATGATCAATTACTAATACTAAAAGGAAAATAAAAAAAATCAAAAAGGTAAATAATAAGTTTCTTTTATGTTATTCATTTAAGTTTTTTTTATATGTTTTTCATTGTTAAAAAAGATTTAACCATTTTGGTTATCCGTTTGGTTAGGTACGGTTTAAAAAAATAAAAAAGTGAAACTTATCCATTTAGATTATAAAAGTAAAATAAAACTAATTAAGATATATTTCAATTTAAGAAAAAGAAAATAAAAATGATATATTTCAATTTAAGAAAAATAAAACAAAAACAAAAAAAAAAAAAATAGATTAACTTGAAATTATTAATTTAAGATAAAATAAAATAGGTTAACGTGCAGAGAGATCATATAAGAGAGATGAATGTGAAGCGGAAGAGAGACTTTATTTGCTTGAAGAGAGTTACCGGAAAGATCCTTAACATACTCGAATGACTCAAATTAAATACACAAGGTTTTAACGCAGCAGAAAAGAAAAAAAATAGTTGATAAAGTATGTGAACTATATGAGAAGTAGGGTTAATGTTGCTTAGGATCCGAAACAGATTCTGTGTTTTGAATCTTTTAATTNAATTTATTTATGATATCTCTTCATATTTTTCTAATTGTTTTAATATCATACAAATTTAAACTTTCTATATTTTCAACATAACAATTTATGTTATAAAAAAATTGAATTAAAATATTTTACTATAGTTTAATTTTCAATTATGAAAAAACATAATAATAAATAAATTCAACTTCACTTAAAAAAACTAAATATTATTTTATTAATACCTTTGATTAATAAGAATTTAAAGAAAATTTGATATTAAAATAGTTAGAAATTATTATATTTTAAATTCAAATTCACTTACCCGAAAAAATATAAATCTCTCACCCTGCACAGGGCGCGGATTATCACCTAGTATATATACAAAGGAGGTGTGTGGCCAGGGGCGGAGCCAAGTGAGGAGTAGTGGGGTCAGCTGCCCCCTATGATTTATCAAAATCTGTTGTAATTATCAGAAATTTTATTAAATGCCACCGGTAAAACCTATTGTTTGCCCCCATTTCAATTTTTTTTTCTAAACTTTTTCCTTAAAAAAAAAAATTTCTTTCCTCTTTTTTTGTTTGTGACAGATATTTTTTTCCTTTTTATGTTTAAATTCTTGTATTAGAGATTAAAACACAATCTAAAGTCATTAATGTAGTATAATCTCAATAAATGTAAGAAAATATTATTTATACGTTCCTTAAATAGTTATTTTGGAAAATTTTAGGTTATTTGCTTATTGTACACAATATATTGTATTCATTTTCTTCTATAAATTATTTAATTTATTAAACCTATCAATAATAAATGTGAAATTCACTATAATACAATTGTAATATTTTCTCTTATAAGTTATAATACACGTTATTAAGTTAAAACTCGTTTAAAATATCACATAATGAAGAAATTCAACTATAAAAATCTACCGTGATACTAATTTAATTATTTTTCATCAAAAAATCTTTTTTATGTCTAGAAAATTCTTCTTATGTTATATTTTTCAACTATGAAACTTTTTATAAAAGTCTATAAAAATCATGTTTATGTTATTTATAAAAAATCTAAATAAAAATCAACTTTGAAAAAATTATTAAAATCGGTTTATGTTATAATTTCAACAAAAAAAAAATATTTTGAATTTTTTTTTTTTATTAGTTTTGTTGTTATATATTTTACCCCCAGTAAATATAAGTTCTGGCTCCGCCAGTGTCGTGCTTTACATATATTGAAAAAAGCAATGGTCTAAGGCCACCAAATATTTTCTTAATTTTAAAGGCCACATTTTTATCATTTTAAACTAAAATATGCAAAATAAATGAGTTTTTGTTACTTATGATACAAGAATATTACATAGTTGTATATTTGTTTTTGGAAAACATAACTAAAATAAAGTTTTGATGATGTTTAAAGTAACAATTTGTTAAAAACCCTATAATAATGTTAAAATACATAAAAGTTATAAATAAAAACATATTATTAAACAAATAAAAACCATATATATTATAGTTAGTCTTAGACCACCATAAGGCTAGGCACTGCATGCACTCGCCTCCGCCACTCGGGTTAGGCAAATAATATGTCGGTCATTCTAACTGAGAAAAACGTTTTGTTTAGTTTCAATTTCATAAACGAGCTGAGTCTATTCACTGGAACACAATTATGCGTGTTGGAACAACGTGTTCTCTAAAAGCTTTTGTATAAGTATAAATAAGTCGGTCATTCTAACTGAGTGGAGAGTCTACAAAGTTCGCTTACCAAATTTCTAGTAAATCTGTTTTACTATTATCCAATATAATATTTTGCTACACAAGTCTTTTTGGTCGAAAATACAACTCATCTTCATTTGAACTTTTAAAATAGTAATAAACTATAATAATGGAAACACAAATGCGAAAGAAGAAAAGGATGAAAGGAGGGCTATGGTTCACACTCAAAGTAGGAGTTGCCTTGTTGGTGATGAGCTAGTGGTTAGGTATGAACCGTATAATATCGATTTTTTGCAAGAGTGAAATGATATCACTCACATTTAGCCAAAAATAGTGATGTTTTAGATCTATTATAAAATCTGATGAGTGTGAAATTCGACGGCTATACTCACTGTAAAAAAATTATTCGAGTGCTAATAGTCCAAATCATCTTCTGGTTAAAAAAAATATGATGATGAAAGGAACGTCATTGTCGGGAATAAAGAGAATAATCAAAAGAAAGAAAAGGATGAGTTAAGGTGAAGAGTTGGAACTAAGCTGTCGGCTACTCAAATCCCATCTTAAAGTTAAGGCTGACCAGCTCATCTTTGGTCCACTTCACACACTTCCCTTCAAATTCAAAACAATTTTTTTCTTCCCGATCAAAAATTGTTTTGTCTTGGGGTACACAGAAATCGTAACTGAATTTTCATTTGATACTTGTCTTATAATTATAAACACAATTGACATGAGAGAAAAACAAAATTTCAAGATTTGTAACTTTTTACCTTTTAGAGCATAATTTTGATTACATATACACAAAAACTAAACTGCAATAATTTGGAAAATTGACGAAGCGTTCCAAAAAAAAAAAAGCAAAGACTTCAAAACTAAAAAAAAAGGAAATTAATCATCTATCTTAAAAATACAAGCTTTAGGAATTTTATACATATTAAAAAGAAATTGAGATACCAAATTTATCCATTATATATCTGGTTTGGTCCATTAGATCAAGAGTTGACAGTGCTACTTTTATAAACCCTTCACTGCTGGATTGNACAAAGGAGGTGTGTGGCACTCGCCTCCGCCACTCGGGTTAGGGAAATAATACGTTGGTCATTCTAACTGAGAAAAACGTTTTGTTTAGTTTCGATTTCATAAACACAATTATGCGTGTTGGAACAACGTGTTCTCTAAAAGCTTTTGTATAAGTATAAATAAGTCGGTCATTCTAACTGAGTGGAGAGTCTAGTCTACAAAGTTCGCTTACCAAATTTCTAGTAAATCTGTTTTACTATTATCCAATATAATATTTTGCTACACAAGTCTTTTGGTCGAAAATACAACTCATCTTCATTTGAACTTTTAAAATAGTAATAAACTATAATAATGGAAACAAAAATGGGAAAGAAGAAAAGGACGAAAGGAGGAGTTGGGCTATGGTTCACACTCAGAGTAGGAGTTGCCTTATTGGTGATGAACTAGTAGTTTTCATTTGAGTAAGAGTTGTCATATTGATTTAGATATAGTATTCATTCCTCACAAGCATGGAATAATCTAATCACTCACATTTAGCCAAAAATAGTGATGTTTTATGTGATATTCGACAGCTACACTCACCGTAAAAAAATTATTCGAGTGCTAATAGTCCAGATCACCTTCTGGTTCCAAAAACAAAAAAAAAATGATGAAAGAAACGTCATTGTCGGGAATAAAGAGAATAATCAAAAGAAAGAAAAGGATGAGTTAAGGCGAAGAGTGGGAACTAAGCTGTTGGCTACTTGGCCAAATCCCATCTTAAAGTTAAGGCTGACCAGCTCATCTTTGGTCCACTTCACACACTTCCCTTCAAATTCAAAGTTTTTGTTTTTTTTTTTCAAAAATCAGCTCATGTGACGCAATGCTCAAATTGTTTTGTCTTGGGGTACACAGAAACCGTAACTGAATTTTCATTTGATACTTGTCTTATAATTATAAACACAATAAACACAAAATTATAAAAACAAAATTTTCAAGATTTGTAACTTTTTACCTTTCAGAGCATAATTTTGATTACATATACACAAAAACTAAACTGCAATAATTTGGAAAATTGACGAAGCGTTCCAAAAAAAAAAAAGACTTCAAAACTAAAAAAAAAAGAAGGAAATTAATCATCTATCTTTAAAATGCAAGCTTTGGGAATTTTATACATATTAAAAAGAAATTGAGATACCAAATTTATCCATTATATATCTGGTTTGGTCCATTAGATCAAGAGTTGAGAGTGCTACTTTTATAAACCCTTTACTGCTGGATTGAACAATCAATCATGAAAGGTTATTTTAATTTAAATGTATGGTTGAAAAAAGAAATGTAAAATTTAGTTCAAAAAAAAGAAATGTACGTAGGAAAATTAAGAAAATAAACAAAAAAAAATTATATAGAAAACTTCAATGAACCAATACAAAATCTAAAATTTATAAATTTGAAAGAAAGGAGGAAAACTTATACTACTTTTATTTTCATTCCAGAAATTGATGGTACGTTTAATTTTTAAACACAATTAATTTAAACAAACTAAAACAATAGAACGAGCTTACAATACATGTGCCTTGTCCGAGTGCTAATTGATATGAGTGTATCTTTATTTGGCGCATGTGTTTTTTGTGGTTCCATCCATTGCATCTTCCTCCTCTCCAATTTTGTAAAAGTTATCTTTATTTCGGTTTGTCTTACTAATAAGTAAAAATATCAGAGGGACAATAAAATATAAAGCCATCCCTATTTGTCTTTTCTTTTAGCTTATTTTCGATTTCTGTAATCAAGGATTAGGTTGCAAGCAAGTTGGAGTATATAATAATATACACCAATCAATTCGTGTTCTTGCACATTCCAATCAAAATATACGTTAATGATAATAATTGTAGCCACTTGCCTTGACTAGTTGGTGACTAAGTTATTTATGTGTTGGAGACTAGTTAGACAAAAGAACATCCATCAGAGTTCTGAGACCGTATAAATGTCTAGCTTTTCTTTTGAAAACGTAATAAAAGTAAAACAGATTTTTAAATAATTATATAATGCTTTAACAAAAAAAAATTATATAATGACACCTATCATCGAAATATTCAGCTTTATCTAATACTTTTTTAATAGTTTTAAAATTGACGGGTCTTTTATGTTTTGTGGATTATACTAGTGTTTAAACTTTAAAATCTGAGAATGTATGTGTGAACTATACACGATAACACACAAAAAAAAATTACAAGTTAAGTGTGCTCAACTAGAATCATACTTCTATAATCTAATGAAACTAATTTTAAACGATAGTTTTAACCATTTTTGTAAAAGATATTTATGGTCATGTTCATTTTTTAAAAAAAATCATATTTACGTAAAAGCATTTAAATAATAACAAATTCAAGAAATTTATTCTTGACATATAAAAAAATTAAGAGTTTTTGAATGATTTTTCTTTCCTCGAAAATGTATTAAATGTCTAGCTGAAAATTTGAAGTAATATATGCTATTCACTCTTTTTTTTTTTAATTCAAACATACCATTTTATTGAAATATTACTTAAAATGTTTCTCCCTTTCAATCGTTAGACTTACCCAAAATGGGATACAACTATCTAAATAAACATAGTAAATAGAGAAAGTAAAGGCTGTTTTTGCAATCAGGTGGCCACTTAGATTTGCCTTCTTCAAAATGTGAATTGAGATTCAATATGCTATTTCACTAAACGATAAAAACAAAAATATGCTAATCATTAATTTTCTATGATATTTTTATAGTTAGACGTCGACTCCGTGTTTTGAGTTAATTTATCCATTTTATTATATAGTTTGGTTTTGAATATTTGTGTCCACATATGTAGACATTCGGCTTAAAGTAGATCTAATTTTTTGGATTACTATACTAAAAAAGTGGTACCATAAAAATAATCAACCCTAAATCCATCATTCCACTTTCCTTAAACCAAATTTTAAAATCTTTAGTTGTTTCTTCATCCACAATTCTGTCAACACGAGTCAAAGTCACAGTGACAATATATTAGATATTTTATATCAAAATTATATGAACCATATAATATACAAAACGGTGCAAACCATAAAAATCTACGTGAACACTTTTAATTATTGTAGTACATTATTCAGAGCCCCTAATAAAAGGTCACTTCATCGATAGACCCACAACTTTTTCCTCCTCATTCAAAATTGATATTAAATATGTACCGTCCGATCAAACTCATCATCGATCGAACGACGATCTTTAATCAGGTCAACTGTTTGACCCTACACTCGACCGTAGCTGAATAAAACTCCTCTCTCCTCACGGTAATCTGCTACAATCAGCCTTAGCGAATCCCACTCTCCTATTGGTTACATCAAACTCAACCCATATATTTTGTTGATGAACGTTCCCGATTATATTACTAGCTGCTCCAAGCATACTCGACCGTCCGATTCCAATACAGTGGACCCCACCTCCTACGTTAGCCAGAAGCCTCTCTTTCGGAACGAGTATCTCGACTCCTCTTCTTAATTCGAACACAAGATCGCCAATCAACCGTTGGATCTCCATCGCGTTTCCAGCGAAGCACATGTCAGCTGTTCCACCGTACACGTAACCCTTCTTTAATTTGGGCCCCACACGTCTCACTATCTCTTCTCTCACTTTATTGTAAGCAGCGTCCACCAAATGAGTAAACTCGGATCCCGAATCAACCATGGTTTGACCCGACCCGCCTGCATCGGGTCTAAAAACCGAACCGGAAATGTTAAGCTTCTTTTGACCAATTCGAATCCCAATCATCGGTACAGTGTAAGCGAGAGGATCCAAATTCGGCATGCGTTGACTCTCGGGAAAAGTCAACAGGGAAACGTATCTAAACCCGCGAGAATTCGGGTTTTCCCCGAGGTAAAACGAACCGGTTGGTATTAAACCGGGCCGGTTCGACTTCGGAGGTATACAGTAGGAGAATTTCGAAATCTTGGCTTGCGAAACGAAAGAGAGACGGCCACGATTCATTCCCAAAATACCCCTATCTTCTGAAGATTCAGTAGCGCAACCAAGAATCAAAGGAGGGGTACTTTCGGTATTTGAGAAAGTGATTTTTTCTTTGACGAGATTGCCCTCAGCGAAGGTCCCGTCTGCATAGAAGTAAGAGTAGTGACAGAGACGGTTCGAATCGCAGGAAGTGGGGAGGGTAAAATCGGGAATTCGCGGTTTGCAGAGAGGATGTGAGCAAGGCAAGTCGGAGAAGGAAGAAGAGAGCGACGGGTCGAACGAAGTTTTCGGCGGAGGGATTTTTTTACGGTGGCACTGGATCCACGAGAGCTGGGATCCGGTGTCGAGAACCATTTGTTGGGTCTGTGGTGGTGTTCCGATCGGGAGAGAGATGATTAAAGCCATTGAGTATTTGAATTTTGATCGGAAGTTGTACGACGGCGATGGGTTCCGGCGAGAGATGAGGGAGGCGGAGAATTGGGCGGTGGGAGAGAGAGGGAGGGATTTGAGTGGGAGGTGGAGAGAGAGGGAGGATGAGAGAGAAGCATAGTTGAAGAAGAAGAAGAAGATGATGAAGAAGAAGAGAGGTTTTGGATTTGGAGACATTTTTTATTTTTCTTTTAACTGTGAGAGAGATGATGATGGAGAGAAGAAGCTATGGAAGGTGAGTGTGTATATATATAGACAGTTTATGAGTTATGACTTAACACACACGTTCGATTACGATATATCTTGATAAAATACAAGATTTTTTTTTTTTTTTGGCTTGATACCATTTTGGAATTGAAGTTATATTTTTAAGGAGTTGACAAATATACGACCGAAATAATATAATTTATAACGTTTCTAAATTACTCCATCCATCCGTTGCATTATATAAAAAAAAAAAGTTAAAATCAAGGTTTTAAAAAAAAAAACATTTTTAAATCAAAACATTATTTAATAATTAGTTGAAAACATAACTCACCCAATCATAAAAATGCTGTATAATTTAAATTGTTAAAAGTATCAAATATAAATTTTGCATCGAAACTTATAAAAAAACACAAAAAAATTCTTAAACATATTATGCGATAGAGGAAGTGTAGCTAAACTCATTCCGATAAAAAATATTGTAACCATTTATGTGAACAGTCGGGAAATTCGGTACGGTTTCAGATCGATTTTTTAATGATTTTTTTTGTTTTTAGGTTTATATATAATTATATCTAAAAAAATAAAATCTGTTATAGATGGTTTGTTTCGTATTCAATTTTGTTTTTAGTAAAATTTATCATTAATTTATAAAAAAATCAGTTTAAATCGGGTATTTTTTATTATATAAAAAAGTAAATCCATTTAAACCGTATTAAAATAAGGTTTGATTATTTTAGTTTGGTTTGGATCGGATCGTTTCGGTTAATTCGGATTATACATCCTTAATTCGGATTATACATCCTTCGTTGTGGTTTACATTTTCATTGAGCCCTTTATATGTAGATTGAGAAAGACATCTTGAATATATTTGATTTTTTTATAGGATTTTTTTTAAAAAAATTTGGTTTTGGTTTGGATGGAATCATTTCAGTTTATATTTATTAACATTGGTTACAATTACAATATTTTGAATAGTTTGATAATGTCAGGTAAGTACTTCAAGAATGTATCTACAATAATAACCAGTGGCGGATCCACGTTATAAAAAGTGAGGCACGTGCCACACACTAAAGATTAAAATTTTGTATGTAAGTAGAAGTAAGAAAGATGATAGAGCTGAACTGGTTTAAGTGATTTTTTTCTCTTTGTCCACCTGGGTTCGAAATGCACTCCTCACCTTTTTATTTGTTTTATATCCTTATCCCCTGCAGGTATGTGTTCACGTTATAAATTTATTTTAGTTATAGGTTTTCACAGGTATGTGTTCACGTTATAGTATTATCATAGTTGAACATTTATTTTAGTTAGGTTTTCAATTTTTTCTTACATTTCCTTAGGCTTAATTTTTTTTCAATATATATATAAAATAATAGTGAAAACAAAACAATATTTATTATTATTATTACAAAAAGAAACTATCTTCTTATTTTGATACAATTTTAAAATTTTCAAAAAATAAAACGTTAAACTCTTCAAAAATTTTAGTTATAATACTATAACTAGTTCTATTATTTCTTAAATTTATAAAATATTTATAAAATATATTAAAGTTTATTCTTTAATAAGCTAGTAAAATAAATTATTTAATATTTAAATATATTGTGCCACATACTGAATTGTTTTCTGCATCCGCCCCTGATAATAACTAGTTATTTATTTGATTAATTTATAATTATAAAGTATATTTATTTGCTAAACAATTATAAAGTATTTAATAATATAAAAACGCGGATTTTAAAAATTCTAAGATGAGGACACATTTGACACGGTGTAAATGGGAATCACGACAACAGATATTGAGGCGAAAGCAATATGAAATTTCAAAACGCGGTTTCTCATAAATTTTAGACAATTATTTTTTTTCTTCAGATTTCTTATTTATTATTGCTTTAATTTAGATTGATGATAATGTTTTTTCTAATTCTTGTTTTCTGATTTGGTAGTTACGGCTTTTTATTATGTTATGTCTTATTTTAATTGATTGGTTACCAAAAAGGATGTCCACTTAAATTGAGGACTGAGCAAAGGAGTTTACTGAAATCGATAAGACGCGTTGACGTGGGCTCTTGTTTGTATATTACACAAACAAAACGAGAGTTATTTACCAAGGAGGGCACTTTGAGCACTTTGATTTCTTAAAAACACACTTTTTGAAATCAAGACATTTTTGTTGTGTCTTGAGGAAGGGAAAATTCCTTTTTGTCTTTCCATTTAAATTATGTGGTGCAGTGATTATATGCCAACATATTAACAGCGATTAATTTTGGGGGCCACACCTTATTGCCGATTGGCGGTTTATTAATTCGAGGGATTTCTGGGGTTTCGACGAGACTGTAGATAGCCGGTAATTGAGCAACCGCACCGCCGGATGCTAGTAATTGTCTGTTTTTTTGGAAAATTAACAATGAAACTCTGGATGATTTGGTTATAACAGCAGTGACATATGGTTTTTTTATTTTCTTTTGTTCTCACGTGTACGATTGAAATTAAACAACTTGAGGTTTGGAGATGGATTTAAGGTTTCCAATTGTAGAAGACGATCAAGTAAACAATCAAATAGAAGATTAAGAACATGGAGAAGAAGACTGGGAGGTATAGATTGGAGAGTTCTCTTAGTGATCAGATTCTAACCCTAGCTGAAATTGAAGAAGAAGAATCTACACATCAAAGAAGATATATGATATTGTTCTCGTTGAGTTAGGTAAAAGCATAGATTCCCACATGTATGATATGGATGGGTGTATGTGGATGGAGTTGTATGGATGGTGCTTGGATGATATGTTGGATGGGTGTATATGGATGGTGCGTAGATGCTGTGTGTATGATATTTTAAACACATGGATTGTGAATCGTGGATGGGTTTGTATGGATGACATTATATTGATGGTGTTTAATATATGAAGAAGTTAGAAGTTCTTCTTATACTAAATCATAGGTGAGATTCAAAAAATCTATGTCGGAGAATCATATATTTTGTTCACGTTTAGCACAACTCAATAATATTTATCGTAATACTTGTCTAGAACATAAGCAAATTTTCGAAATGGCAATGGCTCTTTCAATTAGTTCCATATCAATTGAGTAAAAGACGAAAAAATTACTTGAACGGTGTCATTCACTGAGAGTTTACAATCACAAATCTATATGAACAACATCAATAGTTTAGACAGAGAATTGACATAAACTAAAGATTTAAATCCACTACAACCAATCCACAAAAACCTGTCCACAAGAGTTTGAACCAGATCCATGAGCGTTAAAATATCTCTTTTGCTCTGACTTGTGACAAATAAAAAAAAGGTGTGACAACCTGACATCGTGATTACTCTGAATGAGTTTGAGTCTTCAAAGAACCGTGGACAAAAAAGCGTAAAAAAATAGAACCATAGTCAAATTACCGTCGACATAGTCCCGTGAACACTAAAACCGTGGATGACGAACCGTGGACAACCAATCGTGGATGACGAACCTTGGACGATGAACCGTAAACACTGACCCGTGGATGATGAACCGTGGACAACGAATCGTAAACACTGAACTGTGGATAAGGAATCATGGACAAAGAACCGTATGAGTAAAGTCTCAGAGTCTCGTACACTTTAAAACATATTAATTCTCACATAATCGAAACAAATTATGGATGCAAAGGTGCAAGAAATTAATTGCGAAGGTTTGAGTGAGTTTTAAACCTTAGTTTCTTGATTGTTTTTATCTCATTGTCTCCCGAAAATAATGAAACAAAGTGATCAAATATTTGAATTTGGCAAGCTCACATCTGATTCATATAAATAATCCGAAATTAGTAAAGCCTAAATATCAGACAACTTTGGCCTCATCCTTCCTTTCATATTCGTAATACATGATCTAAAAACGGTTTCAAACGAATACAAAGCGGTGGAATGGACACAAATATGCGGAATAATAAAGATGGAAGATAATTTTTTGTTAACTTTTAAAAAAAAGAAAAAACAAATTTGTAACAGATCAAATTTTTGGCTAAGTCAACGATCAATCTAGTTTGGGGTTAAAACGACAAATTTATTGTTTCTCAAAATACAACTCTTGTAGCAATGGAGATTATAAAAGATTACAGTACTGCGCTTGAAAATAAAATCACAGATGTGTATATAATATATAAGCGTTCTAGCGAAAGAAACATCCTAGGAATGGTTAAATATATAAGCGTTTTTTTGCAATCGGACATCAAAGAAACATCCTAGGAATGGTTCTAGCGAAAGCCCGAGAAACCAATCTTCCAACAAGGTCACCTGGCAATTGAAGCAACTGCTGTTGCGACTCTTGGGAAAGCTGTTGCGACTCTTGGAAAAGCTGTAAAACTCATTTGAACATCAAAATTCAAAAGAAGCCAGGACAATTAAGTCTTTAATCAAAAATACAAAAAACATGTAGGGGTTAGTAAAATCGAAGTACTAATTTGCAAACATCTGAAAGTGTTGGTAATGTGCGGTTATGCAGACGTTACCTCGACTAAGATGGAGAGAATCGGGAGCATCTTGAGCTGATGGAAGCTGATACATGACTAGTGATGATGCTTCGTCTAGAGGCATGACTGCCTCACCAGATTACCATAGAGAAAAAGAAGGCTCCCTCACTTGAATTGGTGAGTGATTGTATTAATAGTGTAGCATTTGTTTGTGGACAAGAAAAGCCGTGGAGAAAGAGTCGTGGACAACTAGAGCTGTGGACATACTTGTAAGAAGCATGACTAAATAGTATGGACAAAGAACCGTGGATAAGGAACCATGGACAAGGAACCATGGACAAAGAACCGTGGATAAGGAACAATGGACAAAGAACAGTGGACACTAAACAATGGACAAAGAACCATGGACAAAGTACCGTGGACACTAAACCGTGGATAACAAATCGTAAACCTTGAACCGTGGATAACGAACCGTGGACAATGAACCGTATGAGTAGAGTCTAGTGGGTTACCTTGAAACCTTCGGCATCTTGCTCACGAATAAGCAAGGAACCAAGAAGCACTGCCATTGTCCCAAACCTTAGTTTTGAAATCCAAAAGCTCAAATATCCAACTCTCATCCCTCGAAGGATCCGCAAACACTTCCTGCGAAATCAAATAATTTAAAACAACTACCAAGTATTATTAGAGATTCTTCTGTACGATCTTTCTAACAATTAGGCAAATTCTTGATAGAGAAGAGGCAAACCTGATGATCTGGAATTTGTCAGATATTACTCGCATCCTGAAGAAATCATGTAAGGATTTATTGATAGAACACGAATTAAAACATGAGAGCTATCAACACCCTAACAAAGAGAAAAAAACAACTCATACATTAGGAAAACCTCATTGAAACATGACCACTTTTGATTTTCGAAATTCCGATCAACAAACTTCGAAATTGAAATGAACAAAAGAACAGATAAATGCAGCGAAAACTACAATAATTCAATTCAATATCAGTCATCAAAACCTCTCTTAACTAAACTCTTGATTTTTTTAGTTATGATAAACAAACTTCGAATTGAAATGAACAGAATAACAGATAATTTCGAAGTTCACTAGTATAATTCAATTCAATTTCTTCAGCCACATACACTAACAATCATCAAAATCTCCAATAACGAAATTCATGAATCACTGTGAATTCTCAAAACTATATACCTTAGTTTGACCCAATGAGGCTGATGAGAGAGCAATAATCTCAGAACCGTTCCCTTTGATTACAGTAGGTTTCAGCTCAACGAGCTCCAAAGACGTCTTTAACCGGAAACCGGAGCAGCTCAGGGCGGCGGGATCGAGAACCCAGGGCTTTCGGAGCTTAGAAGCGAGTTCGGCGGCGGCTTTCATCGAAAGAAGCCAGTCAGGTGTAAGCGTCCCAACGTTGACGCAGAGCGCGTGAATATGAGGCATGAAATCAGGAACTATCGCCGGAGATGTGACGGCGGATAAAATCGTGTTGGCCATGAGATCCGTTGCCATCTCCGCTGCCAGAGAAGAGCTCGCTCAACTTCTGCATCTTGACTACTGTAATTGCTCCGATGATCGGAGAAATTATCAAGAGGGAGTAGTCGATCTAAAAGAGATTAATGAGAAAGCGATCTACAAAAGGGTGCGGTAATTTATGTTTTTACATAAAGAAGGTTAATTGAAGAGTATAATACACTGAGGGTAACAAAGACAAATGATATATCATGGTTTTACCCATTTTTAGACCATGATATAAGTTTTTTTATAGAGTCTTTTGGCTATTTTCGAGTCTATATAGAGTCTTTGCAGGTTCAGGTACAATTGAAGATAAATTGGAGATTTGGATGCATTTTGGAGCTTAATGGAATGAAGTCACGAAGTGATGAAGTCAAGACTGGAATTACACGCAAGGTGTCGATCGACACCATGTAGTGTCGATCGACACCAGGTTTTCCAATTTCCAGAATCGAGAAGTTTCCAGTTTTTGAAGAAAAGGAAATCTCCAAGACTTTTCCTAATCTTAAAAGGAATTGAAGACTCGTACCTAGGCCTATAAATATAGTTTTTCAGCCATTGTTTAGGCATAATCTCATACTTTAAGAATCATAGAAGTTTAGGTTTTTGGAGAGAAGAATTTGTCTCCTTAGAGCAAATTTGGAACTCCCTTTATTTATTCTATTGATTTCTTTTATGCTTTCTATTCAAGTTATGATTTCTGTTTCATTGATCATGTCTGAGTAGTTTGCTTGTTAGGTTTAGGGTTTTTCAAAGGTGATTAATGAATTGTTAGGTCGAATTAAATTGTTAGGATAAAATCATTAGAGTTCTTCATCTGGATTTGTGTTTAATGCTTATTCTAGCTTCGCGACCTAGAATCTGATCTTAGGTTAATTAATAGATGCGAGAGTATTATTGATTGCCTGAACTAATGTTAGATGAGCAAAATACCTTTTCGCAAAGAGATTTGGTTTAGGATTTTGTGAACAATTGAACCTGATATTAATGCTTGTCTGAATTGTTTGAATTCACAAAGAGATTTGGTTTTCTGGAATTTAGGCATAGATAATCTTCGCAGCGAGAGTTGGTTGATTTTACATTAGTGTTTCAAGTTCAAGAACAGTGCTTAATAATTCCTAACATTCGCCTAGACCTAGAATTTAGATCACCTGAGAATTTTCTTGAACCTAACGTTTCGTCTCCTGAATTTATTAAGTTTTAAATTGCTTTCTGTTTCTAGTTTTACATTCTCACCTAGCTTAATTCGAATTTAGAAAACTGCTGTGTGACTATCCCTTCTATGTGGATTCGATCCCTAAGTATTACAACTGATCTCTTAATTTGAGAGAGTTGCTTAGGGTAAATTTGACCCATATCAACAAATCCCAAATCTAAAATGTGTGACTTTCAAAAAGTATCTATAATGTAATATCAGAGAAGTGCCTCTAGAAGTAATATTTTCAACAAAACGATATATACGATGCATTTATATGTCTATTGAATCTTGTGAAAATAATTACTTCTTTGTCAAATGAAACTGAAAACTGTATTGATAACTATGTTGATTTAATTCGTAGGACCCATGTCTAGGTTCATGAATGTCTTATAATTTTTTCAAAGAACATGATCTCATCAACAATTATAATATAACACTATATTTCACAATATATATACTATTTTGATTTTAAACTGTATGAACTATATTCTCAAATTATACCTTTTTATTTTTTGCATGTGATTTTCAAAAATATAAGGTATGTCAGATGAATATAAAAATAACGATATATTAAAAAATTGTTAGCAGAATAAACTGAATTGAATAAAATTTTAATTAAAAAATTATAAAACATTAAAAAGTTAGTTTTAATAGAATAATCAAGTTTTTATTTTTTTAGTTATATTTTTAACACGTTAGTTATATATATTGCAATTAATTTTCAAAAACGTAAAAAGGTGAAAATTTGATAAATAGTATGAATGGTAAAACATTAAAAAGCTAGTTTTAACAGATTAATCAAGTTCTTTTTTTAGTTATATTTTCAACATGCTAGTTATATATATGAGAATTATTTTTCAAAAACGTAAAACCGTCAAAATTTGATAAATAGTATGAATAGTAATAAATAGTTGAATCACGTGAAAAAGCTATATGATGTAATCATCAAACCGGTGGTTGAACCAGAGCTCCATCAAACATGCCACTCAAGCCACCAAGGGTCCGATCAGGACATGTGTGACTCTAATGGAGCATATCTAACCAACCAGAAGGAGTTAAGAAGCGAATCAACTTTTTCCAGAAAGCTGACTCATCAGAGATTCACGCCGAAGTTGAATCAGCTCAAGCCGAGCTCCTATGACGAAGTTATTCAACNCTTCTTGTCCCTCCAAGTGGTGTGCATCAATCTCCAAGTCCATCCTCGACTCCCAAGCGTCCTTTTCACCTAATAAGGTCCCAAAACATGCAAAGAACTATGCAAAACATGCAAGAACACTCTAGGACTCTAAATGAACAAATGCAACACTATAATGCTATATTATACTCTAAAATGATGATAAACCTACACTATATGTATGCTAGAATGATGTAAAATATACACATATCAGCAACTGGAGGAAGCCAAATTGCTGAAGTCAACAGGAAGTTGGATCTCTTGGTGGGAAAGAAGCAAATCCATTTTGCTAATGAAGTGGAAACTTTTAAGCCTGAGGAAGAAGAAGTTAACTACATTAATGGAGCTGGTTTTCAAGGTCAAAGATTTGGCAATCAGTAAGGCTATGGTTCTTCCTACCAGAAGCCTTTTCAGAACAACAGCTTCAACAGAACTTATGGTTCTTCTTCCTACCAGAAGCCTCCTGCGCAAGACAACAAGGTGGAATCTATGTTGGAGCAAATCTTGGAAGGACAGCAAAAGTTGACAGTGGACTTCAATGACAAGATTGATTCACTGTATCAAGATCTGAATGGAAAGATTGAGAGCATAAATTCTCACATGAAGAAGTTGGACGTTCAAGTTGCTCAAACCGCAGAAGCTGTTCATAGGTAAGAAGGTTTCCTTCCAGGGAAAACTGATACCAATCCGAGACGCCATGTGAATGCCATCACGATTCAAAATGGAAGAAGCCTTCAACCAGTGCTGAAAAAGGGCCTGAATGCTGAAGAAATCGTGGAGTTTCATGCTGATGATGAAAATGTTAAAGTTGCAGAGCAGGTGTCGATCGACACCACTGAGTGTCGATCGACACCAATAGAGGAACTCAGGGAATCGGGCTCGATCGAAAAAGCATCCTCGACACAAGAAGCCAGTGTCGATCGACACTTCACTAGTGTCGATCGACACCCTACCATGACCTCCCTGGATCAACCTGAACCTTCCAAACTTGAAGAGAAAAAGGTGTATAAACCAAAAATACCCTATCCCCTGCCTCCCAGAAGATCTAAACAGGAGAGAGAGGAAGCTAGATGCAAGGGGATGATGAGTAAGCTGATGGTTGAGCTACCCTTAGTTGATGCAGTCCAACTTTCACCTGCATTAAGAAGGTATGTCAAGAGAATGGTAGTCAATGGTATAAGCCCTGAGGAAGGAGCATTGCTTACCAGAGATATGAATGCAATTCTCTTGAACATAGTTCCAAGAAAGAAGAAGAAGGTGAGAGTTGCTGAACAAGTCAGTGCTGTGATTCAGAGGAGGATTCCAGAGAAGTTACCCGATCCAGGGAACTTTGTGCTAGATTGCTCAATCTCAACATGAAGGTTTCCTCGTTCTCTCTGTGATCTAGGCTCAAGTATCAACTTGATACCATACTCTGTTGCTGTTAGACTTGGAATGATTGATTTCAAGCCAAACATAATCTCTCTTATCCTAGCTGATCGATCAAAGAGAATTCTAGAAGGTGTTATAGAAGATGTTCCTTTGAAGATTGAATGCTGCATTATTTCCACAGACTTTGTGGTTTTGAAGTATGATGAAGAACCTGCAGACCCTCTTATTCTGGGAAGATCATTCTTGGCTTCAGCTGGTGCCATCATTGATGTGAGAAAAGGGAAAATAGAGCTTGATTTAGGTGATGTTGTCATGAATTTTGACATGGACAAGTTAAGGGGACCTTCCACCATCGATGGTCAATCTTTTTCAGTACAGATTTCCATGGATCAAGACAAAAACAGAGAGCATTCAGAGGACATTACTGTTGAGTATCAAAAGGAGCTGGATTCTAAAGAGCAAATGAAAACACTGGCTGTTCAAGAGGCATTTGCTGAGAATTCTGAGAAAGATGTGGAGGTTGAAGACTGGGGTGGAATTGATCATCTCTTCAAGACTATGAGCAGAGAAGATGTTCTAATCAATGCTAAGTTGATGGAGGACGACGTTTTTGTCATGGAAGCAAGGATTGCAGAGCTGAATTGGAGAAAAAGTGTAGAGATGCGAGCTGAAGGGTTGGTGTCGATCGACACCATTAGTGTCGGTCAACACACTTCACGGATCACACCAGAAGTCACTTCCAATGCTGCAAGTCCATCATCTTTGGTCAAACAAACGACTCCACATCCTTCAGCTCAGAAACCTCGAAGGAAGCAAAGGTATGCATTTCCTGGAATCAATTCCAAACCCCCTGATCTTGTCAATAAGAACTTCAAAGGTTCAAAAGCTGCTCCGCACTTATGCAAGCAACGAGGTTCTCGTAGAAGGCTTGGTGTTTCTTTTGATGATTCTGCAGGAAAACGAAGTGTCCCACCCGAAATCAAGTACCACCATGCTGTTGTTCCTCATTTCCTTGGTCAATCTCATGGACATTGTTGGGTTAAATAAATTCACTAGTCGGTCTCTATATAAACCCAATTCGTAAATTAAAGCGAATGATGGTCTTCATTAACAGTTTACAACGACCGACGTTTTGGTATAATAAATTAGCTTCATACTTTCCACATGAGCTCCTAATTCTAAAGGAAACTAGGAGGAACGACCGACGTAAGATCTCAATCCAAAGGGGATTGAGAGGAACGACCGACGTAAGATCTCAATCCAAAGGGGATTGAGAGGAACGACCGACGTAAGATCTCAATCCAAAGGGGATTGAGAGGAACGACAGACGTAAGATCTCAATAAAAATGGGATTGAGAGGAAGGACCGACATAAGATCATAATTCAAAGAGAACTAGGAGGGATCGACATAATATCCTAATTCAAAGAGAATTAGGAGTGACCGACTTAATATCCTTATTCAAAGATAATCAAGAAGAGCGACCGACAGACCAAGACGAATTCGATTGAAGCTATGACCAAGCCCAATTCGATTGAAGCTATGACCAAGCCCAATTCGATTGAAGCTATGACCGACTTAACATGCTCAATCTCGTGATGATTAGGGTTGACATAAACTTATAAATAGAGAAGTCCTAGAACAAGGACAGGGAAAGAAAACAATAAGCACATAAACCCTAAGAGATATATTCTCGCCACTCCCTAGCTACACCGACAAAAGACCTAAAAATCAATTCCAAACAGCTTTGTCGATCGACGTAGAGTGACAGACGATTTACTCTTAGGAGATCTTTGATATTGGATCATTGTAATTCGATATCGATTGATAAATAAAGATAAACTCTTCTCTGTCATTCCGTATTACTGTTCTTGTGCGAACCGGTTAAATTTTGCCCAAACAGACATAATGCCTATACACCACCATGGATGAGAAGACATTCGTTTAGGAAGTATTCGATGCCACCCTCTGATCCACCAGACGTCTTAACCCCGACACAGTCAAGCTAATGACTGAAAAAGAGCGCTGAGTGGGAGGCAACCCACTGTTAGGTACGTTTTTCTTTTTATTTTGTTTTGGTTTTACTAAGTCCTAGTTTCAGTCAGTCAAAAAGGCGACATTGGACTCGACACAGACCAGTGTCGATTGACACCACTATAGTGTCGATCGACACCACGCGCAGACGAAGGTAAGTCTTCTAACTGGTCTTTTAAGTTGTTTCTAATCTTTCTTTTAGCCAATTTCGGGCTTGATAACACTGGGGACAGTGTTGTTTAAGTCTAGGGGAGGTGATTACTAACATTGTGTTTTGTTTTGAGAGTCAAAAATTTTGTTTTATTGAGTCAAAATCAGTTAAAACTTTCAGTTTTTCTACGAACTAACCACAGGAAGTTGACACTTGAAAGAACCATTGCTATAAGAGTTGATTTGCAGGTCTTACTAAGTAGAAAGTTTCAAGTGGAATCAGTCAAACATGGCGAGTTCAGATCCCCTTATAAGAACTAGGTATGCGCAGAACTTGATTTCTCTTTCAGTCTGAACAGATAGACCAATGCAGTCTCTCCTTGATCTTCCATTGAGAATAGAAAAGAAAGAAAAAGAGTCTAAGTCTGGGAATAGTGCAAAGAACCTCATGAGCCTGTCTCCTAACAAGGAACAATATTAGTGAGTGCTCTTGAACCTGTCTCCTCACAAGGAACACAAGTAGAGAGTATCACTATTTCCCGAGACTTCAAAAGAAAAAGAAGAGTCAATGAAAAGATCTTAGAACACCCTGAAAATGGGCAGCAGTTGACTAAGGGAAGAGAAAATAGGCAGCAGTTGACTAAGGGAAGAGAAAATAGGAGAGCTGTATGAAGAATATCTCGTACAGGCACTAAGGAAGGGCAAAGAATCTGTAAAGTTATGTGGCAATACCACTGTTAGAGTTCAAAATTTATCTAAGGAAAGGATCTGAATTCAAACTGGTAGATTGCTAAGCTTGTGGTAAGTACACTGAACTTTCCTAAGGTTGGCTCTATAGCATGTGGATTCAAGAAGTGTTAATCAATGTGGCGTTCTGAAGAGATACTTGAAAGTTTCTGTTTTCAAACTTCAACTTCATTCTAAGTTTCTGTTTTGCTTGAAGGCAAGCAAAAGCTAAGTCTGGGGGAGTTGATATATCATGGTTTTTACCCGTTTTTGAACCATGATATAAGTCTTTTTATAGAGTCTTTTGGTATTTTTAGAGACCTATTAGAGTCTTTGCAGGTTGGACTACGTTTGGAGCTAAATGGAAGAATCTGGAACCTTTTGGAGCATTTTGGAGAAGCAGCCGAATTGATGAAGTTGAGAGAGTGGATTTACACGCAAGGT
>JAHZTW010000001.1:53065783-53211656 GCA_020283515.1 Alliaria petiolata
TTTGCAAAGATATTTGGGATTCTAGGGTTTAGACATAGATAATCTTCGCAGCGAGAGTTGGTTGATTTTACATTAGTGTTTCGAGTTCAAGAACGGATCTTAATAATTTCCTAACATTCTGTCTAGACCTGCAATTTAGATCACCTGAGAATTTCCCTGAACCTAGCGCCTTTGTCTCCTGATTTTAAGAACCTATTTCGTGATACTCGTTTATTTCTTGTTTTGTTTTACTTTCATTCGATTTGACCTAGCATAATCTGAATTTAGAAACCTTAGTGTAGCATTTACTTCCCTTGGGATTTCGATACCCCTTATACTACGATTGCATTTGTTGTGCACTTGCAGTAGTTTTATTAGGGTAAAACATGAGCCCTATCACAAAACCTAAACCGAAATCATCCAACAAACTTATTGGTGTTGTAAACATCACAAATAAATTTCATAATGTGTATTAAGTGGGAAATTATGAAATTATATCATATTGAGTTATTAAAGAAGAATCTACACAATATACTCCTTATACTTTTAAGATCATTTTGTAAATAATAACCAATTGAGAATGACAAAGTTACATAAATCTTGATTTCAAACATATCATTACATAAATCAATCAGAATTAGAGACTAGTCGATTTATATCAACTGTAAAACTAAGAAAACAAATGTTAAGGGTAGGTAATACTAATTAAAATGGAAAACAGCCAAAGTATAACTATTTGAAACTTTCGTACAACTACTATATTCTGTATAACTAAGTGTAAAATTGGCACACACATGTGACTAAAATTACGGCGTCCAGTACTCAAAATCCCCAAATTTTTGGCGCCCAATCCTCTAAATCCCTAATTTTTTGGCGCCCAATACTAAAAATCCCCAAATTTCTTCATTCTCTTCTCTCTTTCTTTCATTACCCAATTTCCTTTCTCTCTCCTCTCTCTCTCCACTCTCTTTCATTCCTCACCTCTCTCTCTTTCATTCTCAATTTCTTTTCTTCTCTCGAACTCTTGATTATGGATCCGACCTATAGTGTCGAGAAGAGGAACAAGAGGCTAATCGACATGCTTTACTACATGGTCGATGGTGACTATGGCATTCCGACAAGATGTCCATGTGGTGGACGAATTCAAATGCAAAATCAAAAATATAGTTTTACATAGTAATACCAGTAGTACGAATCCAAATGCAAAACTAACATATTTCTACATAGTGTATTACGAATTCAAATACAAAAACAAACAACATAGTTCTATATATATTAATGCTAGTAGTACGAATTCAAATTCAAAACCAACAACATAGTTTTACGTAGTAATACTAGTAGTACAAATCCAAACAACCACCATAAGAAAGAGATATAGTCTTCACTCCTTATACTTTCTGTTTCGTCGACCTTGTCGCTGGCCTACTCGTCCCGACAGTACGTTTAACACCCTTGTTTGACGTCTGTGATGATTACTCCTTCACATAAGCTTCCAACAGTGCGACTCTTTCGGCCAATCCATCAACATTGTCCCCAATTTTTTTTTTTGTCAATCCATCAACATTGTCCTCAATTACCTTCATGTGTTCTCCCAAATATTATTTCATGGTGTTTACGAGCTCTACCAATTCTGTTAAATGTGAGAAATTTTCATTGAGGCATAGCATCGAACACTTGGTGAGCTAAACATACCATGTACACACTTTAAACTTGAGAGTATATCCATCGCATAATCTGAGATAAAAGATTGATAATTCTGCGAACAGAGAGAAGAATAAGAGATTTTTAAACAAGAAAAGTGGAAGAAGACGCGCGAGAATCGTAGAAAATTTTTCACCAAGTGTTTGAGTTATGCCTCAATAATTATTTGGTGTCCTCAATATAGTTCTACGTAGTTATTCCTAGTTTTACGAAAAGAGATGAATGAAAAAAGAAGTTATGGTTGAATGGCTCGAGTTTTTTTCACAATTTTTCGGGTTGAATCCGAAGGACTTGGATCAAATGGGTGGGGCGATGGTATAAGAAGTAATTTTCTAGAACTATTAGGGTTTTAGGTCTTTCACTTATACTTTCTTCTTTAAAAATAATTGAAAACTAAAATAAAAAATTAAGAGAACTTTTCAGCTTTCATTTTAAGAGAAAGGGGTATCTGAGACGACGAAAACTCGATTAAGGGGCCCAGCCTGAATTTTTTTGGGAATTAAAAAAAAAACGAGTACTCATGATTATGCCTTTAAATTGCATGATATGTTTGGTCATATAAATATGACTAATCTCAAGATTATAGTGAATAAGAAGTTGCATAACCAGATTCCAACAATTTGTAAAAAAAATTATGAAAGAAAACTATGTAACAGAGTTATTATCAATATGGATAATTTCAAAGGCTTTCTATTTTACCATACCACCTCACAATGTACCGTACTGCCCCAATAGAGAGAGATTGGGTCAATAGTTATTTAATGGGTTACGATTATTTTCCAGCTTGTCGTAACAATTATATTCCTGTCCAAACTATACATAGAAATTTAAACATCAATATTCGTCAAACACATTAATAAAACAAAAAACATAATTTATGATAAACGCTTGAGTATTTTTGAAAAGTTACCACCTTCGTCTTTGATGGACGTTGTGGTTGTGGATCGCGACCGAGACTCGTACGCAACTGCTCGGCGACAGTGACAGTCTTAAGTATTTGTACTCGTTGTTGGTACAGCTACGCTAAAGTCTAAACCACCCGGTTTGAATCATCCGATTGATATCATCTCATCATAAACTCTGTCAGCATTCGTTTCATCGCCGGTTTTTCGGAATGCCTTAATCAATGCCTCGTATATCTCTGCATCAGGCTGTATCAACCTGCTCTTCATAACTCTCAAGTACTTTCCCGCGGTTTCCGCTTTACCGCAAGAGCAAAGTCCCACAATTAGCGACCTAAACACCTCGAAACCGGGTGAGATCTTTCGGTATTCCATCTCGTAGAACAGCTTGAGAGCTTGTTCGATGTCGTCTCCTTCTACAAACCCTTGAATCAAACGAGAGTACGTATGTTCATCCGGCGCAAACCCTTTATCCATCGACTTGGTTAGGATTTCGTTTGCGCGTTTCAAGTCCTCGATCTTGCTTAGTCTCTTCGCCATCTCATTGAAAGACGAACAGCTAGGAAGCAGCCCTCTCGTCACCATTACCTCGCAATGCTTCAAGCTTTCTTCTTCTCTTCCGAATCTCGCGCAACCCGCGACGAGAAAATCGAGCGTTTCTCCATACGGATTGATCCCGGAGTTTTCCATCTCCGTTATCAGCTTCTCTGCTTCTTCGATATCACCCCTTTGGGTATAAACTTTGATGAAAGCAGTGTAAACGAAAGCGTTCGCGTTGAAACCTCTCTTAAGCATTTCGTCGAACACTTGTCGCGCAGACTCCAAATCTCTCTGTTTCGTTTTCGCATACACAACGAGAGAGTAACCGATCGTGTCTATAACCATGTTCTTCTGCAACAATCTCTTCAGCAAACTCATACCTTCTTCGATCCGATTCGATTCCAAAACCCTAAACACCAAGCTCGTGTTGACGATCACTGGAGGAGAGCATCTCTTACCATGAATCATATCCAACAAATCAACAGTCTCTTTCAATTTACCTTCCTTGCACAACGCACCGATCATGATCTGAATCGTCGTCTCGTTCGGATAATTCCTCTTATCGATCGCGAGCTCGTAGATTCTCCAGACGAGATCGATCATGTTCGATTTCGCAGCGAAATGGAGCAGAGTGTTCAAAGTAATCACACTCAGAGAGAATCCACGGTCGCATAATCTCTCGAAAACATCGAATCCAGATTCCAATAACCTGAGCTTAGCGTAGCCTTGGACTAGTAGATCAAACACGAGAGGAGTAGAGCAAGAGACCTCGTAACTTTCCAACAAGGGATCGAGAAATTCGGAGTCAGGAGAAGAGTTTAGCAGAGAAAACTCGATCAGAGCTCGAGCGTCGACGAGCAATCGAGCCCTGACGAGAATGTGGACCGCGACGGCGTAAGAGGAGATCCCGTGGCGGAGATTCCGTGTGCGAGCTGACCAGTGGAAGAAGCTCAAAGCTCGTTTGGCGGTTTCTGGCTGTTTGAAACGGAGGAGGATTTTCTCGACGAGTGAATCGGAGAAATCGACGGAGGAGAATTTGGTGGAGAGAGTCTCCCAGTTTTCGCTGTTTCGCAACGATTCGGAGATGGCGTCGATGAGAAGTTGTTGTTCTTTGGGGTTTGGATCGGTTTTGGAGTTGAAGGAGAAGCCATGGATGCGTCTTGGAGGTTGTTTCGAGATCGTAACGAAGTAACGCCATCGTTGTTCTCCTAAGCGGCGCATGAGTTAAAAGAGCAGGAAAGACTCTCTCTGGTTTAGGAATGTTCGAATTGGACCAAAATAAGGTGTAAAAAATGATATTAAAACTAAATTATTTTCAAATCAACCAAGGGAATACAAATGATTACAAAAACCATTAACTGCAAAAATGCGATTTAACTAAAGAAACAAAAAAAAATTAAATCCCATAAATGTTTTTGGCTAACACCTTCTTAATAAGACTTCAAAATGCACTCTACAAGATTGTATTAGTGTGTATTGTTTTTGGTGATGGTATTGTTTTATTTTTAATTCCAAAACCAATTATACACTATATGGGAAAAATTCTCATTTTTTAAATTGAAATCAATTTTATAGACTTGTAAAATCTGAAATTTAAAAATATTGATATTGAAGAAAATATAAAATTTTTATTTGAAATGTATGTAGCCCATAAAAAAAAGCATGAATAGTTTATATTATGTAAAATTTTATACTATTATTAAATAAATAAAAATTTGTTGAAATTGAAAAGTTTGTTAAATCATATTGAATAAAATCTATATATAATAGCAAACCAAAATTTGGAACCGCTGATGTCAATATTTATAACTATGTTGAACGAGTCAATCAATCCGCATATAAGCTCGTGAGTGTCATTAGCCCTGCAAATTTTGGGACGGGTATCCGATTCCCACCCGTACCCGTTTCGAAAAATATTTTACGTAAGGGAATTTTTCGAACCCGTCCCGTTCCCGTTCCCGTCCCGTTCTTATGGATTCCCACAATTCCCAAATTTCCCGTTTCCGTCCTGTATCCGTAAATTCACGTCCCGTTTCCCGAAATTTTCAGGGCTAAGTGTCATGGTCTACTCCCACCAGCAGGGAGTAGTCCATGACATTGCCCTCGGGTTGATAGATGAAGCTTATTAGTTGATGAATTGAATTGAAAAGAAAATTTTGTTAGAAAATGTGATTATTCATCACATGAGTCTACAAGTGTCATTCTATTAAGACATTACTCATTTACATAAGCTATTAATCATCACTTGTGTGTCTTTATTAACTTAACACTTACTACTTATAAATAGATACTTAACTCTATGTAAGACAACAAGATAGAATTAAGAAGAAGAAATCAAAACTCTTGTCCACTCTCTTACTCTTGATCTCTCTCTTACTATATAGTTTATAATATATAGTCCACTACACACCAAAGCTATATTATAATATATAGTCCACTACACACCGAAGCTATATCATAATATATAGTATACTACACATCGAAACTATATCATAATATATAGTTCACTACAAACCAAAGCTATATCATAGTATAGTTCACAATACGTTATCAACATGACCGTTTCTAAACCGTTACTCTGTCTAATCATCTACTCGTCCATTACATACCATAAAAAGGTAAAATTTACATTATGTTAAATTTATGTTAATTTTATATTAAATTACTAGTTGGTAAACCGCGCTACGCGCGGATGTTTCACTTAATTTTATCCATTTTTATATATTGCATTTGTTGTATCTTGTAGCTTTTTGAGATGTGTTTTCCTTTCTCATCCGTATCCGTTTAAAATTTACTGTCCTATTTCAAATTCTGTTCAAATATTATATATTCGAAATCATTATTTTAATCAATCATGTAAATAAATGGAAATAATATGAGGTAACAATTACCCGTTTAAAAATTTAATATTTTTAAATTATATATTATTTTCTAAATTTTTCCGGACTTTCTAGAATTTTCACAAGATATGTCTGCAAGTTGATCATTATCCAAATTATTGAGATTTTGTGAAGAGAATTTTCCCAAACCCGTCCCATTTATGAATTTTTTGTTCCGGTTATTTACCGAATTCCCTTAGGGAATTGTTTTCCTTTCCCAAATTACCCATTCACGTCCCATATCCGTATATTACCGTCATGCAACCATATGTCCTAAAATTGACCTTTACCCAAATTATTCAGAGTTTGGGAAGAGATTTTAGATAATAAAATTTCTCGAACCCGCTTTGTTACCTCAATTTTCCGTTCTATTTGTATCGGATTCCCTTAGAGAATTGTTTTTCCTCTTTCAAATTGATCAACTCCCGTCCCATATCCATAAATTACCGTTATGAAACCCGAAATGTCCAAGACTAACATATATCCTTGTTTTTAGTTTATTTATTTTCAATGATTTTATTTATTAGATTCTCTTATGGAGTTGTTTTTCTTCTACCAAATTATCTAATTCCGTCTCATCCATGAATTACCATCATGAATTCTGAGATGCTCATGACTAATATATATTTTTGGTTTTTGTTTATTTATTTTCTCATATTTTTGTTGATTGTTTATTTTTTTATAACGTTTTATAACTGTTTGTTAATTTTTTTTATGTTTCGAAAATTATAATTCAGTTTATTTATTGTTTTCTAACATTTTAGTTGAATATAAATGTTAGGTTGGGAATTTTAAAACAGAAATAAAAAATAATTGATGATGTGAGGATGAGGTGGCTGCTGATGTGGCGGAAGGGGAAGAGAGAAAAGGTAACTCTATATATATAGATACGAAGTAGTAGGTTAAACCTCCTCCTTACTCGAGTGGTAGGCGCTACTTACTTGAAATCATATGAAAGACAACCTCTGTGTTTCTATAATCATTATGACACAGAAGATGTCACAAATTGAAATCATGGATGGAGATATATGTTTAGCAGTGCGAGAAAGCACACAATACTTAAAGAAAAAAAAGAAGCAGTTCTTCGATCTCAAATTAATGAACTCCATTGAGTACCATAAATGGCAATGAAAAAATTATTGAAGGCTATGGAAGTGCCAAATTTTCAATGCCAAAGAGGGACGAAGTTTGAAATAAGTGAATGTAGTAGCATCTAGTAATAATAATAATTGACAAGGACGTGGATCCGGAACACGATAGAAATCGTAGTCACTGTTATGAATAAGGTGGTGGACGAGGACATGGAAAAAGATTTCAGTCCAATAATTCTAACGAGAGAAAACTAATAAAGTTGGTTGCGTTGTGAAAAAAATAAATAAAGAAAAATGAGATTATGAGAAATGAATCACCATTTTTGGTTAAAAGATCTCATTGTATATAGCGGTTGATTTTTTTAAGCAGACCCCAAATCACACCTGAATATAATTGATTCAAAGGTAAAAATCAAATTCAAGATAAAGGGGGCAGAAAGGCCATTGCGGGTATTAAGAGTCTCACATCAAAAGGATTTGATACATAGTATGTAACCCAAAATGGGTAATTGGAAATGTTATTGGTCCTGGATTTGATACATAGTACATGACCCAAAATAGGTAACTGGAATTGTTATTAGTCCTAAAATGAGATTCATATCGAGATAGATGGACATGAAATGTCATCATCTCGAGGGGGAGAATTAAAGAATTCCAGTAAGTGAAACATCCATAAGATTATGAACTTGTTTATTCTATGAGATTACAAGAGCAAGTATGATGAAATATTATCTCCATGATCTTGTATAAAACATGCAGTTGTGCATGTAGCAATGATAGATACAATCTCATAATGATTGAAAAACAGCTGATGGATGAGATTTCGTGGAATGAATTATCATTATGGAGCCTCGTACAAATGAATATGAACATGAAGTTCATAAAGATCATCTATTTATAGAATGTCGTAAAATGATTGCAAACATATGATTGAAATTAGAAATCTCACGTTCCAGCAAATATGCTCCAATAAAGATATATGTTTTTGAAAGATGATTTATTAATAGTAAGTCTATGATACGTTAGAGACGTGATATAACTACTTTGATTTCAAAGATAAAAATCCTCGAAAAGAAAATGAGCATATAAATAATTATGGAAAAGAGGATGAATCTCCGGAGGAGATCGCTAATATGGTTAATAATGAAATCAAGTACCTGAATGAAATCAATGATAATGGTAAAAGAGCTCGATTAACTATCACGAAAAAGATGGAACCAAAGACAAAATTGTCGACAATAAATAAGATAACGCGCTGTATGCATAACATTAATGAGGATCATAAATCTGCACTCTAAGGATGAGTGTAGAGAGATAATTCTTGGGCAATGACTGAAAAAGGCAATCAAATCTATATTAAGCTCGCATGAAAAACAAGTTATTTTTTCAGAAGTCCAAGCATCAAAAGGTATATATATTTTCAGAAGATGAATGAAAAAATGCCTTATGAACCTTATGATGTGCAGAATGGCTTGTTGCAAAAGATTATTAGAAAAATATAATGGATGCAATAATTTTAAGATATTAGAAGAGTTTGGCAAAAGATTTGAATTGCGCCTCAATATTTATAATGATATCAAAATAATGTTCTCGGGAACTCCATTCAATCATAAGTCCTGAAGAGTTACCACAAGCCATATAATATTTTATGAAAGTAATTTGAAATTAAAGACCTTGGAATGACAGCATTTTTTTCAGGTACTCTAAGACAGAACATCTAGTGAAAAAGATGTATCTTGAAAGAATATTACATTTAAATCACTTTTAAAAAAAATGTTACTTGGTCATGAAGTACCAAAGCATAAAAAGTATAAGAGATGTTATCTTAAAATGTCATTGAAGGATATTTAATTTAAAGCATTTGTAAAGAAAATGCTACCTGGTTTTTAAGTACCTTATATGAGCATATCAGTGAAATTATGTATCTTGCAATTATATTTGACCAATATAGATTTTGCTAGTAATATACTTGCAAGATACAGCTCATCTTCTACACACAGACATTGAAACAGAATAAAACATATATTCCATTAACTCGAAGGTATGGATTGTTTTTGACTTATTTTATTCTAGAAACCTCGATGTTGGTATATTTTGTTTTGCAGATAAATGATATTTATCAGAGTCGCGTAAGGTTCGATCAAAAACCGCATACGTTTGCACGATTAAAAGAATTGCGATCTCTCAGCATTCTAAGAAGCAATATTGGTTGCTACTTCTTCAAATCATGTTCAAATCATTGTGCTTCATGAAGCATATACATAATGTGTGGCTGAGATCAATGACTAATCACATCCAAGAAGCAAGTGGAATAGTCATCAACAAGGAGTCAACACAAATATTTGAAGATAATACGACATGCGTTGCTCAACTCAAAAAGGTTATATCAAGAGCGATAGAACGAAGCATATACATCCAAGATTTTTCTCTTACACCCAAGAGCTCGAGAAGATTCAAGAAATGGATATTCAATATGTTCGCTAAAGTAACAACGCAGCTGATCTCTTCACAAAGACGCTTCCAACTACAACATTCAAGAAACATGTTCATAGTATTAGAATTCGGCATTTTTGATATCTATGAAGAGAAGATGATATTCATCATTTCCAAGGGGGAGCTTGCATCGTTGTAATCTTTTTCCCTTTGTCTTGGTTTTTATCCCATTGGATTTTTCCATGGAAAGGTTTTTAACGAGACAACACGCAGTACATCAAATGGTGATGAATACTCAAGGGGGAGTGTTAGAAAAATGTGATTATTAATCACATGAGTCTACAAGTGTCATCCTATTAAAACATTACTCATCTACATAAGTTATTATTCATCACTTATGTGTCTTCATTAGCTTAACACTTACTCCTTATAAATAGATGTACTTACCTCTATGTAAGACAGAAGAAGAAAGCAAAACTCTTGTTCACTCTCTTACATTTGATCTCTCTCTTACTATATAGTTTATAATATATAGTCCACTACACACCGAAGCTATATTATAATATATAGTCCACTACACACCGAAGCTATATCATAATATATAGTACATTACACAGCGAAACTATATCATATCGCTACAAACCAAAGCAATATCATATTATAGTTCACAATAAGTTTTGCATTGATTAGTTGAGAAACTCACATGGAGGAACCTTGTGTTTCTAGCAAGGCATGTTTCAGCGAATCCTTCGAGGCTTGGGTTACGTTGATGAAGATTAGTTATATAAACTTTTTGTATTGAATTGGGTGTGTGTGAAAAAAGTGTTTTCTATTCATTACTTTAAAAACTCACATGAAGGAACTTGATATTTTCTAACACCACACGTATAATTTTTATCTC
Source organism: Alliaria petiolata (assembly GCA_020283515.1). NCBI lineage: Eukaryota > Viridiplantae > Streptophyta > Magnoliopsida > Brassicales > Brassicaceae > Alliaria > Alliaria petiolata. Next base: position 53,076,210 of record JAHZTW010000001.1, read on the forward strand.
AAATTTAGACACATAATTTTATTTTTGGCATATATTTCTTTATATTTTTGCTTTTGTTTTGCTTATTTTTTGTTTTTCTTTATTTTTTTCACAATCTCAATTGTTATAATGTATTGATAGAGTATTAGGAAATATATTTTATATATTCAAATGCATTAAACAGATTGAAAGAGATGTTATAAAAATTTACAATCAGTATTCTTTCCAATTAATATACTTTTGAACGTAAGAAACAACGACAAATAAACTCACAATTTTCACGGCGATGGTGAAGTTTTGACATCAGCAATTCCCAAAAATTATTAAGGAATCCTGTTGGAATTAAGCCATAGTTGTCCACTGCTTAGATTCGCCACCGTGAAATTCGCAACTTCATTCGGGTCAATGATTACTTTGTATCCCGTCCAGTTGACCCATTTACTTGTGTATGCACCCGGACCTCTGTTTTTGTATTCGGCGTAATACAAATCGGAGACTCCAACTTCCCAACGAGCCCAACCTGCAGATCAGTTAGATCACCGATAAATGATATAGAAATACAACCCTTGAATACTTCCTCCATGGCCTTCCTAGATATGTTTTCACGGTTGCTTTGAGTGGAGCTAGATCGAAACTTGCCATAATGAGAAGCCTGAGTTGTCCTTTGGATCTTCACAGTTCTTGAACACAGCTTCAAAGTCGTCGAAGATGAAATCGATTGTGCCTGTGATGAAGCAGTCACAATAGAATTGCCGGTTTTGTTGGGAGTACAAGGTGTCTTGGTATCCTTCGATCTTACAACATCGACTTTGATCCTGAAATTCGTCTCCTTCGGCGGCTGTAACATAACGAAGATAAAAATAAGTTGGAACAAATCATTCCCAATTTCTGAATAAGACCTATAATTATTCCCACAAAATGAATCATATGTTACCTAAGAAACAAATCCACATGTCAACGCGCGGATAATTACTTATTTAGTGAAAAATAATAAATAATTTTTAATTTTTTAATTTCGATCAAACAAATCATCAACTTTCTAATAAACATATTTTAACTATTTAATAAATTTGTATATACAAAGTAAAAAGAATATCATTTGTGATATTTTGAGACATTCAAATATGATTTAAATATTTTTATCTCATTATAATTTGGGCTTTTGATGGATCTTTATAATTTAGTTGAACTTCTGATTATATTAGGGTTACTGCAAGCATGCGACTGAGGTTTGAAAATAGCAAATTAAATTATTATCTTGTTCATTATAAAATTCTGGCATTAATAAATTTTCATTTTCTTATTTGTCATATCATCTTCACTTCGCATTATAAAACTACTCGTTTTAGCTTTTTGAAGTCGTCGCATTATCTGTAATACATAATAAAAATAGTTTAAATTATCAGATTTAAGTTCTCACCATTTTAATCAATTATTTATTAAAAAGCATTAGAAGCAAGTTACCAACATTGATCAAAAATGGTTATAACAAAAATATACTTAATTGATGAAAAGACGCAACCACAAATGACATTTATTGGATTTAAATTTGGATTAACAGAAAGATACTAAAAAACGCAACATATTTATCTGCAATTGACATTTATTCAGATTGCTATTATAGATAGATTAATGTGTTAAAAACATGAAGATCTTCATTATTAATTATGTATATTTTTATTAAATAGACGGTTTAAACAAAAAGGTATATAATTATAATGTATAATAAAAAGATGAAACAATAGAAGATTAAGCTAATCGTACTTTAATAATTAAACTGTATAATAAAAATGGTTCTTTAATAATTAAGCTAATCGTACTTTAATAATTAAACTGTATAATAAAAATGGTTCTTTAATAATTAAGCTAATCGTACTTTAATAATTAAACTGTATAATAAAAATGGTTCTTTAATAATTAAGCTAATCGTACTTTAATAATTAAACTGTATAATAAAAATGGTTCTTTAATAATTAAGCTAATCGTACTTTAATAATTAAACTGTATAATGACTCAATAAACAAGAATGAAATATGTCACATTTAAGTTGGTAATTCACTTCTACATAATGGACAATAATAGCTAGTTTCTAGCCACTTCACAATATATTCACGATCAAACCTATGACCACAACATAGTTTTACGACTTCAGATCCTACAACATAATCTTCCAAACAAATTATGCATTGAGTGTCTTTACAGTTGATATCCCCACATCTGCATCATGTATAGATATCAACGGCCAAAATTTTTTTTGTAGAATTACTTGCTGGTATGAAATTTATATCTTGTACTTCCAATGATCGTTGAATTACTTCATTTAATTGATTATTTTCTTCAAAGACGAGAGAGAGTCGATGCAGAATTTCGGCTAAAACTTGATTATTTTGCTGATTAACTTCTGCAACAATAGGTGAACCTCAAGGAAACAAAAAGAATTGAAGCAAATTCCTTGAACTATATTCTGGAGATAAAGTTACAACTCTAGCAATAATAACAGTATTGTTTATCATTTTTACCGATGAATCAAAATCGATTCCCTATAAAATAAATGAATAAAACAATTCGTTTTATAAAGAATCAAATGATCCTTTTTATGTGGTTTTCAAAAGACAGAAGTGAAAATAAGCAATTTTTGATAATTGAACAGACGCAACCACAAATGACATTTCTTGAATTAAAATTGAAATTTATAAAAAAATTCGAATAACAATTTTGAAAAGACACAACTTATTGAAAGGCAGTTGACATTTATTCAGATTGTTATTATAGATAGAGGGAGCGATACAAATACTCAAAACTAAGAGACTTAGATAAAGCGATATTATCCTCAAAATTAAAACACACAAACGTTTGATCAATGGGTTGCGCAATAATGTAAACTAAATAATATTTCTAAGAAAAAACTAAATGCTGACTCTGAACCAAGCATATTAGGCCTAATCTTCGAGGTTATAAAAAAAAAACAAAATAATGAATATCGAGAACGAGTTTGGATAAGGAAAAGAATAAAGTCGAATAAAGCAATATGATCGTTTGACGATCAAAACCAAGATCGTAAATGAAGTTAAGTAACACAAAAATTATAATCAAAGAGAACGAAGCAGAACATACCAAAAAAAATTGATCAATCATCAGTGACTACAGTCGAAACAATAAAAAATAAAAAATGAGAGGGAGAGAAGCCATTTTTGAGAACTGATATAGGATAAAAATTCACATTTTCTTTCTATTAATGAAATGGAACAAGGGCAAGCAAAAAGTACAAAGAAAGTAGACGATGCTTAAGAAGGGTATAAATTGAGAAAGGATAAAACGCTTGGTTTAGTGGGAATAGTTAATGAGAATAAATGACACATGTTGGATTAATGAAAGGATTAACTACAATCGTTGGATTATAATTATTTTTTCTTAAACAAAAAATCTATCAATAACATTGTTAACAAACCGATGGATGCAAACCAAAAACAATGTTTAGTCTTGTAGACCAACTTTCCACATATTTGAAAGATTTCTGAAGTAAGAACGATAATTCATACTAATAGAAAGTTAAAAATTCAAGTTTATTCAATAAAAAAGATACCAAAATAAGAAAATTTATGTGAAAAACTCTTTTAAAGACTAAAGACAAACCTTGTAAAAGTTATTTGTGACGTGTTCTAACTTATCTTGTAGATATAACTTTACAAAAACAAATAATACAACACACATAAGTTTTTTCGAAGAAGAAATCAAATAGATGGATTAAGAAATCTCTTTTTTTATTATTCACTATTATAGCATGAATCATTATCAAATGACCCTTTTTATGTGGTTTTGCAATTTAAATAATCTTCAAAAGATATAAGTGAAAAGAAGTAATTTTTGATAATTGAAAAGACGCAACCACAAATAATATTTATTTTGCTGAGTCGATGCAGAATTTCGGCTAAAATTTGATTATTTTGCTGATTAACTTCTGCAACAATAGGTGAACCTCGAAGGAAAAAAAAAAGAATTGAAGCAGGTTACTTAGACTATATTCTGGAGATAAAGTTACATCTCTAGCATAATAACGGCATTATTTATCTTTCTTACCGATTCTTGATAAAATAAATGAATATAACAATTCGTTTTATAAAGAATCAAATGATTTTTTTTATGTGTTTTTCAAAAGACATAAGTGAAAAGAAGCAATTTTTGTTTATTGAAAAGAAGCAATTTTTGATAATTGAAAAGACGCAAACACAAATGACATTTCTTGAATTAAAATTATAATTTATAAAAAAATACGAATAATGTTTTTGAAAAAACACAACTTATTGAAAAGTAATTGGCATTTATTCAGATTGTTATCCAGATTGTACCAGAATAAATGCTCCTACAGATTCACTTAGAATGCGCAAGATATTAGGTTATATATATAGATCGATGGAAGAAGATATTTCGGACGAAGGGGAAGATCGAGGCAGAGCATGTCTGAAGTTCTCCCGATAATTCTCAAGGAGAGAAGCAGATGCGACGAAAGAGGAAAATATCCGCCGGAACCGTGAATTGGTTAATTGTGCATTAGCCCTCATATTGTTACTACTTATTTATGTTTTAATCCCATGTTATGTTTGACATTAACGACCCTGGAGGCTATCATCCCTCCTCGTGGTTTCAATCAAGACGGCAAAGCAAAAAAAAGTTTTCTTTTCCGGCTGCCTTTGTATGGAAGCTGCTTCGGTCGAGCTTGTGAGCTCCCGGTTATCTCCTTATCTCTATTTGAGTTTCTGCTGTTTTATCTCTAGGTTTTGCTCGACCAATCTGTTAGTCGATGTCTTTGTCTATTCAGCTCTCTGTAGCTTTGTCAATCCTCTCAGTAGAGGCTAAACTCTTTTAATTTAAATGCAATCTAGTTCGTCCCAAAAAAAAAAAAAAAAAAAAATATACCCATACTGTAAGTTGACGCATGGATGGCGAATATTTATTAACTTCTGAACCGGATCAATCACATCCTCATATTTGGTCTACTATCACTTTTCATAAGAGTTTACTTTTGGTCAATGATGATATCTTATGTAATCAAATATTTTCCAGATGATCAATCACTTTTATATATTTAAAAAAGAAACCTATATTTTAGTCAACTCAAAATAACGAGTCTAATGTATTTAGGAGAAGAAACGGTTCTTTTATTTTTATTTTTAACTAGAAACGGTTCTTTATTAACCACTAGCAGAAAACAATTTTGTCTAAAATACGAACATGAAATCAAATATCTTTTTTCCAAATATATTTTTGGAACTACATATAAAATTGTTTCCAAAACAAAGAACTAGACACGATTTTCTTCTTCAGCATTTCAAAGAGTTTAATTTTATATGTTGTCTTTGCTAGAGCATGTATGTTTAAGCAACTCCTTAATTCTATTAAAAAAAAACATTTTAAAATAACTCACACACAAAATAATGAAAAGCATGTGGTCGGTCGTCTCCATATATTTACGCAAATACAATCGAACATTAATTATTTATTATGTCGCCGGTTAATTAACAACCCGGTAACTGGTTTACTTCGAACCATGCGGTTTTATCTCAGGTTTTCTGGTTATTTGGTTTATCCTTAACCACAAACTAGGGAGCAGATAAACTGGTTTTCCAGTGGCTTCTTCTCATCTACGCGAGAGAGAGAGAGACCTCGGCGTGAACTGGCTCCCGTAGCGAAAGGCCCTCCAATTTTGTTATCGTCTGGAACTTTTTTTGCTTTAATTCTGCCGAAGCGCACTGATAAATCAATAGAAATTGTTGGGACTCGTGGGTAATTGAAGCTCCCCGCGTTGCTTATTTGGTCTGGGTTTGCGTATTGCTGGCATTTAATTTTGATGAAATGTGTTGAATTTCGTTCTTCCCCGTTCATCTCAGAGACGATTTTTTTTCTGGGTTTTCAGTTCTGAATCAAAACCACTATCCTATCGTGATACAGGGCTTATATTTGATGAGAATCTACTGAATTAGACGTATTAAGATGGCGAGACAAGCTAGCAACAGCGTGTTTCTAGAAGAATGGTTAAGGGTTGTGAGTGGAAGTAGTATCTCTGGTGGTTTGGTGAAGCAGAATTCTGCTCCGTCCGCGATTCGGGAATCTCTCCAAAGCCAGAAGTTCGATACTCGTTACCTTCAAGCTTTGAGAGCTCTGGTTAGCTCTGAGTCCACTATCGATGTCGCTGGTCCCCAAGCAAAGCTTCTTATTTCCATACTAGCTCTACGAGATGGTTTCTCTTCCGTCTGAGTCTTACACACTTGTTCTCAGACTACTCTATGTGTGGATTAGGAAATCATTTCGACCGTCTCAATCCCTTGTTGGTTCAGGCCATTCGTGGGGTTGTTGATGACAACCAGTAGTACTAGTAGCGCAAAGTGTTCTGGTCGCTGGTGCGTTTGCGTGTATTCCTTCTTTGTCAGGGGATGTGAAACTCTTATGCTTGGAATTGCTATGCAGGGTTTTGGAAGAAGAGTACTCACTAGTGGGATCTCAAGAAGAACTTGTTCCCGTAGTGCTTGCGGGAATCGGGTATGCTTTATCTTCTTCGTTGGATGTTCATTACGCCAGGCTGTTGGATTTCTTATTTGGTCCTTGTGGCAGTGTCACTCATGGTCTGATGATTCTTCACTTGATCGAGTGGGTTGTATCAGGTCATATGAGGTCCAATTATGTCGGCAAGTTGTCTCTTTTTGCCAACGAGGTACTAGAGACTTCTAAGACAAAAAGTATACTGTTTTTGCTGTCTTCATGGCAGCAGCCGGGGTACTGAGAGCTTCCGCGGCAGGATTCACTAGTGATGCACAGAATTTTGAGATTGTATCTAAAGTTACAAGTATAGCGGAAAAACGTATGGAATCTGTAGCTCAACTTTTACTCTCTAGTGTTAATGTTACACTTCAAACCATGCAGAGAGAAGTTCCCCTGCTCAAGTGTTTTGCTATAGCATTGGCTCGATGTGGGTCTGTTTCTTCCTCTGCTCCTCTGCTTTTGTGCCTCGCTTCTGCATTGTTAACTCAGGTGTTTCCTTTAGGCCAGTTATATGAATCATTCTGCAAAGCTTCTGGCAAAGGTCCTATTGGACCAAAACTCATTTGGGTCAGGGAGCATCTTTCTGATGTTATCTTCAAGGAATCAGGGGCCATTACAGGGGCTTTCTGCAATCAATATGCATCAGAAAGTGAAGAGAACAAATATATTGTGGAGAATATGATTTGGGATTTCTGTCAAAATCTCTACTTACAGCACCGTCAAATTGCTCTGGTGCTTCGTGGTATAGAAGATACATTGCTTGGAGACATAGAGAAAATAGCAGAATCATCTTTCCTTATGGTTGTCGTCTTTGCGTTAGCTGTTACAAAACAATGGCTAAATCCAATAGTGTCCGAAGAAAGAAAGATGGAGACATCAGTCAAGATATTAGTTTCGTTCTCCTGTGTAGAGTGTTTCAGGCATATTCGTTTACCTGAATACATGGAGACAGTTAGAGAGGTGATTTCACGTGTCCAGGAGAATGATGCTACTTGTGTTTCATTTGTAGAGTCCATTCCTGCCTATGATAGCTTGACGAATCCGAAAGGTTTGAGAAATCAATTGTTTTCTGCGATTTTCATATCTTTTGTTTGTAGGCTGGTACATTCATAAGATTTCTTTTCTTTCTTCTGCAGACTTGTTTATGCAGAGGATAGAATATGAATGGTCAAGAGATGATGTGCAGACATCTCGAATATTGTTTTATCTTCGAGTAATCCCAACTTGCATTGGACGGTTATCTGCTTCTGTCTTCAGGAGAGTCGTAGCATCAATCATGTTTTTGTATCCTCGAGACAAAAAAAATAGACAATTCCTTTACTCTGTTTTGTTTAACCACAAGTTTGATGATCTTTCCTATTCCTTAACAGTCCCGTGGCTAGATGTATTGGACATCCTAACAGAAAAGTGGCACGAGCATCTCATACTTTATTGGTAGCATTTCTCTCTTCAGCAAAAAAACCAGAGGAGGACGAAAGAAACCAACTCAAAGAACACCTTGTTTTCTATTACATGCAACGATCTTTGGAGGTACCTAAGCAAAAAAGAATAAGGAATGTAATGTAGCTCTTTTTCTGTCTATTCATTATTAACTAGGTATGGTTTGTTGATATAAATGCAGGTTTATCCTGAGATCACACCTTTTGAAGGTTTAGCTTCCGGCGTTGCAGCCTTGATCCGACATCTACCTGCAGGAAGTCCTGCTATATTTTACTCTGTTCATAGCCTTGTTGAGAAGGCTTCTACATTTAACACCGATGCATTGCAAGGAAGAAAGTCTGATCCCGGTAATCAAATTCTTGAGTTGCTTCTGCGACTTGTCTCTTTGGTTGTTATACAAATAAGTTTCTTCTCCCGTCATCTCCATCTACTTGAGCAGCTACTAGCAAATGGCTCATATGTCAATGTTCTCTCTGTCTTTGTATGCATAATTTGTTTTCCTTGGTTCAGGTGTTGCCATATCTGATGAAGTCACTAGCACAGCTAATTATAAAGTTACCGAAAGAAAGGCAGGACATGGTACTTGGTGAATTGTATGGTCAGGTGGCCGAGTCAGACGATGTGATTCGCAAGCCTTCTTTGGTATCTTGGCTACAGTCTATAGACACTCCGAACCAGTTAGCTTCTCGTCTCTAGGGATCTCCTCATAGTTTGCAAACTTGTGAAATCGAATTAATGTTTGTTCTATATTTTGTTATCAGGAAATTATGTTAACTAGGAATAGAACCAAAGCGGGGGTATTTGTCGTATATGTAAAGATAATTTTAGAAACATAAATAAAAATATATGATATGATCGTCAATTTATGATGATAAAAATACGTAAATATTCAGAAAATTATAATTTAAAAAAAAAGAAATAAAAGATATGATCTTCCTAAAAACAAAGTTTTGAACTATTAAGAATATAAATGGAAAGTTACAAAATAATTTAAATATAAAAATTTGTAAAATATTTTCAAAGAATTTAACAACTAAGAGAAAAAATAAGAAAACAAAAAAATTATAAGACACAACTTTATAGAGTATTTTTTTGTAGTGTTTAAAAAGTTATATATAAAAATATGCAATACAAAAAATATGATGTAAATACATATTTTGTTGGAAAATGATCATATGTTGAATTTTTTACCTTTTTATTCTTCATTTAGGGCAACCCATCAGATTCCTTGGACTATATTCTGGAGATAAAGTTACATCTCTAGCAATAATAACGTCATTGTTAGTCATTCTTACTGATGAATCAAAATTGATTCCCGATAAAATAAATGAATATAACAATTTGTTTTATAAAGAATCAAATAATCCTTTTTATGTGGTTTTCAAAAGACATAAGTGAAAAGAAACAATTTTTGATAATTGAAAAGAAGCAATTTTTGATAATTGAAAAGACGCAACCACAAATGATATTTCTTGAATTAAAATTGGAATTTATAAAAAAATACGAATAACAATATTGAAAAGACACAACTTATTGAAATGCAATTGGAATTTATTCATATTGTTATTATAGATAGAGGGAGCGATACAAATACTCAAAACTAAGAGACTTAGATAAAGTGATATTATCCTAAAAATTAAAACACACAAGCGTTTGATCAATGGGTTGCGCAATAATGTAAACTAAAGAATATTTCTAAGAAAAAAAACTAAATGTTGATTCCGAACCAAGCATATTAGGCCTAATCTTCGAGGTTATCAAAACAAAAAAAAAACAAAATAATGAATATCGAGAACGAGTTTGGATAAGGAAAAGAATAAAGTCGAGTAAAGCAATATGATCTTTTGACGATCAAAACCAAGATCGTAAATGAAGTTAAGTAACACAAAAATTTATAATCAAAGAGAACGAAGCAGAACATACCAAAAAAATTGATCAATCATCAGTGAATACAGTCGAAACAATAAAAATAAAAAAATGAGAGGGAGAGAAGCCAGTTTTGAGAACTGATATAGGATAAATATTCACATTTTCTTTCTATTAATGAAATGGAACAAGCGCAAACAAAAAGTACAAAGAAAATAGACAATGCTTAAGAAATGTATCAATTGAGAAAGGATAAAACGTTTGGTTTAGTGGGAATAGTTAATGAGAATAAATGACACATGTTGGATTAATGGAAGGATTAACTACAATCGTTGGATTATAATTATTTTTTCTTAAACAAAAAATCTATCAATAACATTGTTAACAAACCGCCGAATGCAAACCAAAAACCATGTGTAGTCTTGTAGACCAACTTTCCACATATTTGAAAGATTTCTGAAGTAAGACCGATAATTCGTACTAATAGAAAGTTAAAAATTCAAGTTTACTCAATAAAAAAATATCAAAATAAGCAAATTTATGTGAAAAATCTCTTTCAAAGACTAAGGAAAAACCTTATAAAAGTTATATGTGACGTGTTCTAACTTATCTTGTAGATATAACTTTACAAAAACAAATAATTAAACACATCTAAGTTTTTTCGAAGAAGAAATCACATAGATGGATTAAGAAATCTATTTTTTTGATTCACCATTATATCATGAATCATTATCAAATGACCTTTTTATGTGGTTTTGCAATATAAATAATCTTCAAAAGACATAAGTGAAAAGAAGTATTTTTTGATAATTGAAAAGACGCAACCACAAATAATATTTATTTTGCTGAGTCGATGCAGGATTTCGGCTAAAACTTTATTATTTTGCTGATTAACTTCTGCAACATTAGGTGAACCTCGAAGGAAAAAAAAGAAGTGAAGCAGATTCCTTGGACTATATTCTGGAGATAAAGTTACATCTCTAGCAATAATAACGGCATTGTTTATCATTCTTACCGATGAATAAAAATCGATTCCCGATAAAATAAATGAATATAACAATTCGTTTTATAAAGAATCAAATGATCTTTTTTTATGTGGTTTTCAAAAGATATAAGTGAAAAGAAGCAATTTTTGATAATTGAAAAGACGCAACCACAAATGACATTTTTTGAATTAAAATTAGAATTTATAAAAAAATACGAATAACAATTTTGAAAAGACACAACTTATTGAAAGGCAATTGGCATTTATCCAGATTGTTATTATAGATAGAGGGAGCGATACAAATACTCAAAACTAAGAGACTTAGATAAAGCGATATTATCCTCAAAATTAAAACACACAAACGTTTGATCAATGGGTTGCGCAATAATGTAAACTAAAGAATATTTCTAAGAAAAAAAACTAAATACTGACTCTGAACCAAGCATATTAGGCCTAAACTTCGAGGTTATAAAAAAATAATAATAATGAATATCGAGAACGAGTTGGGATAAGGAAAGAATAAAGTCGAGAAAAGCAATATGATCGTTTGACGATCAAAACCAAGATCGTAAATGAAGTTAAGTAACACAAAAATTTATAATCAAAGAGAACGAAGCAGAACATACCAAAAAAAATTGATCAATCATCAGTGACTACAATCGAAACAATAAAAAAATAAAAAATGAGAGGGAGAGAAGTCATTTTTGAGAACTGATATAGGATAAAAATTCATATTTTCTTTTAATGAAATGGAACAAGCGCAAGCAAAAAGTACGAAAAATAGACGATGCTTAAGAAGGATATCAATTGAGAAAGGATAGAACGTTTGGTTTAGTGGGAATAGTTCATGGGAATAAATTACGCATGTTGGATTAATGGAAGGATTAACTACAATCGTTGGATTATAATTATTTTTTCTTAAACAAAAAATCTATCAATAACATTGTTAGCAAACCGATGGATACAAACCAAAAACCATGTGTAGTCTTGTAGACCAACTTTCCACATATTTGAAAGATTTCTGAAGTAAGACCGATAATTCATACTAATAGAAAGTTAAAAATTCAAGTTTACTCAATCAAAAAGAATACCAAAATAAGAAAATTTATGTGAAAAATCTCTTTCAAAAACTAAAGACAAACCTTGTAAAGGTTATTTGTGACGTGTTCTAACTTATCTTGTAGATATAACTTTACAAAAACAAATAATTAAACACATATAAGTTTTTTCGAAGAAGAAATCACATAGATGGATTAAGAAATCTATTTTTTTGATTCACCATTATATCATGAATCATTATCAAATGACCTTTTTATGTGGTTTTGCAATATAAATAATCTTCAAAAGACATAAGTGAAAAGAAGTATTTTTTGATAATTGAAAAGAAGCAACCACAAATAATATTTATTTTGCTGAGTCGATGCAGAATTTCGGCTAAAATTTGATTATTTTGCCGATTAACTTCTGCAACAATAGGTGAACCTCGAAGAAAAAAAAATTGAAGCAGATTCCTTGAACTATATTCTGGAGATAAAGTTACATCTCTAGCAATAATAACAGCATTGTTTATCATTCTTACCGATTCCTGATAAAATAAATGAATATAACAACTCGTTTTATAAAGAATCAAATGATCTTTTTTATGTGCTTTTCAAAAGATATAAGTGAAAAGAAGCAATTTTTGATAATTGAAAAGACGCAACCACAAATGACATTTCTTGAATTAAAATTAGAATTTATAAAAAAATACGAATAACAATTTTGAAAAGACACAACTTATTGAAACGCAATTGGCATTTATTCAGATTGTTATTATAGATAGATAAATAGTATTATCAATTATGATATTATCGAATTATGACAAACTGTTCAAAAGAATTATAATTATCATGAACGATCAATAGCCAAGTAATTAGATGTGTTATGGTTTAAACTGATTTGGTTACAAAGCAGAACCGGAATGAAACTTAAACCGATAAAGAAGACCACCGTTCCACGGTTATAGTTTCAAAAAAAAAAAAAAGAGAGCAGAAGATTGATTTCCTATCACAGACGAACCCTCAAGCTTTTTCGCACAGGTACCGATCTATAGCGCGGCACTCTCTTCTAAAAGGTTTTCCTCCCTTGATTCCTGAATTTTCCTGAGAAGAGCTAATGAATGAAACAAAACCCTAATTCATGAAAATTCAAGAGAAACTCAAGGAAGACTCATAGCACCACATAATACATTCAAAACAGAATACCTTTGTTATAGCAGTTGTGAGAAGCCTTCGAATATTTCATCTTTGGAATAGTGTGTAGACACTATTTTTTGTAGTTCCACCACCAAAAGCGGATAATTCGCTGCGAAGTAAGCCTGAATCTCACGTGGAGAGTTCCCCACAAGCCGCTTCATATATGTGCTAAACTTGTCTTGGTGTTGATCGGTGTTTCTAACCAATCTAACCAAGTCTAAAAAGCTGGTTCCACGGTAATTCACCGGCTGCTTCAGGTTATGCAGGTGAGTTTGGAAAATGCCTTCCAGCCCAAGAAGCCAATTCGTTTTACCAGAACCCAAAACATTTCCTATGCTATATAGTAGGCCTGCGAGTTCGGGTATTTCGGATCCATTCGGTTCGGATATTCGGATACTCGGATAGTTCGATTTTGGTAAATTTGGCCGAAAATACCCGAATTGCATAAAAGATCGGTTCGGTTCGATTCTCAGTTACTTCGGTTAATAAATTTTTGGCCGAAAATACCCGAACTTGTGAAGATTTGTATAAAATATCCAAAATTCTAATGAAAATTCGGATAATTTTGGTTACAATTTGGATAGTTCGGATAATTTGAGTAATTCGGGTAATTCGGATAGTTCATCAATATGACAAAACTTGTTTCAATCTATTGAATCTAATGTCTACGGTTAATTGTGAAGAACAAATATGAGTTTAACTTATAAAACTAACCGTTTGATTTTTTATTGGAGAAAATTAGGTGAAGCTTCGGAGCTAGAGCTTGGAGATGAGGTCGACATGAGCTGATTGAGGTTGGAGAAAAGAAGATTTGGTCGGAATGATTGAAATTGATGGCTGGAAAAAATTTTGTCTGAAAGGGGAAAAACCGTGAAGAGGCGGAGTATCGGTGACGGTGAGGGAATAAAATTATAGAAGAGACGAAGATGGGTTTGTGTTATGTAATGTAATTCGGTAATTAGGTTTAAATTTCGGTTAACCGTTCGATTACTGAGAACCGAACCGAATTAACCGAGAACCGATTGAGATTTAATAAATGGCCTATCGGATAATTGCTATTAACCGAAGACGAACCCAAGTAACCAAAACTCGGGTCGGTTCGGTTCGGTTACTTCGGTTCGGTTAATAATCCCAGGCCTACTATATAGCACTATGTTTTTGAAATTACTACCTCTTTTTTGCTTGTCTTCAAATCGCATCTTCACTAACTCTATGAAACGGATCTTCTCGTTATCCGTCCACTAAAAGGGATGGCGACAAGCTGCTTTTGCATCAAGTCTGCAAAGGCAAAGGCGCATTAGTGAGTTTCTTTAATTACTTAAATAATTAGAAAAAAGAATAAGATGATATTACCGTGCCGACAACAGATTCTTGATGAGTTGGTGAGCTTTGGGAAATGAATTTAATAAATCTAATGAATCTGATGAAACTCTTCCCTCTTCCAACTCGGGAGGTGTACCAGTTAGAGAAAAAAAGAGCAGACGACCAAGGGCTCGCATATCTTTTTTAAAACAACCATCTGAATGACGCTTATATGCTCGGCTCATCCCGCCAATCTTTGCAGCCACCTTCTTCCCATGATATGTGATGAGCACATTTTCGGCTATCAAATTGTTATGGGCAAATCCTCGATCGTGCATGTGACGCACAGCCGAAATAATATCGCATATTATCTCGCGAAGGAGACGTGAAGCATCATGGCCTGGGACATTCCACAAACTATGACCATCTTCCTTGAATCTCTGCAAGAAGCTCAACTGATTCACATTCAGAGTATCTTTGTGATTCACTGCACAAAAATTTCGCATGGTCTACACACTATTCCAAAGATGAAATATTCGAAGGCTTCTCACATCTGCTATAACAAAGGTATTTTGTATTGAATGTATTATGTGGTGCTATGAGTCTTCCTTGAGTTTCTCTTGAATTTTCATGAATTAGGGTTTTGTTTCATTCATTAGCTCTTCTCAGGAAAATTCAGGAATCAAGGGGGGGAAAACCTTTTAGAAGAGAGTGTCGCACTATAGATCGGTACATGTGCGAAAAATCTTGAGGGTTCGTCTGTGATATGAAATCAATCTTCTGCTCTCTTTTTTTTTTTTTGAAACTATAACCGTGGAACGGTGGTCTTCTATATCGGTTTAAGTTTCATTCCGGTTCTGCTTTGTAACCAAATCAATTTAAACCATAACACATCTAATTACTTGGCTATTGATCGTTCGTGATAATTATAATTCTTTTGAACAGTTTGTCATAATTCGATAATATCATAATTGATAATACTATTTATCTATCTATAATAACAATCTGAATAAATGCCAATTAACTTTCAATAAGTTGTGTCTTTTCAAAATTGTTATTCGTATTTTTTTTATAAATTCCAATTTTAATTCAAAAAATATCATTTGTGGTTGCGTCCTTTCAGTTATCAAAAATTGCTTCTTTTCACTTATATCTATTGAAAACCACATAAAAATGATCATTTGATTCTTTATAAAACGAATTGTTATATTCATTTATTTTATCGAGAATCGATTTTGATTCATCGGTAAGAATGATAAAAAATGCCGTTATTATTGCTAGAGATGTAACTTTATCTCCAGAATATAGTCCAAGGAATATGCTTCAATTCTTTTTTTCCTTCGAGGTTCACCTATTGTTGCAAAAGTTAATCAGCAAAATAATAAAGTTTTAGCCGAAATCCTCCATCGACTCAGCAAAATAAATATTATTTGTGGTTGCGTCTTTTCAATTATCAAAAAATACTTCTTTTCACTTATATCTTTTGAAGATTATATATATTGCAAAACCACATAAAAAGGTCATTTGATAATGATTCATGATATAATGGTGAAAAAAATAGATTTCTTAATCCATCTATCTGATTTCTTCTTCAAAAAAACTTATATGTGTTGAATTATTTATTTTTGTAAAGTTATATCTACAAGACAAGTTAGAACACGTCACAAATAACTTTTATAAGGTTTGTCCTTAGTCTTTGAAAGAGATTTTTCACATAAATTTGCTTATTTTGGTATTTTTTTTATTGAGTAAACTTGAATTTTTAACTTTCTATTAGTATGAATTATCGGTCTTACTTCAGAAATCTTTCAAATATGTGGAAAGTTGGTCTACAAGACTACACATGGTTTTTGGTTTGCATTCGGCGGTTTGTTAACAATGTTATTGATAGATGTTTTGTTTAGGAAAAAATAATTATAATCCAACGATTGCAGTTAATCCTTCCATTAATCCAATATGTGTCATTTATTCTCTTTAACTATTCCCACTAAAACAAACGTTTTATCCTTTTTCAATTGATACCCTTCTTAAGCATCGTCTATTTTCTTTGTACTTTTTGCTTGAGCTTGTCCCATTTCATTAATAGAAATAAAATGTGAATTTTTATCCTATGTGAGTTCTCAAAAATGGCTTCTCTCCCTCTCATTTTTTTTTTTATTGTTTCGATTGTAGTCACTGATGATTGATCAATTTTTTTTGGTATGATCTGCTTCGTTCTCTTTGATTATAAATTTTTGTGTTACTTAACTTCATTTATGATCTTGGTTTTGATCGTCAAACGATCATATTGTTTTACTCGATTTTATTCTTTTCCTTATCCAAACTCGTTCTCGATATTCATTATTTTGTTTTTTTTTTGTTTTGATAACCTCGAAGATTAGGCCTAATATGCTTGGTTCGGAATCAGCATTTAGTTTTTTTTCTTAGAAATATTCTTTAGTTTACATTATTGCGCAACCCATTGATCAAACGTTTGTATGTTTTAATTTTTAGGATAATATCACTTTATCTAAGTCTCTTAGTTTTGAGTATTTGTATCGCTCCCTCTATCTATAATAACAATATGAATAAATGCCAATTGCATTTCAATAAGTTGTGTCTTTTCAAAATTGTTATTCGTATTTTTTTATAAATTTCAATTTTAATTCAAGAAATACCATTTGTGGTTGCGTCTTTTCAATTATAAAAAATTGCTTCTTTTCAATTATCAAAAATTGTTTCTTTTCACTTATGTCTTTTGAAAACCACATAAAAAGGATCATTTGATTCTTTATAAAACAAATTGTTATATTCATTTATTTTATCGGGAATCGATTTTGATTCATCGGTAAGAATGACTAACAATGATATTATTATTGCTAGAGATGTAACTTTATCTACAGAATATAGTCCAAGGAATCTGATGGGTTGCCCTAAATAAAAAATAAAAAAGTAAAAAATTCAACATATGATCATTTTCCAACAAATTATGTATTTACATCATATTTTTTGTATTGCATATTTTTATATATAACTTTTTAAACACTACAAAAAAATATTCTATAGAGTTGTGTGTCTTATAGTTTTTTTGGTTTCTTATTTTTTCTCTTAGTAGTTAAATTCTTTGAAATTATTTTACAAATTTTTATATTTGAATTATTTTGTAAATTTCCATTTATATTGTTCATAATTCAAAACTTTGTTTTTAGGAAGATCATATCTTTTTTTTTTTAAATTATAATTTTCTGAATATTTACGTAAATAACTTTTTTGGATCGATGCTTCTCATGTGGTAAACCAATTGAAGATCTGCATAATAATTAACAATTTCTCATACCGTTTGCTCTATTTCCAATTCAAAATTAAATGTAATTTAAAAAAGTGTAACTATTACATTTTAGAGAGATATTTCAATTAATAAAGTAAAATTTACATATGTATCAACGACGATTCGATATAATGACATCATTTAATTTCAAATGCACTTCACCTAGATTAACAATTATAGATATCATCATCATCGATGATCCCGTAAATATAAAAAAAAACATAGCATTTAATTTAACACATTATAAATTATAAATAAATAAACTATATTAATTATTTTAGTACTTCAATTTTTGACAAAAAAATACCCAACATGACAAAGAAAATGCTAAAAAGGATATCATTGTAGTTAATCTACCAAAGAACGGAAAATATGAAAGATGACAATGCAAAATGTGCAAATAATTCTAATCAAAAGAAAAAAAATCAAAGACAAACGGTTTATAGAAGAAGACAACCTTAATCATATGTATCAAAAAGACACAAAGAAAGAGGAAGAAGATAATTGACTATGATTTCATCTGTTTTTAATACAATGTTTAAAGACAATTTAATTTTATATTTTGTATTTAAATGATAATAGTATTGGATTTAAGATTTTAAATAAAACTATATGAACAAACAACTTAATTTACATTTAATCATCATTAATACATAGTTTTAATATCAAATTTACATTTAATTTTTAATGAATATAATGTGATTTAATAACTAACAAATAAATAAATTATTAAGTGTCGAATGTATCCAAATTGTTCAAACACAAACTTCAATCTCACGTTTGGAGTAATATAATCGAAAATCCAATTAAATTTTAAAAACCATCAAAAGTGTAAATTATAATGACAAACTTCAATCTCATGTTTGGAGTAATATAATCAAAACTTCAATCTCACTGCAAATAATATTCTATTTATATTGTAAATACAAATTTATTAAATAATTAAAATATGTTAAAAAGAAAAAATTGTCTAAATCATACAGGTTTGTGACCCACGACGAAATAATAACTTATGTCAGCACCGCGTTTATTTTGGCCCGCTTAATGATGGGCCTAAGTAAAGCCCAACTAACGAAGTAATTGGACGTAGCGTACCTCCACGCTCACCTCTCTAATATATATACACACCTCTCCCCTGCAAGCCGAAAGCTAATTTCATTCGAGTCTCCAAAATTTCATTTTCTCGTTTCATTTCGAAAATCCTTAAAACCCTAATCGAAAATCTCTCAGCTTCGACTATTCGTGCTTTGATCAGTTTTGGGGGTTCTGCTTCTTCTCGATCTTCGCCTTGCCAGGAATCTTCTAGGGTTTCGATAAAGAGGATGGCTCACAGTTTCCCGAAGGGATTGCCTTCGTTCTATTGGAATGTATAATCGCTTGAGTTTATTGATATGAGATGCTATGCTTATATGCACAGAGATTACAAGAGAATAAGGAAATACAATATATCTTATAAATGAGACCTAACTATGTGCAATCAAGAGCTGTACACAATCAATAGTTTCTATATTCCTACACACCCCCTCAAGACGGACGGCGGTTCCAAAGTCCATCTTGACACTTAACGATTCAAAGCGAGTCCGAGGGAGTGGTTTTGTCAAAGCGTCTGCGAGTTGATCGTCCGATGAGACATGAGTGACACGCAGGTGACATGTTTGAATGTAATGACGGACGAAATGATAGTCTAAAGCAATGTGTTTCATTCTAGAGTGAAAGACCGGGTTCGCGGCTAAGTATGTGGCGCCTATGTTGTCACAGTATATCACTGGTTGCTTGTCGCTTTTAATGCCAAGTTCTGATAGCAACGACGTGATCCAACAAAGTTCCGACTTGGTGGATGCAAGTGCACGATACTCTGCTTTGGTAGAGGAGCGGGCAACACCGGTTTGTTTCTTGGAGGACCATGCGATCGGGTGTTTGCCAAGGTAAACAATGTAAGCACTTATGGAGGTATAATCATCCTTGTTTCCCGCCCAATCTGCATCTGTAAAGGCATGAAGACTTGGTGTATTGTTGGCGTGAGAAAAATTCCCTTTGTCATCGTTCCGGCTAAGTATCGGAGGACTCGTTTCACAGCATTCCAGTGATCAATCGTTGGATGATGCATGAATTGGGAGAGCTTGTTGACGGGAAACGAGATATCCGGACGGGTCAGCGAGAGGTATTGAAGGCTTCCAACTGCGTTCGATACTCTGTTGCGTCATCCAAGGCAGTGACGGAGTGTAGTGTGAGCGTCGTATTGGGGCACATGGGCGTGGAGATGGGTTTGCAATTGTCCATTTTCATCTTGTGAAGCAAATCTGCAATATACCGAGTCTGAGTTAGATGTAACCCATGTGTTGTTCGAGTAACTTCCATACCAAGAAAGGAAGATAAATCATCTAAATCTTTAAGAGAAAATCTTTTTGAAAGAGATTCAATGAAGTTATTGGTGTGTGATAAATTATTTCCTGTAATAATTAAATCATCAACATAAACAAGCATATAGATGAGAACTCCCTGTTTGTTATATATGAATAACGATGCATCGACCAATGAGTTTGTGAATCCGGATTGAAGAAGAAAGTGACGAAGTTCATTGTACCAAGCCCTTGGAGCTTGTTTGAGCCCAAAGATAGCTTTACGCAGCTTGCACACAACATGAGGGTTATCAGGGTCGACAAAGCCTGGTGGTTGAGCCATATAAACTTCATCTTGAAGTGTGCCTTGAAGAAAGGCATTATTGACGTCTAATTGCCTAAGTGGCCAGTTGTGCGAGACGGCGGTGCTGAGGACTATGCGGATCGTGGCCGGCTTCACAACAGGGCTGAACGTGTCATGGTAATCAATGCCTGGTCGTTGAGTGAAGCCTTTGGCAACAAGACGTGCTTTGTAGCGAGCAATGGAACCATCGGGATTACGTTTTATGGTGAAGACCCACCTGCAACCAACAACATTAACACCCTTAGCAGCGTTAGTTAACTTAACAAGATCCCATGTTCTATAGCCGATTTGAGCATTGAACTCATCACTCATGGCCTTGCGAAAATGTGGATTCTTGAGAGCTTCACCAACTGTGCGTGGTTGTAGTTGTTGCTGGCGTAACCGTAGTGTGAAGGTTAAGTTTTTGGACAGGTTTTCGTGGTCTGGTGCTTGGACGAGTGGGAAGCGGAGGAGGAGGTGGTGGTGGTGGTGGCGCAACAGGTGGAGATGGAGTGGGAGAATGATTTGCTGTAGAAGGGTTAGAGGTTGAGGGTGAAAGAGGGACTGGCTCCGGTGTTATTTCGGTGGACAGAGCGGGTGAAGTTGGCGGTGATTGGTTAGGTAACTGAGGTTGAGGTTCAGATAATAGTGGAGCCGAAGGTGGAGATAAAACATTGACAGTTCGATGAGAAGCAGTTTGTAAAACCGATGAATCATCCTCAAAAGTTGACGAAGGTTTTTGAATTGAAAACGGAAATACATGTTCATGGAAGACAACATGGCGTGAAGTATAGATGCGAGATGTTTCTCTATCTAAGCAAAAATACGCACTTTGCGTGATGGAATATCCGAGAAAGACACAAGGTGTCGATCGTGCATCTAACTTGTGAGACGCATACGGACGAATCACAGAAAACATAAACAACCAAAAATCTTTAATTTTTGAAAATTTGGAGAATGCCCGTAAAGACTTTGAAATGGCGAGTTTAAATCTAAGGTGGGAGCTGGCATTCGGTTTATTAACTAAACTGTCGTAGCAAACGCATAAGTCCAATAAGTCTTAGGTATAGAGACGTGAGAGAGAAGGGCAAGAACCGTTTCTACAATATGCCTATGCCGTCGTTCGGCGATACCATTATGTTCGGGCGTATGCGGAGGGCTAGTCCTATGAGAAATCCCATGAGTGGATAAAAAATCTTTTAGAGCAATATATTCACCCCCATTATCTGTATAAAGTGTTCTAAGTTTGGTTTGAAATCGATTTTCAACCAAAGATTTGAACCGAGTGAAAACGTCATGAACTTGAGATTTTCGTTTTAAGGAATACAACCAAGTGTATCTAGTGTAGTGATCAACAAAAAGAACATAGTATTTAAAATCGTCTATTAAAATCAGCGGAGAAGACCACACATCAGAAAATACGATATCAAGAGGATGAGTGGACTTAAGAGTTGAAGTTTGAAATGGCAACTTGTGCATCTTATTGATAGAGCAAGTAAAACATGGCTGAGCCATTAAAGCATTTGAAACAACTTGTAATTGAAATTGCGAAACTACTTTTTGAAGGATTTGAAAAGCTGGATGGCCTAAACAAGAATGCCAATCCGATAAAGTTGTCTTTACGACAGAAGCAAAAGCAAGAGAAGGTGGAGTTGAGGTTGATGATTTCGGCCATTGGTAGGTGCCATCCTTGGGTTTACCCTCGAGACGTAGATCCCCCGTTTGGAGGTCTCTCACCTGAAAGTACGTAGGAGTAAACGTAACCGCAACTTTGTTAGTTGTACATAGTTGAAAAACATAAATCAAATTCTTTTCAAGAGAAGGAACACATAACACATTATTGAGAAAGAAAGGACGTGTATATGATGGTAATGAGAGAGAACCAGAGTGAGAAATTTGCAAACCAGAACCGTCGCCCACAAGCACACCGTCTCCACCACCGTAAGGATTGTGGAGAGAGATTTGCTAAGTCGGAGGTCATGTGATGAGATGCACCCGAATCCACTAGCCATGTGGAGGAATCTGACATCATGGCATGATTAACACTCGGCTGCCATGGTGAGTACCGAGGTGGAGCTTGCCATGGCATAGTGTTCCGAGACTGATTTGGCGTTGTTGGTGCAGGAGCAGACCCTCGACAATACGAAATTCAGGACAGTACTTAGCAATGTGGCCCTTCGTCCCACACGCTTGACAACGTCCTAAGTACGGCTTGGAGAAAGCTGTTGATCAGAAGGTTGAGAATAATGAGAGTGATTGGAGTTGTTGTTATTGTTGCGCCAATTCTGACGAGGTCGAGCATTTGTAGCGTTGGCGATAATCGGAGTGACAGAGGAAGATTCAGAGCAGAGAATCATTGCCTCACGGTTGAGTAAGCGTTCGTGAAGCTCAGAGAAGGAGATTGCTGTGTCTCTCCCATTGATTGCATCGATCTCGGGTTTGTATTCTTCACTAAGACCGGCGAGAATTTGTTCAGTTAAATATTCCGGATCCATCGGTTTGCCGAGAAGTGCGAGATCGTCGGCTTTAGATTTGATGAGGCGGAGATACTCACTGATGGTTTGAGTCCCTTTGGCGCATTGTTTGATCTGAAATTTGAGTTGACGAATGTGACCACGCGTGGGATTCCCAAAGGTTGTGGCTAGCGTGGTCCAAATCTCTTTAGTGGTGGCTGCACTAGAGACCACCGATTGCAGGGGCTGCAAGATGGCACCAATGAGCGAGCTATAGAGGAGACGGTCCTGTCTTCTCCAAGGTGTGTAGGCTGGATTAGAAGTGAGCACTTCTTCCGCAGTAATCGTGGGAGCAGGGACAACCGCCGAGTCTTCAATAAAGTGTTGGAGCTCGTGCCCTTCTAACAGAGCCCGAACCTGCCTGCTCCACATGAGGTAATTGACGTTGGTGAGCTTAGTAACACTCGACATGTTGACGGACAGGAGAGTGTGGTGTGGATTTTGAGTGTTAAAGATCGCGGTTCTTTCAGCAGTGGTGTCCGACATGTTGATCGAGACAGAGACAGAAAAACAGAGTAAAGTATAAAGGAGAGAAAGTTGCAGAGAAAAACAATGGTGAAAGTGATGATCGTAAAGGGGGAAGAAGAAGAAGAAGAGGGTGGCGGCGCAAAAAAAAAAAAAAGGTTTTAGAACCTATGGAGCTCTGATACCATATTGGAATGTATAATCGCTTGAGTTTATTATTGATATGAGATGCTATGCTTATATGCACAGAGATTACAAGAGAATAAGGAAATACAATATACCTTATAAATGAGACCTAACTATGTGCAATCAAGAGCTGTACACAATCAATAGTTTCTATATTCCTACACGTTCTACGTCAAAATATATAAGATTGTGGATGATCCTTCGTTGATCCAATCATCTCGTGGAGCGAAAGCAACAACATTCTCATCGTTTGGGATCTAAAAGGGCTTTGCATAGAGATTCTCCCGAAATACGTAGGATTAGGCAGAAACTACGCACACTTTATCTCAGAGCTTCAATATCACGGCTTTGAAAAAGTCATTAGGACTGGGAAATTGGAGTTTGGACATGATAATTTCGTGAGAGGTAAACCTCATCTCCTGAAGAAGATGGTGTTACAAGTTTGGACGTAGAGGATGGAGAAAATTGGAGCCAATCTTGAAGCAAAGATTGCTCAAACCAAAGCAAAAATTGCTCGAGTCAAAGCAAGGAAAGATAGACTCAGAGTAGAAATCTCCTGCAAGATTTACGAATCTGATCCAACATCATCATCTCTTCTTGTAATGAAAATATCTGTTTTTGTAACCTCTTGTTTTACTGTTTGTTTGAAAGAGATTCCACAACTTTAGACCTATAATAATTGCAATTCTTAACCAAGTAAAACCACTCGTTAGCCTAAAAAAAAGTCACTCTATGTCTGTGTGTGAGCAAGCAACCACGGCTCTTTGGTGCACATGTCGTTCTTGTCTTCTAATATGAATTTCGTATTTGGTTCGCCGAGGCCAAGCTTAGGGCGGAGATATTTGATGATGAGTTCTTCGTCTGAAGGATCAAACAGAAAACAAATATTTTATTGTTCATCGTATGTATGATTCTCCAGCCATTCTAGTTATATTAAAAACAAAATCCACGCGTTGCAAAACCTAGTGTAACTATATATATAATGATACAACAACACAGGTCAGAAGACATGTAATATGAAATGGTATATATGTTACCGCCAACATCTTGTTCCTCTTGCAAACCGGAACCCCTACGATACAGACCGGTCTAGAGTTTCTGTATTTTTTGTTATTCCCTTGCTTGTTTTTATGATATCATCCAAAACGCTCCCAACAATCTCTCTGATATGTACACATTAACCAGAGAAAACATCACCGTCCGATGATGTTTTACGGGGGAGAGAAAAAGCCGAAAGCGCGCCGGACTACTCCCTCTGCGGCGGCGGCGATGCCATTGCCATTTACATGGCCTCGTAAAGAACACGGTGCTCTAGAAGATCAGAGAGAACGTTTCTCATGTTGTCTAGAGATACTGGTTTGAGCAAGACGCCGTCTAGACCGAAGCTCATGCACTTCTCCTTTGTGGATTTGTCTGTGTTACCGGTTAGTGCCACGAGTAGTGGCCTTTGGTGGCGTTTCGTGAATTTCTCGTGTATACGGAGAGCGATCTGGTAGTTTTCGACCCCAGGCGTGCATACATCCATGAAGACAACTTTGTGCTCATGGGACACAACTCGGAGACACTCCTCGCTTGAACTAACCGTGGACACATCGCATCCAAGGTGTACAAGAAGTCCCTTCGTCACCATTCTACTTACCCTGCGACCAAAACAAGCAGTTTCCAGTAAGCTCAAGTCCACAAAACGCCAATTTCTGAGTAGATTTGCTTATACTAACCCGTTCTCATCCATGACAAGAACCTTAAGTCCAGCGAAATTCACATGCCGGGGATTCGCTGGGGCTTTCGGTATGCCCGACTGTTTAGATTCGTTCGAAATCCCGAGTTTAACATCGAAAATAGCCGTGCATCCTTTACCAAGACCATCGCTCTCAATCCAAATGTCACCCTCCATCAGATTCACAAACCTTGGTCATATCAAAATGCATATGTACAAACACTTTCATCAATACCAGAAGAAAAGAAAAAACAAGAACAAGACCATCGCTCTCAATCCAAATGTCACCCTCCATCAGATTCACAAACCTTGGTCATATCAAAATGCATATGTACAAACACTTTCATCAATACCAGAAGAAAATAAAAAAAACAAGAACGAAAACNTCCCCGAGCATATACTTCCCGGAAACAGGTCTCAGCCTAGCCACAGGGGAGTTAGGGGATATCTTCACAGCCCGGCTAGTACCAAACACTTGGTTAATCACCGGTAACTGAATGGGAACGGTATACTCCACGGGATGCTGCTGACGAAGCGTGTAAGAGAGCTGTAGCTCTAACCCTGTCCTAGTAGGCATCCACAACGCACACTCCTCCAGAGCTAGCGTCCTACCAAGCTCAACAAGGGTAGTCTTTAGAATAGTGTGCCTATCTAGAGTGCTTCTGATCTCGTGCGTCAGCATCCTGACGTGCCTCCCGGTCTCCTCCTGCGTCCGGATCAGTCCCATCTCTCTGTCGAGCTCGGCGGCCTTGTTTTTCAAGAAGAGCTCCCGGGTCTTGACGCTGAGCAGGTCGGGGATGATGTGGACAAGCATCAACGCGGTGGCGCAGGAGACGACTGCGGTAAGCACCTTCGCGGTGGTCATCACGAGCGCCACGGTTCTCGAATGCGTGGTGAAAGTCCACAGGTTGATAAGGTGCGTGGCTCCGCAGAGGACGATGAAGGCGCCGAACTGAACAAGGACCCATCTGTAAGGGAAAACCGCTGATTTCTTGACGAAGTATATCAGCTCGAGAGGGATGGAGAAATACGCAATGGCGATGAAGAAATCGGATATGTATTGATATTTCATCAGCAGTTCATCAGCCGGCCACTGAGGCTCGATGCAGTTGCAGACTTCCATTAGCACTGACTCTCTCTAAATTCAGCTTTATGGTTTCCTCTCTCTCACACACCTGTGAAAGCAGAACAAACACACAAACAGAACATAAACAGCAAAATTGGAACAAGAAACGTCAAAAATCATAAATCGGGTTTGTTTCTGAAGGGTGTGTGGGATTGTGAAAGAATCCAGAAATTAGGGTTTATACGTCACTGGTCGAAACTCGATCACAACGAATTTACAAAAGCTAGGTTCCGTTTCCTAAAACTGAAAAAAAAAAAAAAAAAATCTGGAATTTTCGAAATCGGAAAAGCTTAACGATTACATCCCGAATCATCGAGGTGAAGCTCTTAATTAACTGTGCATTACAGTAAATCGAGAACAATTAGGTTTAATCGATCACTCTAGTTAGAGATCGACGAGGAAAATCATATATGAGAAGTTATTATACGAAACAAACAATAGGAGGGATGCGAGATTACAGCAGCGATTGGTGTGAGAAGAAGGATTGAAGAAGCTTACTTCGGAAGAATTAATTTGATCGAGAGGATTTTCCGAGAAAGAGGACGCGGCGGGGAGCGACGAGGAAGAAGAAGAAGAAGAGAAAAAAGGCGTTGAAGCTTATTATCAAGTCAAAAAAATGGTTGGGTTTAACACTTCTCTCTTAACTTTTTTTTTTTTTTTTTGGGTTTTTTGCATCCATTTCTCTTAACTTTTCGTGTGTCGGTTTTTTTTTTGTATTTAAGAAAAATCAAAATAGCTGCGTACATGAATTTGTTCACCTTTCCAACATCTTATGATGAATACAATTTATTAGTTAATATTATAGATAATTGACCAAAAAAGGATAATATTAATATATAAAGTAATAAATTTAAGATGGTAAGAACATAGAGATAATTAGGAAAAAATAAACTCCATTCATACTTATGTGCTGTAACAATTATAAGGAAGAAAATGGTGTCAAAAAAAAAAGGAAGAAAAAGATTTAAATCTTCGACCAATCAGTTTGTGCTAAGTTCAAGATGTACAATATGTAATATCCAAATCTTTTTGTTTGTAATCCACAAAGAGCCTTATGACGAACAAAGGCGAGTCTAATGAACAAAAAAACATCTGTTTTCATCCCATTAATTTTATTCAAATTGTGAAATCCCAGAGTTTTTAAAAAAATTATTTAGTTTACATAGATTATGTATTTTTAATGCTTATTTTATGGATTTTAAAAAATAGTGTTAATGATCTCTAACCCTTACAAAATAATATTTAAATTTTATATATGATGCATATTCTAGGAACGACCCTAACCACATGCTATTATAACTCCGATTTTATAGCTACAAAACTAACATGTTTAAAACTTATGGCAAAGTTAAATGTGAATCGCGGTGGCACACGAGAGTCTGAGACAACATCGATTGCTCAAAATGGCAAACTATACCGGATAAATGTAACTTATACGAGAAAATAGATAGTTATCTATATATATAAAATAACATTTTCTCTCTTCTCATGAAAGACACCTCATCCTCCACATCATTGCCACATCATATTTTTTAATCTAATTTTTTTAATTCCAAATTTAATACACATATTAATTATACTTTTTGTTTTAACATAAAAAGAATTCCAAAAGACACCATTCATATTATAAATTAAACCAAAAATTAATATGAATATAATTGAAATAAATAATAAAAAATTTTTAAAAAGGGTTATACTAATATTTTTCAACTTTTATAAATATTTAATTAGGTTAAGTTGTATCGCTAATATTATAAAAAAACTACGATATCAAAAAATTCCTAACAACTAAAAATATAAGTTACCCTAGAACTAAATTTATAAAGAAAAATATAAGTTTATAAATCTTAACATCTAATAAAAAGATAAATAAGTAAAATTAAGCTGTTAAAAATCTCATACTTTAATGAAAATATGTATAGAATGAAACATAAAATTAGTATAATTTATGTATGTTTGGTTAATTTTTAACAAAATAATTTTAAAAAAATAAAATTGAGAAATCATGCTTATTATTCCTCACTTCTCCTTCCACCTAATCCTCTTACATTTGACAACACATAATTGGGACAAATTTCAATACCAACCTCACCCAGTCCAATTTAAAATCACTCTGATTTCTTCTTCCGTCGTAATCTCCGCTTCCTTCTTCAGCCATGCAATGCCTTCTCGATAACATCACGGTGCCGCCATGTAATATTTATAGAAATTATCATCTCAAATCTTTTTTCTCAAATTCATAGACTATTAATTACTTTGAATTTTCAGGCCTTGCAAATATGCAGGAGAAAAGGAAAATTAGACAACAACTGAACACAAAATTAACTGCATAAGATAGCACAACATGATCTGGGTTCCTTCTTCAAGTGATTAAATACAATTCAAGTACAGTTATATAAGGATGGGCAATTGAGAGTTTGTTGGGGATAAGAAAGTTGATTTAGATCCAGAGTATCGTCTGGATTGTTGACGGTTGAGAAGTTGTATCAAATAATTATCATCACGGCGTGAAGCGGAGGACCTTCTTGGTGGTCTTCATTTGCTTCTCGCTCGGTATCTAGGAATTGAATCAAACTCATTGGGTCGAAATTCACATTCCTTTCAGGTAATTACGAGCCCAAACAAAACCGGGTTAAAATAATGATCAATTGTTGGGTTTCTTGCGCTATTGGGCTACATAAGGGGCTGTGACCATAAAACAAGAAACGTGACCGGTTATTAATTTTAAAAATTATTCATGCATTACAATGATTACCCTTTAGAATAAAGAGAAAACAAAATTAATACAAACACTCTTCAATTATCCGCTTCGAAATTAACTCAAACTCTACCTGAAAAAATATGCAAATTCATTTCCATATAATTTAAGTAATACAACACAATGAGTAAGAAAATAAATCAAAACATGGCCATAACATCAAACACATAAGAACATTCGAGAATAACATTAAAAACACAAAACATAAATAATATATATATAAAAAATCCTACTGCAAAATGAAAGTAAGAGAGCATAGATCAAGATTTGACGTGAGCGAATATTATAAGAACTAAATGATATATCTAAAGAATAGAGAATCTATAATGAATCAACACAATAGTAGAATAATTATATTATGGAAAAAATACAACTAAAGATTAATGACAAAAAACTCCCGCGCAAAGCGCGGACCAACCACTAGTATATATATATTTAGCTTTTAAGGTTAAAATATTAAGTTCTAGTATACTTATATGCTCGCGTTCCTTTTGCAAGAGAGCGCATGGACATTTGGGCTAAGATGTATTAAAATCAAACTAAAATACTCAAAACATCTTCCAAGATTACAAAAATAATCTATTTATAATTGAATGACATTCTCGATCATCTTTAACAAATTTGAACAATTCATCTTAAAATCTAGCCGATAATATATGCTTCTTTGTTAGAAATGATTTTGTCCAAAAGAGCTCGTCCAGATCTGCCCCTTTACAAAATCTAGTTGAATGGAGTTGCTCATGGATTTTTTTAGCTGCATAGAGAGGACTAAGACATATAGATCATTTATCTCTCTTTCTTTATTATTTGTGTTAGGCTCTAGTTAATGTGATGAAAAGGTAAAGGCATCTGCAATCCAGGATCGTCTCTTCTTTTTTTTTTTATTATTAAAAACGTTTTTTTTTTTTTTTTTGATTTCCGAAAAAAAAAAATTAATAAAAAATAGGTTGACCAACCACGTTGCGACACGTGGTGGAAAACTGGAAGAGGCGTTTCTTCCCACAGAGTCAAAGTTCTTTCCAGGCTCTGCAATGCAGATGCTCTGACAAGGTGAACAAAGTCAACGGGTGTTAAGCTTTTGATATTTTATCTTTTGATATTCACGGATAACAATATAATATTTTACTTTGTCAATATATATATATTAATTAAAATGATCTAGATATCAAACCAGATGTATAATGTTTATATAGCTAATATTCGGAAAACAAATCTAGCAGTTTTTGCTAGATCATCTATTTTAAAGTTTAAACTACGAGAAATGAAAGAAACAAAAAAGAACTGATAAAACAAGTTCATTGCATGCGCTATTTTCACTAATTCAGAGCAATTTTCGTCAATGGTTTTTTTATCTTTGTGCGATCACACATATAAACAAGTCTATGGTGATGTAGGCAAATTATAAATTCCCAAATATATATTTGCTCGGAAAAGAAATTCAGGATTTTGTATTGATGGCTTCTACATGAGTTAGGAGTGTACATGTCTGTGGAATAGTGGATGAGGTTAGGATAAGTGCTTAGTCCTCTGGAGGATGAGGAGCATCTTCTGGAGCGAGCCTGTCATCGTACGTGATTCAGTGATCATCCTGCACATGTAGAACGATGAAGACTTGGCTAAAAACTGCAAAGTAGCAGAAAATGCATGGCTATTGCTAAAGGATGATGCAGAGGCCGAAACCGAGAATACATGATATCATTCACAATCCTCAAAAGAGAGTACGGAGCCAGGGAGATTCGGCAAGTTATTGAACTGTGTATTGATATCCATATCGCTACTGGTTAACATTTAGCAACCCAAAAATTTTGAGAAACTAATCTTAAATACACCCAGTTTGTTTATTTCTCTGAAGCAGAAAGTAAATAGTACCTCTAATGATGGGGAGAAAATAAATGTACTCAAATCTATGATGAACAAAACCAAATCATAGAGACAGCTAATCTACAATACAGTTGACGATTCAAGCAGTTTGAAGTCTTCAGTAACTAAGAACAAACCAAAAACGTAAATTTCAAATGATTAATCGATTCAATTATCCTTCATATACGAATTAACATCGGAAGCTAACTAATCACTAATAAAAAAAAAAGAAGTTGTAATGCCTTTGCAACTAATCACTAATTAAAAAAAAAAACTCAAAATCTAATCGATCACACAACCAACAAATTTCGGGTGCTAAAAAGAAGTTGCAATAAGAACATTCGTTTACAAAGACCACAGAGTCAGATCTAAAACAATATGTTAATGCATAACAAAGAAGAACTATTTTTTTCTTTTTGATCGAAAGGAGAAATCTCTTTGGTGCGAAAATCAAAAGAGAAACCGAAAAACAAACAATGGTATCAAAGGGAAAGTAGAAGATGACTGAATCAGAAAGAAGCTCATTTGAAAAGTCACTCAAACTGGTATCCAGAAGATTCGGCATAGCATAGTTATAGCTGCACCAAGAAACATTCCAAAGGATAAAACAGTCCGGTCTTAAGTACCTGCTATATTTCATCATCTTCAGCATCTTATAATATTCCCAAAATCGAAAAAAAAAACTAAGTAATTATCAAATCAAATGCAGTAGCATTTGGAATTAATAGGTAACATAAAAAATGAAAATAATACAAACATGAGTAATCACACGCTCAAGGGATTAGATGATTGAAACCAAACATGATCAACTAAAGATTAGCAAGAAAATAGACTCAGAGAAGATCAAAGTCAAGCACAAACAACAAAAGATGTTCCTCTGTTACTGAGAGCCTGTCTACAATCTACCATTCTAACTCTCCAACACCTGATTACCTAAATCTACAATTTTAAAACAGTGAAGCAACACTAACATCAGATTTCTCATTTCTATGATAAATTGATCAATGAGAAGAGAGCAAACGAAGTACCTCGTTGATGGCTAGCATCTGTGCATTGATTGCTCTTCTTCGCCTTCTTCAGCTTCCTCAAGAAGTACCTGAATTTAAACACATAGAGAAATATTCTTCAAATACCGATTCAACCACCTTGATCCAACAAATGAATGCTAACTTAGAAACAAATTACTAACCAGAACTTGGACTTGGGTGGCCCAGAGCTTGATCCTGTAAATCTTAGGCTCTTCCGACAACCTGGTACCGGTGAAACTGCGATAAGAAACACATCACACAAAGTAATTTTCCGATCAGATTAGCCGTATCCAGAATCAATGAACGTCAAATGGCTAAATCGGAACCAGAGACGCGAGAAATGAGGTCAGGTTCACGAGATTTTACCCTGAAAACTCCCATTTTCCTCGCGAGAGGAGAGAGCAACGCCGTGAAAGACTTCTACTCTCCGCCGAAGATTGATTGATTCCTCCAAAAGACGATGACAGTCTTCTTGCAGCTTAATTATATGACGAGCTGGAAAATAAAAACCCTAATCTGAAACTTTCCTACAGAATTACTCCAAACAAGCCCATTGGGCTTTTTCCCGGGTTTAAGGCGTAAATGTCACCACCAAATTTGACTGAATTCTTCTGTCATCCGATAATAATATAACAAATTTTTATTTTATTTTTCTTGAGTTTGATCGCTTAAATGATTATTTCTTTTGCATATGATTAGTAGAGAAAACGAAACTATTTTTGTAAGATACAAATAGATAGAAATGCTGTGAAAACATTGTAAAACTTTCTTTAGTTTACATATTCCAAAAGATCTGAAACGAGTTCAGCTTTCATTGGATCTTTAGAGCATGTGCAACGGTAGATCTTAAGTGGGTATCTTAACCCATTTAAGATTTAATTAAATAAAAATTGACTAAAAATGAAGAATCGAGTCTTAAGTAAGAAACTTAAAAAAAGAATCTTAAGTTGCACGTGTCAGAATCAAAAGAAAAAAAGAAGAAGACCTTTACAAAAATTAAACACTAGAATTAAACACCAGATCTTTGCAAGAAGAAGACCTTTATGATTTAAAAATTTATGTTTTGAATGTTTTTATGTTATGTATGGTTCAAATTTCAGTCAATATAATATATTTTATGTTTTAATAAATCAAATAAACTTTTTCATAAAAAAAAAAAAAATTTATTAAGAACCTCGTCAAAAATTTTACCATTGGAGGAGGTAATTAATTTAGAGATTCTTAACTTAAATGGTCTAAGAACGAAGTTCGCCCTAGTCGTTCTCTCCCTGGCCCGAAAAACGAGACAGTCGTGCAAAGTCACCGGAATGCAGATCCACCGCAGTCCTTTCGCTCCCTCTTCCGCCTGAAGTCTCCAGTCTTTTTCCGGGGAAGATCTCTGCTAGCTTTCGCCGGTATTGCTGTCGGTGTCTGTCTTCTCTTCCTCCTACTGACATGGCTGAAGCTTTGATGTGTCATCATCTCCCCCTCTCAATGGTCGGTACACCGTTTGCAGAGGGGAGGCTCTCACGTCTTCTTCCAGTGGTGTTTTTGGGTGAGCTACAAGGATAGTCTCTGCCGCCGGAACCTCCGGACCCGCCGGATCCTTGGCTCCCTCAGCTGTCGTTGCTTCCCATCTCCCGCCGTCTCCGGATCTTAGACCCTCTCCCTCTATTGCAGCCAGAACTCGTCTCTCATCCGCCTTCCTCAAGGCACAACATCTTCTCCCCTTCCCCAGATCTACTCTCCCCTCTGTCGGCCTCTCTTGTCCACCGTTTACTCCCGCCGCATGCACAAAAATCAGCCTCGTCGCTAAAAGCTACGGCTCCAGCGAGTTACTAGAAGACCAAGCTTCTCGTCGGGTCACCCCCTCCAAGCTTCTCTGTGGTGATGAGCTTATGGGTCGGGTCGGTCTCGTGGCACGGTTTGCTATGGGCTTGGCCCATTATGCTCAATATGAGTTGGTGATTTTTATCGTTTAATGGGTGGGGCTCATTTTCCGTTTCTGCCTTTAAATCGCACGGTATCGTCAGCAAGGGTTTCGGTTCTGAAGATGGCCCCTGGTCCACCGCGTTGTTTCTATGGGCTTGGCCCAGCCCAGATCAGGTATTTTCTTTAAGTTTGGACGTATAAGCCCACCTTGTTCATGTCCGGGAGTTAGAGGTAGCCGTCGAAAAAAATTTCGGCAACAATCCTCCTCTGTTCAGTTTCAACCCCTTTGCTCATGTCCAAGAGTTAGAGGTAGCCGAAGACTGTGTGTCCGGCAACAATCCTCCTCCGGTCAGCTTCGACCACAAATGACGGTACTTCAAGTTCGTCTTCAAGTCCATTTATTTGGACGCTTCAACGTCGGTTCATTTCTCGACTACATGATGCTCTTTCGAGCAACGACTTTTGGATTACGGGTGAAACTTCTCCATGAGTTCCTTCACGCTGCTGAGCAAGTGTCTCTCCTCATTGCCTCTATCATTTACTTTATTGGAATGCTTCACTTCATTTGTTTCACCGTTGAGTATGCCTCTGGTTGTATCCATCTAAACCTTTTCAGATTTTAGTTTTTAATATAAATTCTTCGTTGGCTCAAAAAAAGATTCTTAAATTAAGTACACAATATAAAATTCTTAAGAACCTTCCATAAATTTTACCATTGTTCATGGTAAGAGCATGTGCAATAGTTAAAACTTAAGAATTGGTTCTTAGTTAATATTTAATTATAAAAAAAAAAAAAAGAATGGCAAGAGAGAGAAAGGAAGAAAGTAACTAAGAATTGGTTCTTAATTAAGAATCAAGTCTTCACTATTCATTCAATCTTAATCTTTTTTATCTCAAGAACCCACTTAAGAACCACCATTGCACCTGCTCTTATATCGTAGCCACCATCAAAGCAGATCTTGTCAAGAGAATTAACAACATATACATAGTTGTTAAAATCGTTTGTCCAAAAAAAAAAAAAATACATAGTTGTTAAACATACAAATTCAACATATATAATTACAAATATTTCTTTCCGTAAATCACTAGAATCTTCAATGACAGGTAAAGAAGATATTTGATATATCTGCATGCATGTACGTGTAATATATGTAGGATTTGAGTTATGATTCGGAAGGTAGTTTCACCAGATGCTGCCAACATTACCGGCCATCTCGGGCATTACGGCGATCAAATAGACAATGGCCTGGAAGATTTCAGAGAGCAAAACGAGGTGTATGAGACACTATATGGTGAATATATAGATAAATGGCGGGCATCTCTTCTTCTCGTGCGAATACACTAACCACATCTGGGATCACCTCACTCGTGGTTTTGCTGCTGGACAAGTACGTCTCAACCTAGGATTCTATAATACAGCTTCTTTCCGACTTCAATGGGCAGCGAATCGAATCATTCCTATTTCGGTACACTCTTCAAGCTGCAATCACCTTTGTTTGGAAGGAGAGAAATAGCAAGAGACATGGAGACAATCCCTCACCTAGGAATCGGATAATTCTCCTCATAGACAAAGCTGTTCGGGACAGAATCTCATCGATTCGAAGACTGGATACAAGATATGAAGGCGCCCTCGTTAAATGGTTCTCCGCACGAAGCTAAAATGTATTATATTTCTTTATTGTGTTGGCAAAGCTAAACTATGATGCACTAGATGTAAAACAGTTTTTTTTGTTTGAATAAATTATTCACTTCAAAAAAAAAGAATATATAGATAAATAAGTAACTAAAGTTGTGAACGATGTAATGAAAGCAAGAGAGACAGAGAGAGAGAGAGAAACTCACTGCGATTGCGCTCCAAACACAGAGATTCCAGGAGAGACGAGTCTATTTTTTTTTTTACATAATCTAAGGCAAGTTGTACAAACAAACTGGGATTTTTCTCTCTCACAACTAGATAAATTGATAATATTCTAAAATGTACAGACCATGGATCCAGTTTCCAAATGAATGGGAATTCATATAGAGAGACAATACATTACGATATATATCAGATGCAATGCATAGAATATGATCATGAGAAACTCTCCCGAAACCTAAAAATGAATCCTACCCAAAAAGAACTGCCGCCGATTGTTTGAAGAAGATCTGACCGGCGTCGAGCGGCTTTGACAGCGCCGACGCCAGAGCTTTCCGTTGTCCTTTTGTTTTCTCTTCGTAGTGTCCTTCCGGTGGGTCTTTGAAGTGATTCGATGATTCTCTGTCGGTCGAATTAGTCAGATCTGAGATGGTGATGGAGGTCGTTGTCTTGGCGGAGCCGGCTCTTGCGAGCTTTGGAACGACGGTGCCGTTATCACCACATAGCTCGGTCTGCCTCACGTTTTTTTCTTTTCAGATCTGATTCTCTCGTTTTGTCCGTCGGGTTTTGGTGGATCGATGTGATCGACAGATTTCTCCTTCTTTGTGTGCTTCCTGCGTTTCTGGCTCAGTCGTGCTCTCAGGTTTACCTCAAATCGGATTTGTAGAAGTCTGGTTCGTCTTAATTGCTCTTCCTCGTTTCTAAGAGTTCTTCTTTGGCCTGGATAGTGGTGTTTGTGTTATTGGCTTTAGTATATGTCTCTCGGTAGACTCGGAGTTTGAGTGAGTATCCTCGGTTTTAGTATCTGGAATTAGAGGCTCTTGTTTTGGTGGTTTTGATGTTCACGTGTGTATCCTCTTTGGCTATTCCTATGGGTTCAGAGGTGTTTGGTTTGGATAGAGTTTCGGGTTCCGGTTTCGTCTATTCGTTGGTATCCTGTTGTAGAGCAATCTGCTAGCCTCTCCTTGCAGGGCCGGCCCTGGGCCAAGCCAAATGAGGCATTGGGTTTGGCCCCCAAATTTTAGTGGTCCATTTTAATTTTTTTTTTATGTATATGTATAGTCACTAATTTTTATGGTGTTTTTAATATGGGCCTAGCAAAAAAAATATACAAATCAGCCCAAATTATAAAATCTACTAAACAAAAGAAAAAAAAAACCTTTTTTTAAATATAATTTTTATATAACATATAATATTGGCCCCCCATTATATAATTGGTCTCGAGCCCCCAAAATCTCAGGGCCGGCCCTGTCTCCTTGGTGCTTTTGTGAGGTGTTAAGGTTCGGTTTTAAGGCAAAACAGTGGGTTCGTTCATAAGCTTTTCTCATGCGAGGAGGTGATCGGTCTTCAACCTGTAGATTGTTGAGGCTAGGTTTCGCGAGTGTTCGCGTGTAAGAGCTTTTGATCCATTTGGCGTTTTCCTGGTCCGATTTCAAGGTCCCTTCCTTGTAAGCTGTTCTTCTTTTCCGATGTCTCTGTGCTTTTCCTTGTAAGCTGTTCTTCTTTTTCGTTGCTGTTCTCTCGTTGGTCATTGTTGCTATTCTCTTGCCGGTGGAGTTCGAGATGTGTTTTGCCATGTGGTTAGTTCTATTGTTGAAGGCAATTTGGTTTGTGTTCACTCTCGGTACTCTTTGTCTTTCGGCGTTACTAATGGTTTTTGTTCAAGTCCTTCTTTGGGGTTGGCTCAGTGTTTATGGTTTTGCATTTAGTGACTCATTTCCTCTATTTCAATCTGTTTTCGTTTCATTTGTAAGTTCTTTTAATCAATATATCTTTTAGATGAAAAAAATAAAAAAATATCAGATGCAAAAACAATAATTAAGAAGGAACTCACAAGAACCAAACAAAAAAAATCATATAGTAATGAGAGAGAGAGAGAGATTAGAACCTTGGGCATTCTGATATAACCAAAACCGGGTCGCGCCAAATTCATTTTGTCAACATGGGCTGAAATTTATAACAGCGTAGTGAAAAGCCTATTATGGGGCCATATTATCGAAACAACAACCACTGTGAAAGATTTTCAGTTTTTCACCATGATTAGGACTTTAGGAGTTAAAGATTCATATTCTTTGTTCATGACCATATTTGTATAATCATTGAAATTGTCAGTCCCAAATCTTATTTTTACTGAAAGAATAAATTGAGTTATTAATCGAAGAACATTTTTAAATCTAACTTAGGAATTAGCCAATGTAATACAATAAAAAAAATGATGTTTAAAATATTTATGTTGCAACATAAATTTTTGAGTTTCATCTTATAAGTAATAGTAAAAGATGAAGATTGCACCAGAAACAAAGCGAATAAAAAGCAAATTAAAAAGTTGATACCCTCTGTTAGCAAGTAAGATTTCTCATTAAAAAAGTATTGTCATAATCCATTTCCTTTATGTTATCATTTTCCAAAACTTTAGTTATGTAATTGACTGTATTTTTTTCTTATATACTTTTTATGTAATCTTAAGTTTTATATACATAAAAATATAATATATGAAAGCAGAAGAGAATTCCTCTAAGTGTGTCACGTCATCATTTCTTTATTTGACACTTGTTTATTATCATTTAATTTTCAAAAAGTTATTTTATTTGTATTAATCCTGAACCAAACAAATATTTTATCCTCTTATTTGCATTCATGGGGATAAAACCCATAAGCCTCTCAATAAGAAACAACCGTTTTTTCTATTATACCATAGATACTCTTTGACAATCCTCTTTAAATACTTCTGATATTGTCTCTATGTTTTACACATTAAATTGGAAGTTCTTTCTTTTTAATTAGTATGTATAATCAATTACAGACTTCGCAAAATACCTCAAACGCATAAATAAAGAAATCCTCAAAATGATAGATTGCAAAAAACAATTAATTATTTTTTTTTTAAAAACATCAAGTAACATAAATAAATATTAACATATGTACAATTAGCTATATATAAAAATCATTAAATTTGAATTCAACTATTTTAAAATTATTATAAGTAGATAAAATTTAAATTTAATTTTAAAAAATAATAAATATATAAATCTTATATAATACAGAATTTTTAATATATCATTATATTTTCTTTTTGAGTGATTTAATTCTTATTTTCAAATAAATTAGGATAATTAAACTTTAATACAAGTGAAAAAATTATAATATTAAATAAATTAAGAAGTTAACTCCAACCTATAAAATCTTAAGACACAACAAAATATTCAATAAAAATCGAAAAGATAACAAATTATATAAAAAATATAGAGAATAAAAAAAATAAAGAAAAAGAGAATAGATGTAAAAATTATTATAATATTAAGACTTATACGAATGAAAAGAGTATGAAAATTGAAGATTCGTAAAATAATGTACGAAAGAGATGGCAAGAAAAGAAAAAAAGTAAAAAGTTAAAAAAAAATTTAAAAACAAGATAAAAATAATAGTCAAAATATAAATCTAAAAACATAAATATCTCTTCTCTCCTCGTTAAAATAAAGAAAGAGTGGGACCCGCACTAACAAGGACCAGAGAGTGGAAATAGAAAGAAACCTACGGTATGGTTGGCTCACACTGGGCCACAAGTCACCCTTGTGGTTTGCAATCTTCACTCCCCATCCTCCCATGCTTTCTCTTTGTCTTCTTCTTTCTTATTCTCCTATCCCAATTTTTCCCATTTGGATTTTCTCTTTTCCACTTCTCCTCCTCTTCTTCATCTATTTCACAAGGTTAGTCTCTCTCTCTCTCTCTCTCTCTCTCTCTCTACTCAGTGTGCTTCAAACTTTTCTCTTTCTGATTCCTAATCGTAAATGATAGATTTTCTCTTGATGGGTTTGTCCTAAATTGGTTTTGGATCAAGAATTTTTGAGTTTTATTCAAGTGGTAATCTCTCTTATACACCAGCTTCTCTGAGGAAATTGTCTGTTTTTTTTTCTTCGTCCTAGAATCGAACTGGTCTCAAGCTGCTTACTTTGTTTCTCTGTCTTCTCCCATATATACACTTTTTAGAATTTTGTAAATTAGATGCCTTTATGTGAATCAATTATGGTAGATTTGATCATCAAGTCGAATTCTCCACTAACAAGGTTTGTATTTTTCTAAATCTACAGAGAATTTTTTTAGGTTTTCTTATCCCAATGGCTCTTAACGTGAGCAAAGTTGTTCCCAATAGTCCCATTTTAGCGAAGAGGGTTAATGCCTCAAGATCTCAAAGAGTTTTGCTTGCGTTTTCCCCCAAGAAAGGCTCGTCTGCTGAAGAATTACAAGGTCTTTGTTGCACAAAGCCTGTTACTTTTGTTACTTCTAGGAGATCTTCTACATTGTGTTTTCTTGGAAAGTCCCAAGACACGGAAACTAAACCTCATGAAGATTGTCTTGATTTGCCTAAGTAAGTTTAGCCCTTTTGGTTCTCAGATTCCATAGATCAAACCAGTCTAGTTTTTGTTTAGCTGATTAGTTTCTTGGTGTTGTTTCAGGTCCCAGATTGTACAGAAAGAAGGCGAGAAGCAAGTGATGCAAAGGACAAGAAGCAACTCAAGCCAGGTTTTGGTGGAATATGTGTCTAACGATGCTAAGTTTGTGAATGAAAGGGCTCGTAGTGACTTTGTTCTTCTGTCTCGGTACTTTCTCATTTTCCAACGTTTTACACCATCTAAAAATGATACATTACTTGTCATGAAGATCCCTTATGTGTTTGAGACTTGAGATCTATGTCACGATTCTTTTCAGTGGCATTATGAGACTTGACGCTCGTGCACGTCAGGACGTTGCGATTCTTGGCTCGGGGTTCCTGAAATTGGATGGTAAGTTCTATAATTCTATATCAGTTCAATGGGAACATTCTGAGACATTTTATTCATATAGGATGTAGTTTTGTAGGATGAGTCTATATTTGAGATAATGACATACTTTGGTAGTTATTTAAGTGAGTTGTATATTTGTAAACTAGCTCAAAGCTTAATTTCTCATTTCCCACACTTCCATGGATTCGTACTTACCTCAATCCCAAGATTTGGTTCTCTTTCACACTAACATCATCTTTGGCTTGTGGGTTTATTATGTAGCTCGAGCAAGAGAAGATACAGAGAAAATAGACCGTGATGTCAAGAGGAAGGCCGAGCGTCTTCATCATATTGCTACTGTATGTTTATCCTCTCATTTATACATTCACATATATCGACAATTTTTCATCTGGCTATGTCTCTTACTTTGGTTTTATGTCCATAGATACTAAAAAACATAGCTCAGTCTAAGTTGAAAAACGCCGCTGATAAGCATTGGAGCGACGGCGCCTTAGAGGTATGCACATCGCGTCTCATCTTCTGTATACTTTTGAGAAAAGTTATGTGTGTGACCATGTAGTATAATCACTATGCGAGCGGTTGAGAGATTTACCCTGACTTCTTCACAGGCTGATTTAAAGCGAGCAGACTTCCGTGCTAAACAACGGGCGATGGAGGATGCATTAATGGCTTTAGAGGTGAAAGCAGCAAGTCTGATTATGTGTTAACAGTATTGATGCTTTTGATTCATCTTTCCTTATGGTTAACACTTCCTGTGTCCCTGTTTTGGCTGCAGTTCATCAAGAACATCCACGATATGATGGTGCAAAAAATGGTTGACAGCTTGTAAGAAGCATATACGGATTTGAACACTTCTTTTCATGTTTGTTTCTTGATGTCAAGATCTCAAATGAAAACTCTTCCTTTTTTAAATAGGGTTACATCCGAAACCAGTACCACGGACCGCATATCGCTTGAGAAGAATGGCAAAGCTCTTGAGTTTTTCCCGGGGGAAGTTTCATCTGATCGCATATCTGCTATTGAGGTCTGATCCCACTAGTAAAACGCTTATGTGTTCTTAAGTATTCTCCTCTCTCTGATGATTCCTTTTTGATGTTAAAAGCAGGAGGCCTACAGGAGTATGGCATCAGCGCTCTCAGAAGCCGATGGAATCGACTACACTGACCCCGAAGAGGTCAGTCCAAAATCGAT
Source organism: Alliaria petiolata (assembly GCA_020283515.1). Taxonomy (NCBI): domain Eukaryota; kingdom Viridiplantae; phylum Streptophyta; class Magnoliopsida; order Brassicales; family Brassicaceae; genus Alliaria; species Alliaria petiolata. The sequence goes on from JAHZTW010000001.1 coordinate 53,117,930, forward strand.
GTTACCTGAGATCTTTTGGTTAATACTAATATCTTGTTCACAAAAAGATATGTGTTTATTGGTTTTAACAGCTTGAGTTGTTAGTCACGACTCTGATCGACCTTGATGCAATGGATGGTAAAAGTAGTGCATCTCTCTTGGCTGAATGCTCAAGCTCTCCAGACGTCAATACAAGGTAAAAAAACCGGTATTCTATTACGTCTCTTAACAACTTTCTTCGTTACATTCGATCGGGAAACATGGATAGTGTTTAGATTGCGAGAGTAAGTTGAGGCCAACACTCAATATAGCAGGCATTGAATACTAAGTTTGATTCACAGAACAATTCCAAACTAAATGACATAATCTGGTCTGGAGAAATCATCGAGTAATTCATCGTTTGGTCAATTCTTTGATTCCGGGTCTCTCGGTTTTTGTCTTCTTGGTGTAGAAAAGCGTTGGCTAACGCCTTAGCAGCTGCACCGTCGATGTGGACATTGGGAAACGCAGGCATGGGAGCATTACAGGTAATAAAAGAAATGCAAATCTTGATGACCGTTCTTGCAAATCTTGATCTTGATGACCGTTCTTGCAAATCTTGATCCTGATGACTGTTCTTGCAAATCTTGATCCTGATGACCGTTATTGCAAAATCTTGATCTTGATGACTATTCTCTGCCCTTTTGGTGACAGAGACTTGCTGAAGACAGTAACCCGGCGATTGCAGCGGCTGCTTCGAGAGCAATCACTGCGTTGAAGAAGCAGTGGGAAGTAGAAGAAGGAGACTCACTTAGGTTTATGATGAACTTGGAGAAACCAAATGATGATGACGATGGAGAAGACAGTGACCATGACGAAATCTGAAAAAGTTTTTTTTTTTCTTTTTCCATGTAATAGCATATCAAGTTTGTAGATAATTTAGAATTAATATAAAAGTTGACCAAAAAAAATAAACATATGAAATATTGTAACTATGGGTGGAAAAATTATACGACATCCATCCAGAAAGTTAGATATATGGGGGAGTGTGGACTGTGGAGAATGAAATCATGTGCCACTGATGTTGGAAATGTGTTATAGTTTAATCATATGATAATTATTTTTAAAATTTGTATACTACTTTTGAGTTAAGAATAATTTAGTTTCATTATTATTTTGGACTTCTTAAGTTTATATATACATTTTTGGTTATGAATTATTCTATATAAATATCAACATAAATTCTGATTTATTTACAGTTTCATATAGTTGATTATCAACAAGTATCATTTTACCAAAATGTATTTTTTTTGTTAAGTAGAAAATTTTAGAGGCGTTTACACAAATGATGTAGTTTTTTTTTTTTTTGTTTGTTACTGAAATTTGTAAAAACATTATTTTTGGACAAAACCCGTTAATATGATGCTCCTTATTGTTTTACAATTTTAGCCTCAGCATTATCTTCTTCTTCTTTCTCTTATACATTCTTGATTTGCTTTGTTTTTCTTCTGCTCACTCAAACGCAAAGACATGGCACTCTCAAAGCCACCACCACATTTAACTTCCCTTCACAATACAAACCCTCCACATGAAGCAGCGGGTTCTATCTTTACACTCTCTATTGATTCATCATCAAGAAGTATAAGAAGAGACTTTCTTCTCTCAATCTCAGGAACACTAATCCCTCAACTGTTTTTTCTTGATGGCAAACGCTCTTCCTCTGCAAACGCTGCCGACATTTTCAACTTCATCTCGCCGCAACCCGAGCCAGAACGCACGGTCGAGATTGCTCAGGTCCGGTAACTATAATCTACTTATCTCTTTGGTTATAAATTATCTTTGTTATTAGTGTTGAACTATTCACATTTGTAAACTTCGCTAACCGACGTTGATTGCAAAAGTTACAAATTAATTTTTACGTAAATTATCTTTGTTATTAGTGTTCAACTATATGATTTTACGTAAACTCAAAAAGGTCACAAGGTTTATTTTCTTATGTACAAATTTTTCTTCTTCAGATTATTGGGATTTTGATCAAGTGATTAATCCAAAGTAGGATTACAATGTTTAACAATTTTGGTCTTGGTCTAAAAAGTTTGATTTCTTTATGTGCGAACAATTAATTTTTTTTTTTTTTGAATTAACTGTGAAAGTTCCGAGCTTTAGATCCATAATCTTCCTCAGTACATGGAATTAGCCATTTCTATATTCTGATTTAAAGAATATACATCCGTCCCAAAAAAGATATCAATCCGAGACACAAAGAAACCAACCCCTGTACAAACAATTAATTAGTATGGATTATTCAGGTGTTATGACTAGTAAGTTTGTGAGAAACTCTCTGTATCAACAACTACAATGGATACATATAATAGTATCAACCAAAAAAATAAGGGATGTGAAGTGTTTAATTTTTCTGGATATGGATGATAGGAAGGATTAAGAAAAACCGCAGAAAATATAAAAGAAATAAAAGAGATAATGATAGAAAGTAAGAGGTGGAAAGAAGGAGGGAAAGAGTTAAGAAGAAGTGCATCAAACATGAAGCAAGATTTGTATCTAATCATCCAAGCAAAGCCTCCAAAAGATAGACCTCTTCTTAGGACTCTCTATTCATCTCTCTTCAATACAATCACAAAGGTACATTATTTCTTCATTTAGCTCTAATTATTAGACATAATACACTCATTTATTAAGTTGTTAACTTTGAATTGATGCATTTGCAGATGGATTATGCAGCAAGAGATGGAGATGCAACTAAAGTATTGGAGTACTATAAGAGTATTGCTGCGATCATCGATGATATTTTTTCTCGAATTTAAGTCCGATCAATATCTTAATTTAGGCAATATAAAGGCTTACAATGTTGTCAATTTACATCATCTTTTATCCAATTCTAATCTTTTATCCAATTCCAACAATAGGAAAACACAAGTGACAAGAGAAAAAGTAGGCACAATTTTTCTTTTACAAAACATTTTAACGAATTGTGTAATTAATCTTATATTTATATTATCATTTTTGACAAAAAAAACAAAACACAAGTGATTTGTGGAACGCTCTAAATAAGTCAAAATGATTTTAAAATTGAGCAGATCTATAAATCAATTAACTTAAGGTATCATATGTAAATTCAAAAATTTATGCTAAAATCACATATGATAACTATGCTAAATACATAAATAATAAAATAGTTAGAGCATCATCATTGGTAGTCTCTCAACAAATATAAAATAATAAATAATATTATTAAATTAAATAGAGATTTGAGAAACTTTGGAGAGAATTTTGAGAGACTCATCTATTATTTTATAATTTTGTATATTTTATTATTTTTAAAAATCTCCCTTAGAGACTATCAATGTTGATGATCTTAGAACCCATATCACAAAAATATGATATGGTAAAAGTACAACTATGTATATCATCCCTCCCAAATGTAATAGAACCTAGGATGCAAATGAGTCAACTCCTTGCATTAACCACTAGACCACTGCACATTTGATTATTAATAACCATGTTTGACCGACTAATATCGAATTAGACATCTAGACGGAGTAATCCATTTAATTCACCGATTATAAAATAATCACAGGGTTAAATTAGTAGACGCCTAGTCGCCAACTAAAATTATTTTTAGAACATTGATGAAATGTATATAAATTCGAATATAAAAAAACCAGAATTTTGGCAATAAACCAACTTACTTTGCTCTACGGAACTCAAAACAATTCAATTTGGACACAAACTAAATTCATATTTCATAAACAATATTTACTCGTCAAATACAGACCATGTAAAATATGGCTTTACAAATTTAAATTTAAAAACAAATTGTTATAGAAAAAAAAATGAGCTACTTACATCGTTGCTGTTGTGTAATAAAAAAAAAAAGAGCTACTTAAAATCTATATTTACTGTTTTAAAATTTTAAAAATTCTTTAAAAACAGAAAAATTCTTAAATACTGTTCGTACGCAACAATAAGTAAAGAATAGTAAGGATTATGTATGTTTCACGTTGTGATTGATTAATATATAAGTTTGTGGAAAAAAAGAGAGAGGGTTGCTTGGATTCAAATCAGAAAATTGGGAGTGATTTTGATATTTTCGCTAAGTCTAGTCCTAATTTTATATTTTTCTTTAACTAAAAGTCTAAAACGCGTAAAAGCCTTAGCTGGCATCCTCCTTTTTTTCGCCGACCTTAACTTTTTTATTTTCGTTAATATCTAACGTAAAAGACGTAAAACTCCCCAGAATCAAATTATTTACAAAATTGCTCCGTTGACCTTGACCTATTTAAATACCTCTTCCTCTCCCTCAAGCCGTGAAAATCATAGCTGTTATTTCCCCCCTTTCCTCTGTAAAATCCCTAATTCCACATTCGTTCTCTCTAAGAACCCTAGCCGATCTTTCGATCTCTCGATCTTCTTCTCCGATCTGCTTTTGTTCTTAATCTGGTAAAGTTTCGATTCTTTTTTTTTTTTTCTTTCTGCGAATTGTTCATCGGGATAGGGGTTTGTGTACGTTATATCATCTCGTTTAGATGATATCGATTACGATTAATCCGATTGAAATCAATTCTTCTCTCGCCTTTTGCATAACAATCTAGGTTTAGCCTTTGTTTAGATACCTGGATCTGTCGATCTAGGGCTTTAAGCAGCCATCGATTTTGAGTTTACCCCAATTTGTGATTTCTTGTGTTTCTAGAGCTCTTGATTCATATTTTCTGCAAATCTCTATATTTGATATCGAGCATAGACTTTATTTCTCATGTTTTGTTCAGATCCTTGATTTGTCTATTTGTGTTTGATTTCCTTTGATTGTCTTGTTCGTTTGTTTATCATTGTGTTGGTGTTGACTAATTTTTGTTTTTGCTACCCTAGTTAATTCAGGTTTCTAAAGATGTCGGATTCGTTGAATATGACTCTTGATGATATGGTGAAGAAGAGTAAGGCTGCTTAAATTGTCAAGAAGAAGAGTAAGGCTGCTGCAATGTCTGGAGCCAAAGGAATATCCCGCCGTGGTCGTGGAGGTGGAAGAGGAGCCGGACCTGTTCGCAAAGGTCCTCTTGCTGTAAACGCTCGGCCGTCATCCTTCTCGATAAACAAGGCAAGCTCGAAAATCTGGGATGTTCTCTGTGTATGATTGGAAAATCTGAGTTTCTGCTGTGACACCAATTACCGAAGCATTCTGAATCACGCTTGAAAACTAAAAAGATGGAGGGTTTTTTTTTCTCATACATGCATAAACCGTTACTTCTGATGATGACACTTTTAGCATTCAAAACTTCGTCTGGGAGGATTCTGTACCATGCCTGAAAACACAGATTACATGGATCTTCTAACATCTTGTAGTTATGTCTTAGAGAAGCTTCTTCTTAGTCCTGCAGTTTTGGTGTACTTAGTGGTTTACATGGTTCGATTCCGAGGACTTCGACAGGCACACAGAGATGTGCATAAGTTTTTGGTTGATATTGTCACTTACTGTACGTTTACTACTTTTACTGAGGAACTCCATTAAGCTAAGTAGTCCACATAGGGTCATCTGGTGTGATGACATTGCTATGGAAAAAAGTTAATTGCGTTGCTCTTTGCAGCAACAGATGGGAAAAAAAAACTTGCAAATATGTGCAGTCTTGTGGTGTTTAGGGGGGAATTTCAGCAATTTCACTTAACAGTAGATATCATCTATGCATGGCTTATCCCTTTTAAGTGGGCGGTATTTGCACCATGCATGAAGTTCACGATGTGTCTCTTGCTACATCTGGGATTTCTTTGGAGTGTGACGACAGTCTCAGTTTTTGATTCTCCAAGGACTTTGTTTTTGGCATCAGAGACTGACTGATAGAGCACCAGTTTGATTCATACGAAGTTGCTTGTTTCGGTCCATTTCATTTGGTTTTCTTCTTCAATGCTTCTTGACTACTTTCAGACAAATGGGTGGTTTCTCGTCTTTCAAGAGTTTTGTTGATTAATGTATGTGGCTTCAAGATTCTACAGACGCTTTTGGCTGACTATATCTATTCTACTGAATAGCTTGCCCGCAGGAAGAGGAGCTTGCCATGGCAAAGTGATTTGTTTGAAGAGAGCCTGAGAGCTGTTGGGGTAGAAGTGGATGTCGGAACCACAGTTTACGTTACCAACCTCGATGAGGGAGTTACAAATGAAGATATAAGGGTATATAGTCTGATTTCTATGCTTCCGATGCTTTGTTGTTTTGGTTCTACGAGGAGATTTCCTAAAATAGTTTCGTATTACCCTATGGGATCTAGGAACTCTTTGGTGAGATCGGAGAGCTGAAAAGATATGCAATTCACTTTGACCAAAACGGTCGTCCAAATGTAAGTTCTAACCAAGTCTTTAACTTCTGTTTTCATTTTTTACTCTGGTTTTATCTGTGTTCTTTACCGTCGGTGTTGTTGATACAGGGCTCGGCGGAAATCGTGTATATGAGAAGAAGTGATGCATTTCAAGCTATGAAGAGATACAACAATGTACTGTTGGATGGAAGGTCTATGAAACTGGAGATTCTCGGTGGAAACACCGTGGCCGCCCCTGCTGCAGCTCGTGTTAACGTTAATGGTTTGAACGGGAGGATGAAGAGGACTGTTTCCATTGGGTATGTTGTCGTTTTCTTGGTCGTTCCATTTACAAGAGAACAACTACATGTTATTGATGATCACTTTATCTTGCAGACAAGGGATTAGAGGCGGGAGAGGAAGAGGAAGAGGAAGAAGCGGAGCTCCTTCTGTGAGACGCCTTCCAATGTAAGTGTTCCAAAGAGTCTGATCTCGCTTTCGTATCAAGTGTGCGGATCATTCATCGGCTTTATCATCTAATTGTGTCATATATTCTATTAGTGGCAGCAGCCAAAACCAACAGGGAGGTGTTGTGAGAGGCGGTCGAGGTGGGTTCCGTGGTAGAGGTCGAGGCCAAGGCGGCAGAGGGAGTAAAAGCGGCCGAGGCGGAAAGAAGCCGGTGGAGAAGTCGGCTGCAGAACTAGACAAGGATCTTGAAAGCTATCACGCAGAAGCTATGAACATCTCTTAAGCAAAAGCTAGGACTTCTGCATCTTTGCGTTGTCCTCAGTGTCATTCTCTAATGTTCTGTTTATTTTCTTGCTCTCTTTTTACGAATATACCTCAGATTTGCTAAAAGTCTGTTTGGTTTGATTTTCGGTTAGGACGCTTTGTTTTACGTTGTTTTTGTTTCTTTTTTACAGTCACTTTGGTTGTTTAAATTTAAATGAGATTAGGGGTGTAAATGAAAGCTGTTACCGTTTGTGTGAACAAATTTGTGCACATAAAAAGATTTATTACTTGTGGGTATGCAAAATATACAAAAGAAAGTTGAGCAATTTGGTCTATCATCGATTTTTCTACAGATCGTTTTCAAGATGCTTGATCTTGATGTTTTCAAGATTCTTGATCAAGATCATGGAGAAGCTGATCTCATCCTGTCCCGTTCTTGAAGACTGTCCGTGTGTAGTGTTCTCCGTGTTCCGATGTCCAAATACAACAACAATAAAAATGTCTTGATCAAATCATAGGCGTTTATGTTTTTCAAATTATCCAAAATTCTAGGGTTAAAGCCGATTAAAAATCACCATATACACAAAACGTAAAATCACCATCACCATCTGAGGTATTCGTCAGAGAGAGAGAGAAAAAACACATAACATTAGAGAATGATAAAGGACAAGGGCAATATGCGGAAGTCTAGCTTAGCTAAAGAAGATGATGATGTTTTACGTTTCTTGGGAGACTGCACTTTGCAAAACGAATAAATAAGGAAAACAAAAATAGACTTAGTCTTGGGGAAAGAAACCCGGTTTGGTTCTCTCTCTCTCTCTGACTTATAAATTATAAGTCTGAGATTATTTTGAAATCCCATTTGCAAGATTTATAATTTTATACATATCAAGCACTCTTGCACCAAATAAAAAATAAAAAAAATAAAAATAAATATCAAGCACTAATAATTATTCCATAGATTGCTTTTCTAAGAAACCACGCAAGAAGAGAAAAGTCTTTTGTTTCGTCCTTTCTATATCACTCGTTCGTTGTTACCTGAAAAGACTAAGTAATACTTTATTTGTTTTTTTACAATGTGTAGTCGAGACCACGGCTATGAGGGAAGTTTTCATATAGAGGAAGTAACACAATGTGTAGTCGAGACCACGTCATAATATAGAGACTAAACAAATCGACCAATGAGCATTCAATCTCTCTTTAGGGTTTATAAATTACAACTCCTTTTCTCCTCCGTAGAGCGTTTCAAAATCAATGCAACTCTCTGGTATATTCTTCTAACTTTTCTTTACCCTATATCTCCCATGGCTTCTTCTTCGACTCGCGTTAGGAGATATCATGTCTTCCCAAGCTTCCACGGCCCGGACGTCCGAAGAACATTTCTCAATCATTTACATAATTATAGAATATAAAGAAGATTTGAGAACACAAAGATAAATAATAAATTTCTTTATTGTTTAAGAAAATAACTCAAAACTTAAGCTTTCTATCTCTCAAACTCATAAGTTATGCCACAACTTGGCATCTCCTTATATATAGAAGTTTAAACGATTCTTAATCCTATCAGGTAACACATATATTTAGATAAGTCCTAAATATACCTTTGATCCTAATCTTTTTATGACTCAAGCTATCTTTAAGCTTAAGTCAACATTCTCCCCCTTAAGATTGAAGTCAATTTTCTCCAAATCCTGAACACCAATGAAATCCCTCATCTCTTTGAACTTGATTCTACCAAGAGCCTTTGTTAGGATGTCTGCCTTTTGCTCATTCCCAGGAACATGCTCAACTTCTACTTGTCCATTCTCAACACTCTTTTATGAAATGATACCTTGTGTGTATATGCTTACTCCGACCATGAAATACCAGGTTCTTGGTGAGAGCAATTGCTGATTGATTATCTATCCGAATAACAACCGTCTCACATGGTGTTCCAATGATCTCGCCAAGCGAATCTTGGAGCCAAATCGCCTGTCTTGCTGCTTCAGTACCCGCCATAAACTTGGCCTCACACGAAGACAATGCCACTGTATCTTGTTTTCTGTGAACACCAAGAGATTGGACTTTCACTAAGATAGAATATGTGACCCGTTGTGCTTTTACCATCATCTGAATCTACATTATGACTACTATCACTGCAGCCTACCAGCTTTGTTGCCTTTGAAGTCGACCGTTCGAATGTTAAACCAAGAGTAGTGGTGCCTTGTAAATACCTCAAACATTGCTTCATCGCTGCTCCATGAGACTCCTAAGGATTCTGCATATATCGACTTAATACACCTACACAATAGGACAAGTCTGGTCTCGTATGAAGTAAGTAGCAAAGACAACCAATATTTTTCCTGAAACTCGTAGCATCGATTTCCTTTTCATTTTCAAATTTTGATAATTTGAGCCCGGACTCCATCGGTGTGTGAACAATGTTGCAGCCTCTCATCCAGCTTCTTCCAAGATTTTTAAAGCATAGCGTTTTTGATTCAATGTTATTCCTCCTTTGTGTTGACACACCTCAATTCCAAGGTAATAAGTTAATTTTCCGAGATCACTCATATCGAACTTGGACGCCATCTCCTTCTTGAATTCGTCAATGGTTTTAATATTTGTTCCTGTAACAAATAAGTTGGCTACATAAACTGCGACGAGGAGAAGGTTCACGCTTACCACTTTCCGATAGACCGATGGCTCTTTTGAACATTTCTTGAACTGGAGTTCCTTGAGGATTTGATTTAACTTATCGTTTCATGCTCTCGGTGCTTGCCATAGACCATACAAAGCTTTATTGAATTTATAAACTTCGTCTTCACATCCTTTCACTACAAAGCCATCCGGTTACGTGACATAAACGGTTTCTTTCAACTCTCCATGAATAAACGCCGTTTTAACATCGAGATGTTGTATCTCCCATCCATTTGATGCTGCAGATTGATAAGGAGACGAATTTTCTCAATCCGAGCTACCGGAGCAAACACTTCATCTAAATATATTCTGTAACGTTGTACATATCCCTTGGCAACGATTCGAGCCTTGTGCTTATTGATGCTTCTGTCGGAATTTCGCTTGAGTTTAAACACTCACTTTAAGCCAATTGGTTTTGCCCCATGTGGAATATCTACGAGATTCCAAGTATGATTTTTTTTTTTTGTGATCGAATGGATTTCATCTTCACACGCAAGCATCCACTTTTCCGACTCCTTTGCTTCATAAAAATTTCTTGGTTTGTTGTTTAAGCACATCAGCAATCGTTCTCGTTCTTCTTCGTCAAGTAGCACGTAGTTTTCAAGGTATTTTGGTTTTGTACTCTGTCTTTGTGTTCTTCTCAACACCGGTTGAATCGAATCTTCATCTTCATCATCGTTGTGCTCTCCACTCTCTGTTTCATGTTCTTGTGACACAACATCCTCATCTTCATCGTGCTCCCCTTTTCCGACATCGTCCCCATTATCTCCAATGGTTTCGTTATCCCATATTCCGACATCGACATGCTATGTTCCTGAAATACCACGATTACCAAATTCTCCAAACATAATCCTGAAACTGCCAGCTCTATCTTGCTCTGAATTATTTTGATTCGAGTTCCATCCCTTTGTTTCATCAAAAACGACATCTCGGCTCACTACTAACTTCCGAATTTGTGGGTCAAACAATCGATACGCCTTCGAATCTGGTTATGTGCCTAGATGAACTAACATGCGTGATCTATCATCTAGTTTCTTCAAATGTGGTATCTCCACTTTTGCGTATCCGATGCCTCCAAAAACTCGGAGGTGATCGATATTGGGTTTCTTAGAGCGAAATGCTTCATATGGAGTTCTATTCGTGAGTGCTCTCGTAGCTATTCTATTCAAGAGATATATAGAATATCTTATTGCTTCTCCCCATAGGTGATTCCGAACGAACATGTGCTTGAGAATGCTTCTTGTCATCTCCATTAAAGTCCTAATACATCTCTCAATAACACTGTTTTGTTGAGGGGTATATGGAGCTGTACGGTGCCGTTTTACACCTGAGTCATCGCAAAAAGAGTTAAACTCTTGTGATACAAATTCTCCTCCTCTGTCTGTTCTGAAGGTTTGTATACTTGCTCCTGAATCTTGCTCCACCAAGTTTTTGAATCTTTTGAACTTGTTAAAAGCATCACCCTTTTCTTTCAACAATATTGTCCACCTATATCTAGAGTGATCATCGACGAGAACGAAAACATACTTATTTCCGGCAATCGTAGATGGTGTTATGGGGCCACAGAGATCACCATGTATGAGCTCAAGTAACGTGTTGCTCGGTACGAGGTAGCTTGCGGAAACACTTGTCTTGTTTGCTTTCCAAGTAGACACGATCCACATATTTTCTTTTTGATGTTAACGTGTGGGACAAATGAGTCAAATAGAATTTCATCATATGTGCTTCGCTCCCTATAGATGAGGAATGAAGGAAACAGCTAAATGTCCTATGACAAGTTCTCTTTGTATCATGGATTTCATTGTTTCGAGGTTTATGTGCCCCAACCTTTCATGCCATATGTTTGAATAACTTGTCGTTGTTGAATGCAGGCACATGGTATTTTTTATCCCCATACGAACCTTGTATAGTCGATTTCTTGATCTAATTGCTTTGGCAAGCAATTTTCCATCACGATCATGCATTGTTAGGAATTCTCCTTTCATTCTCACGTCGCATCCTGACTCTGTAGGTTGCCCAAGACTAATGATGTCACTCTTTAAATCTGGAATGAAATAGACATTAGACATCGTTCTTGGTTCGCCATTCCTGTCAATGAATTCAATCGATCCTATCCCTTTAATGTCTATGCAAGACATCACCGAGTCTCACATTTCTGGTAATACAATCATCAATCTTGGAGAAATACCGTTGATCTCCAGTCATGTGGTTGCTAGCTCCATTGTCAAGATACCAAATATTCTCTTCACCGATGTTTGTTTCGTAGTTACCCGGTACGACCTTTTCCTCATTTAAATATACCACCTCGTGCATCATAAGCTCATCCGCGTCTTGTGTGTCATTCTCTTGTGCTTCTTGTAGTTTAAACAATCGATATGGACACTTTGAGGCAAAATGCCCATATTTGTCACACCGGAAACACATTATTTTCGACTAGCCTCTTGCTTCATAAGATCTTCCGAGACATCTTCCCCTGTTATTGAAACGTCCTCAGCGACCTCTGCCTCTATATCCACCACTGAAATCGTGAGTTGACTGAGCTGGTTGAGTTTCATTATTTGCATACATCGGTTTGCTTTGGTCTTTCTTGTGTTTCTTCTGCTTCTTCGATGATACATTCTTCATAGGCTTTTAGACGTCCTATGATGTCTTCGAAACTTGTGGTTTTAAGATCTAAAACTTGTTCAAGTGAAGCCACTATGTGTATATATTTCGTTCGAGGAAGACTCTTAAGAAACTTTTTGACAAGTTTTGACTCTTCGATATTTTCTCCAAGAGCAGTAGATTTTGATGAAATTTCAGATACTTTCCGACAAAATCGTCAATTGTCTCGGTGTCTTTCATCTTAAGCTGATCAAATTCTGTCATTAATGTCTGCAACCTAGCTTCTCTGGCTCTTTCTGCTCCCATATGTTTTGCCTTGATAGCCTCTCATACTTTCTTTGCCGTATCTAACTCTCCGACCTGTAAGATGATTGCCTCAGGTATCGATTGAAACAACAAAGTTGTACTGTCGTTCGTTTCTGTTTCTATGATCCCCCAAACCTTATGTACCTTAAGTATAATCTTCATTCTCATGGCCCATATTGTGTAGTTGGTTGACTTCAACATAGGACACTTGATTGAGGAAGATCCTCCTTCTTTTGATTTTACTGTCGATGCCTCCACAATATCACCCATAGCTTATGATGTCTCTTGTAAGCAATTTTCTTTCCTTCTCCCTTCCGTATCTCTCACAAAAAATGAAAAGAAACGTTCCCCACGACCTCACAAAGCTATGATACAAATTATAGAATATAAAGAAGATTTGAGAACACAAATATAAAGAATAACTCTCTTTATTGCTTAAGAAAATAACTCAAAACTTAAGCTCTCTATCTCTCAAACTCATAAGTTATGCCACAACTTGGCATCTCCTTATATAGGGAAGTCTAAACAATTCCTAATCCTATTAGGTAACACATATATTTAGATAAGTCCTAAATATACATTTGATCCTAATCCTTTTATGACTCAAGCTATCTTCAAGCTTTAGTCAACAATAATCGCTTTGCAAGAAACAGAATCGTGGTTTTTAAAGACAAGGAGATCGTAAGAGGCCAGACGATTGAACCAGAACTCAAACAAGCAATAAGAGAATCGAGGATCTCGATCGTGTTGCTCTCAAAGAATTACGCTTCTTCGAGCTGGTGTTTAGATGAATTGGTGGAAATCTTAGAATGCAAAGAAGCTTGTGGGCAGATGGTGATGACTATTTTTTACGATGTTGATCCATCTGATGTACGACAGCAGAACGGAGATTTTGGAACGGTTTTGGACAAGACTTGTGAAGGGAAAACTGAGGAAGTGAATCAGAGATGGAGAAAAGCTTTGACTGATTTCGCAAACATAGCATGAGAACATTCTCTAAAATGGTATATATATGTAGTTATCTTTTATTTTACCTTTGTTTGAATCAGTGCTTTTATCTTTCTTAAGCAATGCTTTAAAGGAACTGACTCTCGTTTCTTTTGTTCGGGAAGATGAAGCTAAGATGATCGAAAAGCTTTATGTTGATGTTTCAAACAAAGTGAATGTTATACCATCAAAGGATTTTGAAAGGATGGTGGGAATGGAAGCTCACTTGAAAAAGGTAAAATCTTATTTACGCGAAGAATGCAAAGTGAAGATGATTGCAATTCAAGGTCATGCAGGAATTGGTAAGACTACCATGCTAGCTGACAATAACTTGGATTTTTCTTCAACAATGAAGCTGTTAATCATGTGACAACCATGATAGCTGACAGTAACTGGGATTTCAGAAATGGGTTGAAGATACTAGCATATAATCTATTGTGCCTATACTACCATTGGTTGGATACAGATGCATCGTTTACTCCAACAATTGGGAAGATAAGTAGGTCATGAACAGTGTGACGATCCCGTGAAACGTCAGTTTTTAGTAGAGTCCGAAGAGATTCGTGATGTGTTGGTTAATGAAACAGTGAGTTCTTTCATATATATATATAGTACTTTGATTTTGTGATAACAGTTTCATGAGTCTTGTTTTGGAACATTTGTTAGGGTACTGGATCTGTTGTAGGTATATCATTTGATATGTCCAAGATTAGCGAGTTATCTATAAGTGGGTAAGCCTTTGAAACAATGTGTAATCTTCGATTCTTAAGAATCTATGGGAGATATTTTAGTAAAGATGTTACATTGGGAATGTCAAAGGACATGAGATATCTACCTCGTCTAAGATTACTACATTGGGATTCATATCCGAGAAAACGTCTTCCTCTAACATTTCGACTGGAATGTCTCATCGAGCTTCATATGCAATTCAGTAAGCTCGAGAAGCTCTGGGGAAGAATCCAGGTTGGTATGTGATATTCTTAAATATGCTTCCGATGATTCGGCCTACATACAATGTTTCTCATTTGCCCTGTTTGACAAAGCAGCCCCTTCCAAATCTCAAGAAGATAAACTTGGGATATTCTAAAATATTGAAAGAAATCCCAAATCTTTCGAAGGCCATTAACCTAGAGGCATTGACATTTACGTCTTTCACAAGTTTGGTGGAGTTTCACTCCTCTATTTGGAATCTACACAAACTGAAAAAGTTGAGGATGAGTGACTGCAAAAAGCTACGAGTTGTTCCAATCAAGATCAACTCAGCATATTTTAAGGAGGTCAGCATGAGTAGTTGCTCAAATAACTATATGAACATCAAATATCTCGACGTTGGAAACACAAAAATGGGAGAAGTTCATCCATCAATCGTTGAACGTTTGCCTCTTCTTGAGTGGCTTCGTATAGGAGGCAGAAACGTCAAGAGAATAACACATGTCCCGAAAAGTGTAAGGCATGTAGACCTAAGCAATAGTGTTATATAGAGGATTCCGGATTGCGTTATAGGTCTCCCTCGGCTAGAAAGTCTTCTTGTCTACAAATGCAAGCAACTCGTGTCGCTGAAGGGTCTTCCCGCTTCACTCAAGTACATATATGCAAGCAATTGTGTCGCTGAAGGGTCTTCCCGCTTCACTCAAGTACATAGATGCAAGCAATTGTGGATCACTTGAGAGAGTATGTTTATCTTTCAATCATCTAATCAGGCACCTCATGTTTCACAATTGTTTGAACCTTGATCAAGAATCAAGAAGAGTGATCTTACAACATAGATGTTACAACAATGTATGGTTACCGGGTAAAGATGTTCCCGTAGATATCACTCACAAAGCTACAAGAAACTCCATAATCATCCCTATGGTTCTGGATGGTGATGGAACTTTCTCAGCTTCCTCAGGGTTTAAGGCCTGCCTCGTGCCCTCCAACCAAGAAGTCTACATTACTTGTTATAACTTGCCGTATAAGAAACAAAGCAGATGTCGTCGTTACAGAACTTAAGTGGAACTCAGTGAACTATGTCCATTATCAAATGAAACATCTGTTCATCTGTAGTGGTAACTTGGTTGGAGAAACACATGAAGTGGATTTGAATACGAATGAGATTCTATTTGAATTCAGATGCAGGGATGATAACCTCAAGATTATTGGGTGCGGTGTACGGATATTGAGTGAGGAAGAAAAGATTAGTAGTGGAGGCAGCATCGATTACCACATAGATGAAGATGAAGACTGTCGTCAACCTGAAGCCGTTCATGTCTATCGATTTGAAAACATTAGCGGTGGTAAGTATACATGTTGTTGGAGCTGGCTTGAGAAGCTTTGATCTGGAGAAGAAGATGATGATGAAGAAGACAAGACTTCCATTATGGTTCGAAGATGAACATCTTCTTAAGCAAGCTAGATTTTTCTACATCTTGCCCTTGTCCTTTGTCATTTCTTTAATGTTCTATGTTTTTCTTACACTTTAACGAATACCTCAGATTTGCTTAAGTCTGGTTTGGTTTGATTTTCGGTTAGGATGTTCTGTTTTATGTTGTTTTGGTTTGTTTTTATAGTCATGTTGGTTGTTGAATCTTAATGAGATAAGGGGTGTAAATAAAAAGCTGTTACCGTTTGAGTGAACATATTTTTTTTTTTTTGATTACTAGAAGGTTCTGGACAGAACCCCGTAATTCCTCCAGGCGTGAAACCATACCATGTAATATTAGTTTTGTTTCAAGCCTCACTCGATCATGTGATCTCTAAGGTTCACCTAGGGTATGGGTGAACAAAATTGTGCACATAAAAAGATTTATTTACTTATGGTGTTGCAAAATATACAATACAAATTTGAGCAAATTAGTGTTTTTTGGGTCAAAATTTCATTAAATTACCAAAGTACACAAAGTTGAATACAAAGCATCGAAATACAAATTATTGTAGAAGCAGCTATATGCACCATATACTGAAAACGAAATATTAGGAGAAATGAATTTGAAACGCTGCTTCCTTTCGATGTACGGGCTAACAGACATTGTATGCTGTTATTTTCCTTCTTCTCTATTCGTCTTACTCTATTACGATATGTATGCCAGATTGGCATTATTATTTTTTCTTTCCAAATCATACTAGGAAAGGCCATTGCATCCGTTACATGTTAGCCAATATTCACGTTCTTGATAATAATGTAGACTTCATATTGTTTGCGCTTTGATTTTGTATATCCTTGCGTCTATTGAAGCCAACTTTCGAACTATATGGTGCCTGAAATGGACCGGACCATGCGATTGAAAACATCTTGGGATTGGAATTCATGATTGACTAATAATAATTCCATGGAGATTTTCTTGGTTTAAAACGAGAAGCCGATTTGCATTAATTTTTTGGGATATGTATGCCAGATTGGCATTATTTTTTTTTGCTTTCCAAATCATACTAGGAAAGGCCATTGCATCCGTTACATGTTAGTCAATATTCGCGTTATTGATAATAATGTAGACTTCATATTGTTTGCTCCTTGATTCTGTATATCCTTGCGTCTATTGAAGCCAACTTTCAAACTATATGGTGCATGAAATGGATCGGACCATGCGATTGAAAACATCTTGGGATTGGAATTCATGATTGACTAATAATAATTCCATGGAGATTTTCTGATTTAAAACGAGAAGCCGATTGACATTAATTTTTTGGGATATGTATGCCAGATTGGCATTATTTTTTTTGCTTTCCAAATCATACTAGGAAAGGTCATTGCATCCGTTACATGTTAGTCAATATTCGCGTTCTTGATAATAATGTAGACTTCATATTGTTTGCGCTTTGATTCTGTATATCCTTGCGTCTATTGAAGGCTTCTTTCGAACTATATGGTGCATGAAATGGACCGGACTATGCGATTGAAAACAACTTGGGATTGGAATTCATGATTGACTAATAATAATTTCATGAAGGTTTTCTGGGTTTAAAACGAGAAGCCGATGCCGAGTTAAGTATTCCATTAGAAACTGTCGACAACAAAAAGAAACCGGTAAATATTACCACTAGAACAACCTTCCCCCAATGAGAGACAAATACATTCAAAAGATTTATTGAATGGTAAGCAAAACCATTTTCTCCACAACGTGATTTGGCCAGCCCCAATCTAGATTCTAAAGGAGGGAGTGAAAGGACTAAAACACATCCTATTAGATGCATCATAACTATGACAATCTGAATGATGAAAACCCTAATTTTGTTCAAAGGAAAGGACTTTGGTATTGATTTTTCAGAAACAATTGGAGTTAAACAACAAAGGATGAATATTGAATAAATCAGAGGCATATGAAAATTAAAAAAAAACAAAATTTGTTTTTTTCCAACTTACAAATCAAACATTTTTTAACAATAAAAGAAAAAGAAGAAGAAATAAAGTCTTCGTCGTCACTTTTAAAGAGCTACACGTAGTTCTTGAGAGACAAAAATCTATTACTTCTTCCGATGAAATCGATTCTTTGTTTATGACATGAGAAAGATCTAGTTTACAACACTACTGATCGAGTTAATGCTTATTTGTCTCTATGGATTGTGTTTCTCAACTTTGTTCTTAAAGCGTTCGTCGTTAATCAGTCGGCGAATAGAAACCACGGTGAGTCATCAAACCCAGATTCAATCCTTAATTGTATGTTTTGTGTATATGGTGATCTTTAATCGGCTTGAACCCTAGAATTTTGGATAGTTTGAGAAACATAAACGGCTATGATTTTTGATCAAGATTTTGTTTTGATGATGTTGTTGTTGTTTTTAGAAACTATAAGGTTTCGTCTTGTGATGATGGGTTACGATAGAATCAGCACACTTCCGGATTCTTTAATAACTCAGATACTCCTATGTCTTCCGACCAAAGATTCGATTAAGACAAGCGTTTTATCGACAAGATGGAGAAACCTATGGCTTAATGTTCCAGGGCTAGAGTTAAACTCCAGTGACTTCGATTCTTGCTCAGACGCCATCAAGAACTTCACTGACAGGTTTCTTGAGTCAAACCGCGAGTCGCGTCTGCAGAAGTTCAAGATTAAGTATGATGAGTGCAATGTTTATCTCCTTGGAATCAGCGAGTGGATAGCCGAAGCGATTAACCGTGGAGCTCAGCATCTAGATGTCGATACACTTGGATCTCCTAGTCCTTGGAACAAAGATCTCATGCCTCTGGACATTTATAAGAGCAAGACATTGGTTTCTTTGAAGCTCGTAAACGTAGGGATGGCGAATCCCGAGTCTGTTGTTTCTCTACCTTGTCTCAAGATCATGCATCTCGAAAACGTTTTGTACAGTATTGATGATCCTTTGATCATTGAGAAAATCATCTCAGGCTGTCCTGTTCTTGAAGATCTGACCGTGTGTAGGGCTTTTGATGATAATGTACCGGTTCTCCGTGTGAGATCTCAGACTCTTAAGAGGCTCTGTGTAAGATCTGGCCCCGGGAGGAAATCGGGTGACGTAGAATACGTGGTTGAGATTGATGCTCCGGGACTCAAGTATATGAACTTCGCAGATGATCAATCTGATAGAGTTGTGGCAAAGAATCTGAGTTCCTTGTTCATGATCGACATTGATACCAATTTTATTCTTGAGCTTGGCACTACTCTGCAAATCAAGAAAGGTATTATCAGCGATTTTCTTGATGGTGTTTCTAATGCAAGACATATGATCATCTCTCAGCGTACTCTAGAGGTATATATATACTATGCAATACAAACATACATAACAATGAGCTTTCTCTATGAAAAAAGTACTCACCTGTATCTTTTTCTTTTGGTTAGGTCCTCTCACGAAGTCCAGTTACCAAATTTCGAAACTTATTTCGTTTGGAGGTTGCGTTTTCTAGTCTCTTACTACATTTGTTGCCACACTTTCTTGAGAGCTGCCCAAATCTAAAACATCTCATCTTGGTAAAATCCTGTTTGATGAACAACATTGGGGAAGTATTGTGTAAAAAAGCTAAGTTTGCTTATTCATCGTCTCTGTATTGCAGAACCTAGTTTATTTCCGGATGCCGAAGCAACTTGAACTTGTTGCCTCTGTGCCTCGGTGCTTACTATCGACTCTGGAGTGTGTTGAGATTAAGAATCTAGTTAAGTGGGAGGTAACTGGGATGAAAGTAGTGAAGTACTTTCTTGAGAACTCAGCAGTTCTCAAGAAAATCATTCTCTGTTTCAAAGATCCTCCTATAACCAACCAAGATTCAGCTTTCTTCAAGGAGTTTCTCACATTCACAAAGCGTTCTCGTAGATGTCAGATTATCTTTCGTTGACATGTAGCTGATGCACATGAGAGCATCAGTAAATATCATTGTAGCATTATAGTCATGGTGTAGAGAGTTTAACTTGGGACATGATAGTGTCCATCTTCAGATTTGTTCATCGTACTTTTCTGATTGTATTCTTTAAGCATAGATGAGTTTTATAACTTGGTTTATGCATACAAAATACAGATTCTTTGTGGAAAATCTAAACTTAATTATGAACAATCAAAGACCTTTTGGTTATACAATTGCAGCCGTAAGAACAGGATCAAGCCACTCCACATTTCCACAAATCTCATCACTGTTGTTGAGTCTTTCAAGCACAATCACCGCCCACCAAATCAAGTCCTTTCAAACCCTTCAGACTCATCCAGTACCGTCTCTTAGAGTCAGTCATACCATTTGAGTCCATCTGAGTTACTACAGCAATAAAGAACGTTATCGACCACACAATAAGAAAGCCATGACCATCCCAAATTCAAATAAGTCACCATCCATCCTCCTAAAGCTTACCATCTAACTTTTACAAACCCTTCTTTGCGCAATTGTAAAAGTTATTCAAAATCCAAAGTTATTGGGAGCATATTAGATCAATGATTTGAAATGATTTCATTTTTTTTAAATATTTTTTTTATTGAATCTAGCATTTGTAAAATTAATTAAAATCTCGCTTTATTGGAAAACTAAAGTTTTATTAATAAATTATATCAAAAAATGATTTGAGAGACAGTTTATAGTTAAAAATCAATGAATATAAATATCACCTCATAGGCTCATAGTATTTGAGAATATTTAAAATTAATTTTTTTTTTAGTGTTAAATAAAATTTTATTTTCGTTCCCTTTTTCTCGTTTCAATCTGATAATTCAATGTGAAATCCAAAGTATCTACTATTTAAGTTTCATTATTTATTTTATTAGCTCTCTTCGAAAATCCATTATCAACAATAATTTAATATTAGAGACGTCGATTATTTTTGATTTCAAAAGTAAAAAACAAGAGTGAATAAAAACAAAATTAAGTTATATGTATCTTTAAAAAAAAAATATCAACTTTTTAGTTTCTCAAAATTTTTGAACTTTCTCCTAATCACCCTAGGATTTCTAACAATAATTATGTAAAATTTGCTTAAATCCCTACGTTTTTTAATCTCTGAAATTTTGTATATATCCAAATAAATCCAAATCATTAATTCAACTAGGTGATAACCTGCGCCCTGCGCAAGATAAATAATTTATTATTTATTTAGTTTTGTATAATTTAAAAATTAAACTAATATTTCAGTCTAATCTTTTTATATATTAAAATCACACATATCGTAGTATTTTTTATTGTAACCTAGAAAATATGTTTTAATTTGTTATGATTTGTTTACTTTTTTTTATTAAAATCAAACATATCGAAGTCTTTTTTATCGTAAACATATTTTCTTCCTAAGAAAAAAAAAAGTATTGTGTATATCATAAATTGTATAAATTATATTTCATTAAATAATATTTTTAAAAACTATTGTTTTATTCATTTTTAAGAAATGTATTGTGTAATATGATGTATATTATAAATCATCACATAACCTAAAATTCGATTTTAAAGAATCTAAAAATTAAAACATAATTTTCTGGTTATATTAAAAGTAATAAATTGATAAAAACATATAATGTAATTAGTCTAATGAAAAAAGGAAATTTGTATTAAAAAATGGGAGAATAAGTGTGGTGGTGACACATCAGCAAAATGGCACCATTGTAAACATTTCAAAAAAATTCGTATTAATTTGTTATAATTTTCTAATTTTTTGTATTGAAATCACACATATCTAAGTCTTTTTATTGTAAACATATTTTTCACACATATCTAAGTCTTTTTTTATTGTAAACACATTTTTCTGCCTAAGAAAAAAAATAGTATTGTGTATATAATAAATTGTGTATAAATTATATTTCATTATATCATAAATCATCACATAATAGAAAATTAGATTTAAAAAAATCAGAAAATTAAAACATAATTTTGTGGGCATATTAAAAGTAATTAAAAGTAATAAATGGTTAAAACCATATAATGTAATTAGTCTAATCAAAAAAGAAAATTTGTATTAAAATAATGGGAGAATAAGTGTGGTGGTGACACATCAGTAAAATGGCACCACTATAAATAGTTCAAAAAATAAACTTTCTCAAAATGTTTCTCAATTAATATATAGGGGATATGCCCCCCCTTGGAAACACAAGTTTGATGTATAAAAATTCGAGAGAATTTTTCATTTCATTTGATTCATTTCAAAATATTTTTTATTTACTTGAGTATTTGTTTACTCAAAAACTTTCTTGGATAGTTAGTATTGATGAATTTCCCGCTCTTATTATAGTGTCTAACAGTTCATTCAAATTGTTTCAATCCCTATTTTGATTCTGGAATGATTGCTACATTTGCATATTGGAAGGTATATCCATAAAAGATGTTTCCCGACTATGGTTCTGATTCAAATCAGATGATCGTAGTGAATCGTGGTGGTGTGTGGTTACTCCTCAATTTCGACGATGGTGATGAGCAACAACTACCCAAATGTTTTTTTTATAAGGACTCTAAACCAAAATCTTACTAAAATTCTCCAAAATGAGGGTAGTCTAAACCGGCCCAACATAAATTTTTGACCCCAGCAGAAAAAAAATTGTGAATCTATTTAGAAAGTAAAAACCTATACTAATAAAGTAGGTATTTGAGGCTCCTCAGAGGTTCTACATCAGTTTAGAAACATATTCTGAAACAGCGCCACGTCAGCATGAAACTTCAAATCTTCCTTTAAACAATTCAACTGCATTTAAACATGCCACATCAACAAATTACTACGATATTAATCGACAAGAACCGGCCTCTTTCTCCATGTCTTCATTTTCTGTAATTTTTGACGAATCCCGATAGGTCCTCCTCGACGATTTATCTTCCTCAGAATTCATAGTATGTAAACGGAAGGCTGAAACCTTAAATAGGTACTACTGCCTCTCTTCCATCAAACTCTCTCTTTTGCTCCTCTCGCTCGTGCAATCTCTGACTACATTCAATCCCCCACGCTGTATCGCCGCTGTTGATCTAAGGTCAGGTATAACAATTCTTCTTCTCTCATTCGTTTTAGAAAATCTAAAATTGGTTTCAGGATAAGGAATATTCGGGCCAACTCTTAAAACGACTCAACGAGAAGTATCTAAGGCTGTGCTTGGTTAGGACTTTTACTGTTAAAACTTTTAAAATAATGACTGTAAAAAATTAATTATTAACTTTTAAAACTGTAACTCATTTTAAAGTCTCTACAGTTTTAAAAGTCAATTCCCAATCACCCCCTTAAAGTCTTTACAGTTTTAAAAGTCAATTCCCAATAAATATCTTACAAGGTCGCAAGTGACAACAAACCACTTTGGCTCCGAGAGTCCAAGTGAGGTTCATGATACTTTATTATGTAAGACTCTCATAATTAAATAATATTATTTGTTGTATGTTATTAAAATACAGACTTTCAACACCAAAGAAGTTGTCTACTTTACCAAATTTTCAATCTTGTAATTAAATCATGTATTCATAATTGTAGGTCTGGAAATTATTCTCCAAATTATTTTCACGACCTTAAATATTTCAAGATACACTAATACTCTAACAATTTTGAGAAACTCTCAAAATTAAATAATATTATTTGTTAAATTTTATTAAAATATTATTGTTAAGAGAGTCATGTGAGAGCAATGCAGATGGTCTTAGATATATTCAAACTCCCCTTAAAGAACATAACTTTTGGAAGTAGCCTGTACAGATCCCAATGGATTGCACCACTCTCCTGCAAAAATCTCTCAAGTCCAATAGTCGTTTCACACGGTTCATTTTCGCGTTATAAAATCGTGTCTCGGGTCAGCGTTTACCTGGTGAATAATCTAATGAAATACTCTAAGAAGAAGAATAATAAGCTCTAGAGACATGAAAGATGAAGACTGTTTATATCTCGGTTTTTTTTATATTTTAAATATGTTAATATGTACGTTCTCGATTAAAAATTTTAAAATAATGATACGATTTTATGCAAGGCGGCCCTGAGATTTTGGGGGCTCGGTCAATTATATAATGGGGGCCAATATTATATGTTATAAAAAATTATTATAAAAAACTATATTTAAAAAAAGTTTTTTTCTTAGTTTAGTGGATTTTATAATTTGAGGTGATTTGTATATTTTTTTACTAGACCCATATTAAAAACACTATAAAAAATTTGTAACTATACATATACATAAAAAAAAAAATTTAAATGGACCACTAAAATTTGGGGTTACGCCCAATGCCTCATTTGGATTAGCCCATGACCGGCCCTGATTTTATGCACTACAAAGAAATAACAAATATCATGAAAAGTTTGAAAAATCCATAAATAAATTAGATTGATTAATGAGCTTCTTTCAAAAATGACCTACTATTTGTGGTCAAACATAAAAATGACCTCTCTTTCTTCTCTCTCCAACATTTGCCATTTACTCTCAATTCTATCCTTCACACCATCACTTATTCACAAAAATGCCATTAATTCTATAATTTTTTTTTGTTTTTGCAAAATAACAAAAGAATAGAAAAAGACACAAATATCCACAAGAACTCTCATAATTACGAAAATGCCATCTTCTTCAATATTTCCAACCACCATTAACAACCAAATTCAAGCTCTAAATGTTTCAACAACTTATTTTCGATCACTAAATGCTCTATCTTTCACCACATAACTTCATTATCTTACATTTCCTCTCCATATTCATACCAAAAACTCTCTCTTTTTCGTTTTACAAATTTTGCATTCTTAAATCTTGCCATTTTTTGTGTTTCTCCCATTAAAACGAGCTCAATCGTCTGGGCTTAGTTGCTAGAGGTGAAACACGAAGTTCTGAGCTCTCCACGAAGCTTATTACGAGCCCAAACCGGATTTAGGTAACTTTTCATCCGTTTTTCGTAACTTTTCAGATCTGCTTCCCGAAATCAGACTTCAGGCGAAGTCTGATAGTCAAAAGGAGGTTACTTTTGCTATTGACCAGTTTAAGGTTTTGTCGGAGTAGATTTCACTTGAAGTCTGCGAACTCTCCTTTGAAACCAAAAAAATATACATGCAGACTTCAGCTGAAATCTGCACTCAAACGAGGTTAGTTTTGCATTTGACCAATATTTGACTTTCGTAGAGTAGACTTCACTTGAAGTCTGGTTCCGTAAGACTTCATATGAAGTCTGCACACTTTTACGGCAGAGGTTAGTTTTGCAGTTGACCAAAACTTAAAAACATTGACCAAAAAAATCAATCAATTAGTAGACTTCAAAAGAAGTCTGCTAAATTATCGATCATTTTAATAAATTATCAATAATTTAGCAGACTTCTACTGAAGTCTACTAATTGATTTTGGTCAACTACAAAACTAATCTCTCGGTTTTAAGAGTAGACTTCTAGTGAAGTCTACTACGTTTCAGACTTCGGGCGAAGTCTGCTTTACTAAAGTCAAACTTGGTCAATTGCACGAGTAACCTCAACTTTTCAGTGCAGACTGCCAGAGAAGTCTGCATAATTTTTTCGAATTCAGCAGACTTCCATAGAAGTCTGCGCGAAAAAAGTCAAATTTTGGTCAATTGCAAAAATGACCTATTTTTATAATGCAGACTTCAGTAGAAGTCTGCGACGTAAAAGTCAATGTTTTGGTCAAATGTAAAGTAACCTGAAAATTAACAAAGGCAGACTTCTCTGGAAGTCTGATATCATTTCAGACTACTTGTGAAGTCTGCTTTGTAAAATTCAATTGCAAAAGTAACCTAAACGATCACAGACTTCTTTAGCCGTCTGGTGGAGCAGACTGCTTTCGCCGTCTACTTCGAGTAGACGACTAGTGAAGTCTGTGGGTTTAATGGTTTTTAAAAATGCATTTTTAAGAGATATATAATGAATTTTTTAGATTTTCTTGCTCTTGCATGTTAGTTAGTTATTGTTATTACTTTGAAATGAGTATTATTTTTCTGTGTTATAATTATGGTATAATCAATTTTCTTGTTTGCTTAGGCATTTAACTTTTTTGTGTTGACTTCGTTTGAAGTCTGGTGGAGCAGACTTTTTTTGCCGTCTACTTCGAGTAGATGGCTTGTGAAGTCTGTGGGTTTAATGTTTTTTAAAAATGCGTTTTTCAGAGATATATATTGAACTTTTAAAAAATTTCTTGTTCTTACATGTTAGTTAGTTATTGTTGCTTCTTTGAAATGAGTTTAGCATGTTTTTGTGTTATAATTATGGTCTAATCAATTTTCTTCTTTGCTTAGACATTTAGCTTTTTTGTGTTGACTTCGTTTGAAGTCTGCTCCGTATCAGATTAAGTCTGGAAAAATTGATGTTTATCATATTTATAATCATTTTTTGAAATTTTCTTGTGAGTTAGTTATGCTTGTTGCATATGTAAAATATGTAGAATTATAGAAGTTAATGTTTTATAATAGTTAGAGAATCAATGTTAGAATTTGATTAAGGTTCTAAACCTATTTGTGGAGACTTCACGTGAAGTCTTTTCTTGTAGCTTCATTTGTAACAAATGTACAATGAGTTCCTACGTGAAGTCTAGCAACCAGAAGGTCCAGAACACGTTCCTAAAGTATAGACAAAGTCTGAAGTCAATAGCCATGAACACTAGGTATATGTTTCTTTCTCAAAATTTTAAAGGCGAAGATACAATTTGATCATTTTTATTTAATACAACATATTGTTGTTCAATACAACACAAATAAATATCTGATTGAACTCTCGTTGGGTTTTCTCCAATAAGGTTTTGTAATTAAGCAATTTTGTGTCCCTGAAAACAAAACCATTAACGTCTTTAATACTAACACCATTCAAATCTGTTACACTTTTGAGTAAACTAATGTCTCACTAACACAGAACAGAGTAACTAGAAAACATTCAGATCTCAGAGACGAGAGAGAGAGAGAGAGACACTAATGTAGCCGATGGTCAGGACACTGGTGGAGTTAGCCGTAATAAGAACCGTAGTATGCTTGAGGAGCCGGCGTAACCGGTGCTATGATAAGTGGTTAAGATGCTATTGAACAGACCTTGGCTGTGTTGAAAGCTACATTCTTGCAATCAGGCAAGACGCTAACGGACCATGCAGGCAAGTGATATGATTTCCCATTGAAAGTCACAGTTGCATCAGCCTTTGTGCCGATATTTGCAAGAAAAGCAGCGCATGATCCAGATTCTGTTTTATACAGAGAGGCCTGTGAAGAAGAGAGATTAGTATAGTTTATTGTTTACCCATAACAAGAAATGATTAAAACCAAGAGGAACTACATGAAGTTATTGTTAATTACCTCTAAACCTGAACCCAATGAAGTAATTGTTGGATATGTGTCAATCAACGAGTCCTCACAAAGCTTGATAGCCTTGTGTAGATCTCGTAAGTGTCCCCATTTTGGTTGTCTAACAAGTCCTGCAACAAAAACGAACCACACATCTCTTCAGTAATTCACAAATCGAAAAACAAAAAACGAAGAACAACAAATTGTAGAATCTGCGTACCATACTCATCAATCGGATCATCATAGTCATAGCTAGTAGAGATTAAAGGTCCTCCACTTGTTCTTTCAAAGTTTGTTCCACCGTGATACTGAACAAGTCAAGACCAAAAACAAAAATAAATTATTTAACAAGTTTCTCAGTGTTTCCTTGTACAGAACTATAATCAATAGCAACACAATTTGGCTTCTTGTGTTTAATTACCATGTAACAATTAGTAAATCAGAAACAAAATTTCTCCACACCTGCGATAGAATAATTGGTCCTCCTTGTGATGCGTATAGCTTTTCCTTCTTCATCAAGTCAACAATCTTTGCAGTGAATCGTTGCATTTCTGCCTGCAAACACAAAAGCCAAACTTATAAACATTTGTGACAAAAACAAAAAACAAAAAAAAAGATACATCACCTAATCATTACCTTGAATGGTTCGTTATCAGTTCTAAACTTAATTCCAGGAACGAAATGCAACCACACTGGGAATCCACTGATTACACAAAAAAAAATCCACCAATTTAATAAACAAAAATAATAATCAGTCCAAATTTTAAAAACTGATCCCTAAAATTAAACAGAAAAACAGAGTTTTACCCGTAATTCCATTCTGCGCAAGCGTAGGGACCAATTCGTAGATGAACATAGAGACCAGCTTTAGCAGCAAGCTTCACAAATTTTACTAAATCTTATTTTCCTTCAAAATTATACTTTACGAATGGAGCTGACGGCGTGCCGTTGGTGTTAAGCAGAGGCTTCAAACTCGGCGGCTCAGATCTGCAAATATAATCCAATAGGTTATGTTGCAGCTCAGATCTGTTCTGGAGATGGAGAGAAGAACGATGGCTTACCGGTGACGACGGCGAGGAACTGGACGCGACGGCGAAGAACTGGACGCAACGGCGAAGAACTGGACGCGACGGCGAGGAACGGGACGCGACGACGATGAAGCTTGACGGCGGTGGCAAGTTGCTGATGAGGCGATGGTGACGAACCGTCTTCTCAGCAAGGGTCGAGCGCCGTTTTTGGAGAGAAAAAGTGTCGAGGTTTTTTTTTTTTTTAACAAAATTAGGGTTACAGTAAATTTCCTTTATATGGAAGTGAAAAAATATGGTTAGGTTAATAATTTTCGTTTACCATACCAACAAACTCGGTTTCCCGCCCATTTGGTTAAATAATTCCCGCTATATTTAATTTAAATTTTAGACTTCTTTTGAAGTTTCCATACGAAGTTGCCAAAGAAGTCTTTTTAACCCTAAACCCTAAACTCTAAATAGACTTCTTATACTCACATTTTCACGCTAAATAGACTTATTCTGAAATCTCATATTTCGTACAGACGGTATATGAAGTCTGCAAAATGTATACCATAAATCAATAATTTTCATTTAATAGTGAAAACCTATATAAAAACTATAAACTAAATTTAAAATCGTTTACTATATTCTTAATTTACCAATTTTATCCAAACTTATCATTTAAAATAACATAATTATCTAACTCTAAATCTAACCCTAAAGATCTCCTTATTTGGTATAGTATGTAGTTTGTGATTTCTTTGTTTTAGTACTAGCTATATCCATTGTTTCTATCTTTATTATATAACTAGAATAGGACCCGCATATATGCGGGTTTTTAATAAAATATTTCAGACCCGTAAAATTAAATTAAAAACAAAATTGAATACTCTGTAAAGAAAAACGAATAATCAAATATTTTTCTTTTTGTATTAGTAATCGAAAAAAACTTAAATGAATAACAATATTTAAGAAAATAATAAAATTTAAAATCCGTTAAAATATTTGTTTTAACAAATAGAAAGCATAATCTGATCACTACTAAAAAAATATATATGAAAAACACAAAATGGAAACCTAAAAAGTATTTATTTATCTTAATTCTCATTTATTTTAAAATTAAAATATTCAAAACACAAAATCTGTTACGGATCGTAAGCAACATTAACCCTACTTCTCATATAGTTCACTCACTGTATTGATGTCAAAATATTGTTCTATTAAGAAGACTGAATGTTTTCTTTGGATACAAATATTGTATCGCTATGTGGTTTACTTTACTTAGATGTTCTGTGGTTTGGCGACCCAAACAAAAATACAAAGAGCAAAACAAAAGAGATATAAAGGTTAGTGAATCTCATTGGAAACAAAATCACATTCCAAACAATGAGACATTTATATATATATAATCTTTTTTGGGACAAATACAGTATGTGATAATATATATATATTAGAAAAGGACCCGCATAAATGCAGGTTTTTAATAAAATATTTTAAAAAACCGTAAAAATAAATTAAAAACAAAATCCAATAATGCGTAAAGAAAAATAAAATTTACTTTCATTAATGTTTCCAGATATATATGTTGAATTATGTTTATTTCTAATGCTTTATCTATATATATATTTATTTATTCTAAAATTTTGGCGAATTAATAATTCTTCTTTTATCATAATTGAAATCTAGATTAGGATCCGCGTATACGCAAATTATAATAATAATATGTAAAAGTCATTAAAATATTATTTTTAAAGAAAATAGAAAACAAAATCTAATCACTACTGAAAAAATATGAAAAACATAATTTCGAATCCTAAAAATTATTTATTTATTTTAATTCTCATTTATTTTCATTTAAAATATTCAAAACAAAGAATCTGTTGCGAGTCCTAAGCAACATTAAACTTATTTCTCATATATTTCACACACTTTATCAACAATCTTTTTCTATTCCGCTGTATTAAAAACTTGGGTATTCAATTCGAGTCATTCGAGTACGTTAACAATCTCCCATTCTCTCTTCAAACAAATAAAGTCTCTCTTTCTCTTCACATTCATCTCCCTTATATGATATCTCTCTTCTCTAGAGAAGTTATGCTTCTCAAGACTCACATCAAAAGCCTCTCTACATGATTCTTGATACCTTCCTCCTTATTGAGCTCACCATCGTTTAATGTCATATCATTAGCATCTAAAATTTCTTTTTTTTAATTAAAATATATCCTAGTTAATCAGATTTATTTTTTTGTTTCTCTCGTATATGATCTCTCTGCTCTCTAGAGAAGTTATGCTTCTCAAGACTCGCATCAAAAGCTTCTCTACATGATTCTTGCTATCATCCTTCTCCTTGAGCTCATCATTGTCTAATGTCATATCATTAGCATCTGAAATTTTTATTTTTAAATTGAAATATATCCCAGTTATTTTAATTTATTTTTGGTTTTCCTTTTCCTTTTCTTAAATTGAAATAGATCCTTTTATTTTATCTTCTTTTTCTTAAACTGAAATATATCCTAGTTGATTTTATTTTATTTTTGTAATCTAAATCGATAAATTTGACGTTTTTATTTTTTAAACCGTAGTTAACTTATTTTCCTTTTTCTTAATTTTCTTATTTAACTTTTCGATTTTTTATTTTTCTTTTGGTATTAGTAATTGGAAAGAAACTTATTTTCATTTTCTAATTTTAAAAATAAAATTTTGATTTTCCTTTTAGTATTAGTAATTGATCATACAATTTTCTTAATTTAAATGAAAAACATAAAAAAACTTTCCCTTTTTTAGTTTTCTTATTCATATTTTTTATTTTTTATTTTCTTTTTTGTATTAGTAATGAAAAAAACTTAATTTTGGTTTTAAATTAATTTTTAGATTTATGTAAAAATTATGTTAAAATTTAATTGGTTGAATTATTTTAACACATGTCAAAATCTAATCGATTAACTTGACACGTATCACGATCTTGTTAGTTAAAGTTTTGATTTTCCTTTTAGTATTAGTAATTGAATTATTTTCGTTTTTCTAATTTTCTTATTTACATTTTGATTTTTTGTTTTCCTTTTTGTATTAGTAATGAAAAAAAACTTATTTTTATTTTTTCTATTTTTAAAATTAATTTTTAGATATATGTAAACATGTTAAAATCTAATTGGTTGAATTTTTTAACACGTGTCAAAATCTAATAGATTAACTTGACACGTGTCACGGTCATGTTAAAAACTAACTTTGATGCATCCTACTTTATATAATAAAAAATTGATTTTTTTTTCCTTTTTGTATAAGTAATGGAAAAAACTTATTTTCCTTTTTCTATTTTTAAAATCAATATGAAAAAAACTTATTTTCCTTTTCCTATTTTAAAATTAATTTTTAGATTTATGTAAACATGTTAAAATCTAATTGGTTTAATTTTTTTAACACGTGTCAAAATATAATCGATTAACTTGACACGTGTCACGATCATGTTAAAAACTAACTTTGATGCATCCTACTTTATATAATAAGATGTTGCTTTAAATTGATGCATTTGAATGAAAATTTAATTTATAAACATTACAATAACTTATATTTTATTTATGTAACCAAATGTTTTTTGAAATTAATTTTTTTTTATTTTTATAATTTAATTATGAGTTATAATTATGATACAGACTTCATAAGCAGTCTGACAGAGTAGATTTCTTGTGCAACTACAGACATCGGAAGGATCAAACAGTCATTTGGGTTTGGATTTTTTTGTTTGGTCATAAGGGAGATAATTGTCATTTCCATACCCTTTGAGTTAGTTTTGCATATGATGAAATAAGGGGTATAGAATTGCAAAAAAAAAACAAATTTTGAGTCATTTTTAGCAAATCCCCTTTGATTAATAAGGTATATAAAGAAGTTTTCAAAACATTTGGTGTGGTATGAATAGTCAGGTTATTTTTATAAGCATATTTTAATAGTTTTTTTTTGTTCATTGAAATTTGAGTTTGATTTGAATTTTGTATGATTTAATATACACAATTCAAATTTAAAATAGTCAAGTTTTTTGTTCATTTAAATTTGAATTTTGTATGATTATTGATTAAATTATGTATGCTTTAATATTTTAAGTAATAAATGAGTTTAATTGGTTAACGGGTGAGGGAATTAGTTTATTCATTAAATTTCCCTAAAACCTGCTCCTCTTTTATAAGACGATCGTACTAGGTTAGTTAGGGTTCTTCGTGTTTTTAGTGTCTTCCTTCTTCTCATCAACTATGCGATGTCTACCTTTAGCTCCTCCAACACTGACGAGCCACCGCAAGAAGATAACCATCAGCCTTCATTTATTTCTTCATTGCCTGAGAACCTCGTTTTAACCTGCTTAGCCCGCGTCCCAAGAAGCTATTACCTAAACCTCTCTCGCGTCTCAAACACCCTAAGGTCCCTTGTTCGCTCGCCTGAGTTCCACCGATTGCGATCCTTCCTGCTCAAGAAACCCCTTTATTTATATTTCTGCGATGATACGACCTACCATTGGCTTACTCTCCGTCAGATTGAGAAAACAACGACAAGGACGAATGAGTATAGATTGGTTCCTGTTCAGTTCCCTTCACATCCTTTTATGAACAGTTCTTTAACCGTCTTGGTCGGATCAGAGATCTACTTCGTTGGCAGACCCTTCGAACCTTCCTCTGATGTTTGGATTCTTGATACTCGATCTAGAGAGTTTACACAGGGACCAAGCATGAAAGTGGCTCGACGCACGGATGAAACAGCCGTGGGAGTGATCGACGGGAAGATATACGTGATCACTGTCGTCGTCGGGTGTGAGGAGGAGATCCAAGTGGAAGTGTTGGATCCAGAAACGAGGATTTGGAAATTCGCGGGGGAGGAGAAAATGCCGCCAAGACCGTGGCGTAAGCAGCATATTGCTTCTGTGGCACGGAAGGTTTTCATGGTGGAACGTGGTAGCACGAGAGCATACAATCCGAGGGAAGGTGGAGGAAAGCCGATGATGGTTCATATGGTAAGTGAGACACTATCTGAATGTAATGCGAGAGATAACGGTAGAAGAAAGGAGAGAAGAGAGAGGCTAAGTGAAGACGTGGATGGCGTGTGTGTGGTAGAGAATGTGCTCTATGCTCTTTTTCGTTGGATTGGCTTAATGTGGTTTGATACAAAGCTCAATGTATGGAGAAGCTTGGTCACTAGTGACAGGGTGGAACTTCTGATTTGCGATGGCCTTCGTGTGCTTGCAATGGCGGAATACGAGGGAAAGCTAGCGGTTTTTCACTCCCATTACCCTGGCCGTTTTGATAAAACGAAGAGTGTTACAATGTTCTTGTTCTCGTTGGATAGGGTTGGAGAAAGGATTTGTGGGACGATCGAGTGGTCTGGTATCGTGGCCACAATTCCATATTGCTCTACACTTCTGCATTGTTTAGTTGCTTCCGATTGATCGCAGCTCAAATATGCTGCCTAGAAAAAGATTCATCATTGAAGGAAGTTAGACAATAAATTTTGTGTATATATATGTGTTTCTTTGAATTTCTTATGTTCTTGCTCTCTCGTTATTTAACAAGGAGACTAAAACTGTAGTTGGCCTAAGTGCATTCACCATATTTTCTAATAAACCTAAAATGTGATATACTTTCAACTGGATAATTGAAAAAACGAAAGTGTTTCTAATGGTAATCGAACTCAGGATGGAGAAGGAGTTACGCTTAACTCCAATTTTTTTATTATTACACCACCACCACTTGATTTAGTATAGCAAAACATGCATTTCCACTGTATTTCGCCTCTGTTTAGATGTATAAACAGATAAGAAAACATGTATGAAAAAAGGGAAGAAAGAGAAAAAAAAAAAATTAGAAAGAGAGAGGAGTCAATTTAGGAATATCAAACAAATTTTTTTGTTTCTAACTACCTAATTAACTTTCCCAAATTAACATTTCTAATTTAATAAGTTTCCATGTAATACGCACCTAATTAACTCAAATAAAATTTAGTAACATAATTAAGGAAAACAATCCCTTGAAACTTTAAGAAAGAAAAAAACAATTAAGGAATGTTTTGTGTAAATGCAAGGCTTTTAATTTATGCGTATAATATAAATAAGAGAAATCAAACCAGCTTTTTAATTTCATTGTCTATCATTCTTCTTCGTCTCCGATCATGAGACGTTTTTTATATGCTGATTTTTACTCAGGCTTCTGATTTTTATTTTTTACCCCACTTTTCGATATCTAGGGTTTGTGTATTCGATCGCGTATCATCTACGCTTTCGTTTTCTTGCAGCCTACACAAGATGCAGAACTCTTCTCTTGTTTATCCTCAGCAGAATCGTTTCAATGACACATTACGTCAAGCTATGCGAACAAGAATGTAAGAATCTTTCTTCTTTCTCCTTAAAAGTTTTATTGTTTTTCACCAAAGACAATTGTCTCATTATGATGATGATTTTCTCATTTCTCTCCAGTAATGTTATCTTACAACGGAAGGGAGCTTTAAAAATAAGGACTGATGCTACAACAAAACAAAAGCTTGTCTCTGGACTTACAAACATTTTAGAGGCTAAACTGATGAATTTGGCCAAATCAGAGGTTCCTCTTCTACTTCTAAACTTACCAAATTCAAGTTTAGTTTATCCATGTACAAAGTCTTCTTGATGGCTGTTTTTTGCAGGAGGAGTACTCAAAATCACGAGATCTTGAAGTCCGCATACATTATATTTTTAAGGAGCTGTACTCTTCTTGGCTTCGTGCCAAGAATGTTTCAAATGAAATCAGCGCACTTCCGGATACTCTGATAACTCAGATACTCTTATGGCTGCCTACCAAAGATTCGGTTAAGACAAGCGTTTTATCTAAAAGATGGAGAAATCTATGGCGTGATGTTCCAGGTCTAGAGTTACACTCCAATGATTTCGATTCTTGTTTCAAAGCTTCCGCCATCAAGAACTTCGTTGACAGGTTTCTTGAGTTTAACCATGAGTTGCGCCTGGAAAAATTCAAGATAAAATTTGATAAATGCAATGTTTATCTCTTTGGAATCAGCGATCTAATCGCGGAAGTGACTAACCGTGGAGTTCAGCATCTAGATGTTGACACACTTAGGTGTCCTATTACAAAAGATTTCATGCCTGTGGACATTTATAAGAGCAAGACATTGGTTTCTTTAAAGCTCGCGAATGTGGGGATGGCGAGTCCCGGGTTTGTTGTTTCTCTACCTTGTCTCAAGATCATGCATCTTGAAGACATTCTTTACAGTTATGAGGATCCTTTGATCGTAGAGAAGCTCCTCTCAGGCTGTCCTGTTCTTGAAGATTTAACCGTTTGTAGGGCTTATGCTGACAATGTACCGGTTCTCCGTGTGAGATCTCAGACTCTTAAGAGGTTCTGTGTTAGGTCTGGACCCTGGAGGAGAATTGGTGGTAAAGAATTTGCGGTTGAGATTGATGCTCCAAGACTCAAGTATATGATCTTCAGAGATGATCAATCTAATAGATTTGTGGTAAAGAATCTAAGTTCCTTGTTCATGATCGACATTGATACCAAATTTAATGTTGTCCTTAGCACTGTTGATCTTGGCACTAGTTTGCAAATCAAGAAAGGTATTATCCGCGATTTTCTCAACGGTATTTCTAATGTAAGACATATGATCATCTCTCAGCCTACACTTGAGGTATACATACATACATACATACTCTAAGATTCATATGAACTTTCTCTATGAAAAAAATATTCTCAATAATTATTTATTTGTTTGTTCTTCTTGCAGGTCCTCTTTCCTTACTTAAAAGAGGGACCGATTTTCAAATTTCGCAACTTATCTCGTCTAGAGGCTTCACTCTGCACCGTCTTATTACAAGTGTTGCCAAATTTTCTTGGATGTTTCCCGAAACTGAAACACCTCACATTGGTATAATTCTTGTTTTAAACTTGTGATTTTGGCTTAAGAACATCATTGTGAAAGTGTATCTAAATTTGGTTCTTGTTGTCCCTCGTTTCGGTTGGCAGTACCTTGTTTATTTGAAGGACTTAGAGCCAGAGAATCTTGAACTTACCATTGTGCCTCACTGCTTACTGATCAATCTCGAGTGTGTTGAGATTAAAGAAGTGATCACAGTTGAGAAAGCCGGGATGAAAAGAGCGAGGAACAGTAAGAGAACAGCGACAAAAGTATTGAAACACAAGAAGAAGATTTGGATTGAAGCAGTGAGGTATATTCTTGAGAATTCATTAGTACTCAAGAAACTCATTTTGTGTTTCTCTCCTATAACCAACAAAGCCTTAGACATCACAACTGAGCTTCTTACATTCAAGAAACGTTCTGAAAGATGTGGAATCTTCATTCGTTTGACATCTCTTTGAACATCAGTGTAGGAATCTCTAGTTATGAAGATCTCTCCTATAACCAACTTTATCCATTCTTGTAATCACTCTTTTGTGTTCTTTACTACTTCTTGATCAAGTTCTTAATTAAGTTTGTTATCAGAAAAGTATGTTTTCTTGAGTTATATAGATCAAAAATAAAGAAATTAAAAAGACCATTAAATGTCCGATGTGAGCAAGCACATGAGCATCGGTAAATATCATTGTAGCGTTATAGTCATGGTGTAGAGAGTTTAACTTAATTAGGACATAAGCTCTGGGATGATAGTGCACATCTTCACATTTGTTCGTCTTACTTCTGATTGTATTCTTTAACCATATATATGAATTTACGCTCTTAAAATAGTGTCTAAGAGTTCATTCATATAACATTTCAATCTCTATCTGTAGAACGATTGCTACCTTTTCCTTTATAAAGGTACTGACTAATTCTCCAGAATAAGTGTACTCAACATAAACTTTTGACAGAAACAAAAAAAAAGTTTTTCAACCCATTTAAAAAATACAGTTGTTTTCAAGGGAGAAGAAATCTTTTGAAATTTGATGCCTCTTAAATTGTTAATAACTATTGGCGTATACTTTCGACTGGACAAATTTGAAGCGAAAGTGTTTTTAGTAGGAATGGAACTCAGGAAGGAGAAGGATTTACACTTATCTCTAACTTTTTTTTTGTTATTACACCACCACCACTAGTATAATAAAACTAGCCAATGGGCAAATTATCCAAACCAAAAAACCGAACCGAACTGAATTGGAAGGTATCAAACTGAAGTAGAACCGATCTAGATACCCGAATGGGTTCTACACTTCTATACTCGAAGATTCCGAACCGAACCGAAAATCGAATAGGTACCAAAATACCTATATATAATATTATTATGTATTCAAAAATATTTGTTGTATTTAGACTTTAAATAACTTAAATACTCAAAATTACAATTATAAACCGAATATTTTAGTTATGTTTAGACCGAAATAACTAAAATACTCGAAATATTTGAAATTTTTTAATTATATTTGTCAAAATTAAATATTTTTATAAAATTTAATCAAATAACAGATATATTTTAAATATTTTTTGATATTTTAGATAAATTTCGGATAATTCGGATACCCGGAACCGATCCGAATCCGAACGGATTTGGTAGAACCAAAATACTCAAAATCCGAAAATAACTGATCCGAATGGGTATTTGAACGCTCAGATCTAAGTAAAACATGCATTTCTACTGTTTGTCGCCTCGCTTTAGATGTATAAACAAACAAATAAGAAAACATGTATATAGAAAAAGAAAGAAAGAAAGAAAACAAATAAGAAAAAGAGTGGAGTGAATTTAGGAATATCAAAGGAAAAAAACTTTTCTAATTACCTATTTAATTTTCCCATATTCAGATTTATCTAATTTAATAAGTTTCCATGTAATACACACCTAATTAAGTCAAATAAAAACAAGTAACACAATTAAGGAAAACAATCCCTTGAAATTTAAGGGGAAAAAACAATTAAGGAGTGTTTGGGTAAATACAAGACTTTTTTAAAAGACATTGAAAAATAATTTATTTCTTTCAAATACTGTAGTAAGTTTTATCAAAAGGTATTAACGAGCAAGAATGAAACAATTCCTCCGAAGCTATGGAAGCCGCCACAACTCTAGAAACGCAAGGCTAATTCATGCATATAATATATAATAAATAGGAGAAATTAAACCAGTTTTTTTATTTTAATTGAATGTTAAATTATATTTAAACCCCAAAAAACCTCTATTTTTTTTTTTACATCTAGTGCTTCTTTGTTTTGATACTTTAACAGAATCTATCTACTGTGAAAAATCTGCAGAACTTCTCCTCCATTACCAGATTTTTTTTATTTCTTTGTCCATCCTTCTTCGTCTCTGATCATCAGTCGTTTTTTAATTCGTTGATTTTTTGTTTTCCCCTTTTCGATATCTAGGGTTTGTGTATTCGATCGCATATCATCTACGCTTTCGTTTTCTTGCAGCCTACACAAGATGCAGAACTCTTCTCTTGTTTATCCTCAGCAGAATCGTTTCAATGACACATTACGTCAAGCTATGCGAACAAGAATGTAAGAATCTTTCTTCTTTCTCCTTAAAAGTTTTATTGTTTTTCACCAAAGACAATTGTCTCATTATGATGATGATTTTCTCATTTCTCTCCAGTAATGTTATCTTACAACGGAAGGGAGCTTTAAAAATAAGGACTGATGCTACAACAAAACAAAAGCTTGTCTCTGGACTTACAAACATTTTAGAGGCTAAACTGATGAATTTGGCCAAATCAGAGGTTCCTCTTCTACTTCTAAACTTACCAAATTCAAGTTTAGTTTATCCATGTACAAAGTCTTCTTGATGGCTGTTTTTTGCAGGAGGAGTACTCAAAATCACGAGATCTTGAAGTCCGCATACATTATATTTTTAAGGAGCTGTACTCTTCTTGGCTTCGTGCCAAGAATGTTTCAAATGAAATCAGCGCACTTCCGGATACTCTGATAACTCAGATACTCTTATGGCTGCCTACCAAAGATTCGGTTAAGACAAGCGTTTTATCTAAAAGATGGAGAAATCTATGGCGTGATGTTCCAGGTCTAGAGTTACACTCCAATGATTTCGATTCTTGTTTCAAAGCTTCCGCCATCAAGAACTTCGTTGACAGGTTTCTTGAGTTTAACCATGAGTTGCGCCTGGAAAAATTCAAGATAAAATTTGATAAATGCAATGTTTATCTCTTTGGAATCAGCGATCTAATCGCGGAAGTGACTAACCGTGGAGTTCAGCATCTAGATGTTGACACACTTAGGTGTCCTATTACAAAAGATTTCATGCCTGTGGACATTTATAAGAGCAAGACATTGGTTTCTTTAAAGCTCGCGAATGTGGGGATGGCGAGTCCCGGGTTTGTTGTTTCTCTACCTTGTCTCAAGATCATGCATCTTGAAGACATTCTTTACAGTTATGAGGATCCTTTGATCGTAGAGAAGCTCCTCTCAGGCTGTCCTGTTCTTGAAGATTTAACCGTTTGTAGGGCTTATGCTGACAATGTACCGGTTCTCCGTGTGAGATCTCAGACTCTTAAGAGGTTCTGTGTTAGGTCTGGACCCTGGAGGAGAATTGGTGGTAAAGAATTTGCGGTTGAGATTGATGCTCCAAGACTCAAGTATATGATCTTCAGAGATGATCAATCTAATAGATTTGTGGTAAAGAATCTAAGTTCCTTGTTCATGATCGACATTGATACCAAATTTAATGTTGTTCTTGGCACTAGTTTGCAAATCAAGAAAGGTATTATCCGCGATTTTCTCAACGGTATCTCTAATGTAAGACATATGATCATCTCTCAGCCTACTCTAGAGGTATACATACATTTATAAACTTTCTCTATGAAAAAAAATATTCTCAATAATTACTTATTTGTTTGTTCTTCTTGCAGGTCCTCTTTCCCTACTTAAAACAGGCATCGATTTTCAAATGTCGCAACTTATCTCGTTTAGAGGCTTCGTTCTGCACAGTCCAATCTGAAACACCTCACATTGGTATAATTCTTCTTTTAATATTTTGATATTGGCTTAAGAACATCATTGTGGAAGTGTATCTAAATTTGGTTCTTGTTTTCCCTCGTTTCTGTTGGCAGTACCTAGTTTATTTGAAGGACTTGGAGCCAGAAAATCTTGAACTTATCATTGTGCCTCGTTGCTTACTGTTCAGTCTCGAGTGTGTTGAAATTAAAGAAGTGATCACGGTTGAGAAAGCCGGGATGAAAAGAGCGAGGAACAACAGCAAGAGAACCGCGACGAAAGTATTGAAACACAAGAAGAAGATTTGGATTGAAGCAGTGAGGTATATTCTTGAGAACTCATTAGTACTCAAGAAACTCATTTTGTGCTTCTCTCCTATAACCAACAAAGCCTTAGACATCTCAAATGAGCTTCTTACATTCAAGAAACGTTCTGAAAGATGTGAAATCTTCATTTCTCTTTGAACATTAGTGTAGGAATCTTTAGTTATGAAGATCTCTCCTTTAACCAACTTTATCCATTCTTGTAATCACCTTTTTGTGTTCTTTACCAATTCTTGATCAAGTTCTTGAGCTTGTTATCAAGAAAAGTATGTTTTCTTGAGTTATACAGATCAAAAATGAAGAATGGAGAAAAAGACCATTAAATGTTTTCTTGATTTCTGTTGTGTACAAAAACCGAATCCAACACAAATCAGCCTCAAATCTAACTCCAATCCCACCCTAAAATGGTTAAAAAGTTCCCCGGAACAAAAACACATTTCTTATGTTTCTTCTCACAAGAAAGCAACGTTCAAAATCACTGTCAAAATGCTCCACACTCCCCTACTGTAATACAAATCTCTCCCTATTCCGGAGCTCGTTGAATTCGCCGATGGCGCCGTTATGTTCACAGATGTCCCGTTCCTACTACCATTGCCGCGGCTGCAACCCAAAAAGAAGACCAAAGATTAAAACTTGTTACTAGTAAAGATTCTACAAATAAGAATGTTTAATCTGAAATGATTTATTTACCTTCCTGCAAACACACATGAACCATGACCTGCAATGAAACCACAAAGCAAGAAAAACAAGAACTTTCTTACTAATTCATTGTATCTAACGGGTAAAGAAAACAGCATTACACAAATGTAGTGTATAACCAAGAAAGCTTCTTCTTTTTTTTGTTTCTTACTTGGATCTGTTGTGGTGATACTAGCAACTCCATTGAAGTTGCAAGCATCAGGATTGTTCCCA
The DNA here is from genome assembly GCA_020283515.1 of Alliaria petiolata. NCBI lineage: Eukaryota > Viridiplantae > Streptophyta > Magnoliopsida > Brassicales > Brassicaceae > Alliaria > Alliaria petiolata. Next base: position 53,159,235 of record JAHZTW010000001.1, read on the forward strand.
GTCTGATGATAGTAAGTATCAAACGCGTAGTTCGCATGAGCAACCACACTATCTGGTTCATAACAAGCCTCTCCTTGCTTAATAGGCGAACAATCGATCTTCCCGGGGCCACAAGCCCAATCAAGAGCAGCCTGAAGCATCTTAGGATCAGCACCTTCTCTTGCGGTACAGTAAGTCTGGTTCGTGGTATCGTTAGCAAGAAAAGCCCCCGAGTTAGTCAGCCTCAGTATGTAAACAGGGTCACCATTTGCATTGAACAAACCCCAGCTCTTCTCTGACAAAGATCCCGCCTTTGTATCTTCGTTGTAAAGCTCGTAGATGTAAGTACTCACAGCGATCCCGGGGCGCTTTGGAGTTCCGGTCTTGTTGAGAACATGCCTTATGAGGTTGCTGTTGTAAGTGTTGGCATTGTCTAGCGTAGCATCAGGCTCATTGGTCTCTCCTTTCGAAGGCCAGCCTGATTCGGTTACAAGAACCGGGACGTTTGTGAAGTTGAGGAAAGCCATTGCGAAGTAAGTCGCGTCCACCATCGCGTCAAAGGCGTTTGAGTAGCGAACAAGCGTGTTAGCATCAACGGCTTCTTTGTTCGGAGGAATCGGTTTGAAGAGCGCGTAGTCCAGAGGGATCACACCGTTAGATTGCATGTAGTCGTAGTAAGGATACACGTTGATCATAAGGTATGAGTTTGTGGACTGCAAGAAGCTTAGCAACGGGACTATAACCGAGTTCAAAGAGCGGTTAAAGAAGGCCTGCGAGGGAGGGAAAGGGTCTAGGATCAACGAAGTGGACAGAGGTGTAGAAACTTTGATCAGACGATCAAGATTCGACGAAAGCAGAGCCGAGTGAACGTTCTTGATAGCGCTGACAAGAACTGGCGCCGCGTTTGGGAGGCTGGTTAGAACCTCGGAGCCAACAGAAACGGCGGTTATAGTCGTCGCAGGGTAATGCGCGATGACGTTGCGTTTGACCCAATTAGCTGCGGTTGAGTTGGACTGGCCAATGCCGAGAAGCTGTTCATTAGGAATGGAGATTATGACTTTGATTCCGGTGTTTGCTAGAGCAATTAGCATCCCGGGATCAGCGTCGTATAGGCGGATATGTCGAATCTGCTGAGTTTTGAGGAGAGCAACAACTTGGGTTGGATGTGGCATATCAGAAAGATCAGTTCCTATGTTTACTCCGATAAACGCACCTGCAAAATTGTAAAACAGTTCTTGCATAAAAATGACATCTTTTGCTTAACAAAACATTCAAAGAAACCATTAAGCATCAACGTAATATCAAAACCTATCAATGTCTCAACTTAGTCCAAAGGAGTGCATAACACAGAAAGATTAGCACTTTATGAAACTATTGACCCCCTAAAACTACATTAGAGATGCAACAAGATTTAGATTCCTAAAAACAGAACTTGATACTTGACTAAAACAACTATTTTCTAGTCAAAACAGTAGAGGTTGATCAATTTGTCCTGTAATAAGTTTTGTGGGGCATTAAAAGCACCATTTCTTGTTTCTTAGTGAGAATTTAAAAACAAGCCCACCTGCCAAAACACATACAGACATTTAATATGATAACCTACCACTCTCTGAAGCACACACTCAATTAATCAAAAACAGATAAGATAAAGCCAAATAATACATACACAAGAAAAAACAAATAACCAATAATCTTTGCAAGTGTTCTAAAATTCCGAAGCCAGATTTTAAGCTATTTCATTAAATTACTGGCATTGTATATTAGTAATGCGATGTAACTTATGTTCTAGAAGGATATTAACACATGCAAAACTACAAATTGAGAGATTTTGTCTTAAGTTTCAAATATGAATCTGAGACTCAAGGTCCTCCAAGATTGAAGCAGAGTTTCAAGATCAACAAAACATGTATACTCACCTTCATCAGATGGAGCAGGGGAAGAAGATGGAGCAGGGGACGAAGCTGAAGCAAGAACTAAAAGAGAAAGGAGAAGAAGAAGGTGGAGTTGGGGAGCCATGGAAAGAGACAGACTTTTTTGAGAATCTGAGATAACCCAAAGAGACAAGAAACAGAGGAAAGAAATGGGTTTTGGAGTCTAAAAATGTCGACTTTATGGAGAATAAATGAAAACCCACAAAAAAAGGAAAGGGGAAAATAGCGTGAAGGTAGAGAAAATAGGGTTAAAGCTCTGAGGGAAAAAGGACATGGAGAAAAAGTTAGAAATTTTGTTGATGATATCGAAAGAGAGAGAGAGAGGAGATTGGAAAATGAAGTAACAGTCCAATGAACGGCTCAGATCTTATCTTAAGATTTCAAATGGTCAAAAAGAAATCCAACGGTCTTCTAAAGAATCACTAGTCACAGTGGTACAGTGGAAAACAAAACCTAGAAACTTGGGTCTTTTTTTTAATCACTATTAATATGTTTGGTGATTATATTTGAGTATAATAGTCAAACTTAGTACTGAATTATTTTGACCAATAAAAAAAAGTACTGAATATTATGTAAATGTTCTATATATGTAAATAAATAAAAATGTACACGGTAAACTATGCTATCTGGAAAATATAGATATATATTGAACAAATTTTATATTTAAAACAAAATTTGCAAGTTATTTTTTTTGGTCAAAATTTGCAAGTTATTAAGAGCACAACTTTTGGTGTAAATCAAGTTGTGTGCATTGGACAGCAAAATAAGTTGGGTAACTACGAAGTAGCCGTTGCCACTCTTTTGTTTGCTTCCCACTCTCTCATTATAGAATTGGTCCTTTTTATTTACTTTTATGATTTATCTGAATTCACTTATGATTTATCTGAAATTCTGAATTCATTCATTATTATACATTAAGTTGATTCTTTCTTTTTTTTTTCCATTTTTGACCCATACTGTACTTTTTTTTGTCAACCTTTGTAAATAAATTAATCTGAAAAAATCATTTAACCATATGAGAAGTTATTGCATCTATAAAGGAGTAATTTCTTCGGACAATGTTTAACACAACGGACCAAACATTCGGTTTTGGAAGTGCAAGAATTTTCAAGATAGAGAGGAAGAACTAAAATAACCTTTTGAAATGTAAAAACTCATATGATCTCGTACGTGGAGATTGAAGGCCAATCCAAAGAAGACGAAGTTATCACTAATTTGAACTATTTGTAAGAAAAAGGGACATATAGAAAAATATAAAATGGTTGAACCAGTGTGTTATAGGAAACCTATTTCATCTTCAATAATGAAAAACAAAAAAAAAATTGAGGGAGCCGTGAGAATTAGGTATCCATTGTGATATTATATAAGATTTGTAAAGATGATGGTTTCATTATAGAAAATAATGTTACATTATGAACTATATACTTGATTGTTAATTTTCGTAAATTTTTTAATTAACAAAAATTTAACAAAGTGATTAATGCCATGAAAGTGAATTAATCTTTCATGTTCTAGGATAGGATATTGGTTTATGATTGTTCTTTCACCATTAAATATTTGTCAATTCATTTTGATCAGTTGCTAATCCCATGATCCATTATTATGTCACTAAGTGTTAATCTAACTTTTCTTTCTTATCATATATTGCTTAGTTTGTCGAGTTGGTTGCTTACTGTTTATTGTCGTATTTTGTTCATATTTTGTTTTGTTTTTATCGTTGCAATTTGTTAACTTAGTTTTAAAAACTCCTTAATAATCGATTTGTTTTACCTTAGATAAATTTTCATACAAGTGACTTAACCATACATTTGCGGTATTGTAATTGAGTTAAAACTTTTTACATAGCAATAACCTTCAAATTTTATTTCTCTGAAATTGTTTTTGTTACTGTTTAAAGTTTGAAATGTCTTTAAGCAAATGACAGCATTGCCGGTTGCTGGTTGGGGACACATTCAACGGAAACACACCCCACACGTTGGTCCCCTAACATCTCCTTTATCCAAAATAATTTTTCACTCTATCATATATTACAATTTCTCTATTTACCTTTTTTTTTTTTTGGTCAATTCCATTCTTTTTCATTCAAAACAGCTGAAAAGGGTCCATACAAAGAGGAAATACAATTGAAAGCACTACCATTACTAGAATAGCNCAGCTGAAAAGGGTCCATACAAAGAGGAAATACAATTGAAAGCACTACCATTACTAGAATAGCTGCAACACAGAATGCATGAAGAGAGATAACATAAACATAGATGGAAAAGAAGAGAAAAACAAGGCTAAGAAAGCCTGCTAACTCGTTCAGGTCCATTCCCAACAAGAGGGAGATGATTGGGACATCTGAGTCCGAAAACACTTGTAGCCAGAAGAAGCTTGCAGAGATAGCATCTTTGAGATTCAAATGAAGAGCAAAGGCTTCTGCAAGATGAAGCTGTAACTGCAGGAATGACTGGGAGTCTTCACTGGCTTTGGACCGAAACGAAATGAGGTCCAAGAAGCTGTCAGCAAAAGGACAATGGAGGAGGACATTGATTTCATCCTCCAAATGGCCAAAACTCTTGCATTTTACACTCCCTGCAAAATAACAGTCCCCACCTAATGGAGAAATTGAAAGATCTAACCGCTCTATAAAGGAGTAAACGTGACTCCTGTAAACTACCACCGCTTTTGGAAGCTCCACAAAAGAGAAACGGTTGATAATTTCACAAGTCCCACAATAGGTCACAGCCTCATACAGAGGTAATAGAAGGCTAACGGACAGCCTAATGGCCTCATACTGAGGTAAATGAAATCGAACAGAAGACAGATTCCAAATAAAAACGAAACCAAAACCAAGAACATCCTCATCCCGAGGTAAGAGAAGCCTAAAAGAAGGCAGATTCCAACCAAAATCGGTTAGTAAGAAGTCAAAGGCTCGTAGAGAGGAAATACCTTCTGAGACCGTGGTTGGGGGTGGAGATGTCCGTGCATATGAGGACCCAAACCTCCACCAGAGAAAGGAGCATAACTTGTAGACGGCAGATCCCAAATCCGGTGGATCTGGAGGATCCGGTGGGTCTGGCGGCAGCGACTTAAGGGAATCATCGCATACAGCAAACAACAATCCTGCAAGACGAGCGGAGGACACCGAAACTAGAAAACGGGAAACTGGATCTAGACTTTGGGGAAGCGCTAGTGTAGATGAGATGAGGGAGGCGACGAGAACCGAGAGGGAGACGGGGTCGGGTGGGAGATCAGGAGGATCTGGAGGTTCAGGTGGTTCAAGGAGGAAAGGAGGCTTGAACGGACCAGGAGACATCTTACTCGGCGGAGGATCTGACGGCTCCAGCGGAATGAAAGACAAGCTTGGGAACTCAGTCCTCAAGAGCGCCACAGAACCCATCGATAAAACAGCCGGAGAGGGAGATTAGCCAGAGAAGATCTCACTGAGAAAAACGAAGAAGAGGAAAACGGAGCTTCAACGGGAAACCGGTCCTTAGGAGAAGGAGATGACGCTGGTCAGGAGGAGAGCAAGCCGGAGGAGTGCTGGCGGTAGAGATCCATCTTCGATTCAAAGTGCGGCGGCCGAAGCTTCTTTGGACTGCGTGCCTGAGAGAAAACGCTCTCTCTCTATTTACCTATTTAAAACCAACAAAAAAAAAACACTAATTGATTTGGATTTTTGCAATTTCAATAAAAAAACATACTATATCAAAACAAATATAATATGAACCAAAGATCATGAAGATTGAAGATCATGAGAAACTATTATAAAGAAAATGTTTTTTTAAAAAATTATTATAAAGAAGACTCTTCTCTAGGTGATCTGACCGCTAGAGAAAAAAGTGATTTTCGTTTTGCCTCTCCGGTGACCGGTGGTCTTCACTGGCACTGTGAGAGGGTGGTTCCAACTTGTCTTGCTCTTCTTTGTAGTTCAAGTTTTCTCCTTGTCTTAGATCCTCTTTTCCCTTTGAACATGAAATCAATTTTTTGGGTTTATTTTTTTAGATCTTGCTGGATCTAGGTGAAATCGGGACTGCAGGTACCGGATTCTTTGAATTTACGGTGCGGCTTGCTGCAATCTCCCTGTTTTTCGATTCTCGCTCTAGATCCATGAGCTAGATCTGTTTTTTTGTGGTTTGAGCTTCGTGCGATTGCTGGCGTTTCTTCCCTCTTCTTCAATGGAGGTAGGTTCAGATCCTCTCTGGTTCGATCTTCACCCTTCTTCTTCCTTGGAGTTTGGTGGTACCCTGGTTGGATCATTCGCTCCATGGCGCTACTTTACTGATCTGATCGAGATCTCTTCATAAGTTTATATCTAGGTGCTGTAAAAGTCGTGCTCATCGGCTCCGCCGTTCCCAAGAGACCTCGCGTTTCTGTCTTGTTGGGTGTAAAGTTTTGATTTTTTGGAATCGAAAGGTAGGCTTTTAGGAGGAATATGTTTATCGTTGATATTTTCGGTAATTTTCGTTTCTCCAGAAGTATGGAAAGATCGTTGGTTGGTTTATGGTATGTTTTAAGTGTTGGGTTAAACTTTCCATAAGTCATTTTATGTTTTGAATTAAGATCCTTGTTGATTTTAGTTGTCAGCTCTATAATTTTAGTCTAGTTTGCTTCCTTTGCATAAGACTTTTGTCTCTACAGATATGATTTCCGCTGGCTTTGATTACAGGGATTTAACGATCTTCTTTCGGTTACGTATTATTTAAATGTATCATTTAATGGTTATAATAAAAAATCATCAAATGACCAAAAAAAAAAGACTTCTAATTTATCGTTTCTTCCTTAAACGTTAAGAGACTATATAACTCATTTGCCACCTTTATTTTCTCCCCACTTTACAGTTTATACTGTTTTCATAATGTATGTTCATCTTAAAAAGTATTTTATCATAAGGGCTAAATTTTACAACAAACCTTTTTTGGGTCGACTTGGACAATTATATTAAATTTATTACAATAAATACATGGTTTTTCAAGCTATAAGCGAAAAACAATTTCAAGTCTGAAGGTGCTTAATACAAAAAAAAAAAAAACGTCTGAAGGTGCTTGGTTAGGACTTTGTCTTTTAACTTATAATAATTGTGATTGTAAACACATAAATTTTGGTTTTATTTTCATTCATAGAACCATGATGTTCAATATTCATAAAATTTTATTTCATTTAAACATTTTTATTTAAATTTCTAAAACTTTTATAAACTTAGAGTCAGATAAATTATCTTTCGTTTTTTTATTTCTATATTTAAATATATCCCTTATATATTAATTGAGAAACATTTTTATAGAGTATGCTTACTTTTTGAACTATTTACAGTGGTGTCATTTTGCTGATGTGTCACCACCACACTTATTCTCCCATTATTATAATACAAATTTCCTTTTTTGATTAAACTAATTACATTATATGCCTTTAACCATTTATTACTTTTAACATTTAATTTATGACTCATTTTATTTATACATAATTTAACATTTAATTTATGAAGATATTTGTTTTCTTTCTATTTCTTACCAAAAATATATCATCATAATTATTTTTTAAACACTATATTTCTTCTCTTATTTTTGTTTAAATTTAGGTTTGTAAAAAAATAAATCATCACAACATCCATATAGTAAAAAATATATATATTTTTTATACATGTGTTATAATTCGAATTTTGTAAAATGAATATAAATTACTCAAATGATTAATAAATATGAGTATGTTTTAAAAAGTCACACATTGGAAATGAGGATGTGTAGATGGTTCAAAAATCATTATAAAAAGAACATAAATGATAAAAAAAAACTATAAAAGTAAAAAGCTTGATTTAATAGTCATCCATATTTATAAAAATATTTTTGGTGTAATATGGTTTGTTAATAGAACCATATAAATTAACCAAATAATATAAATATTTAAACTTGATAACAAGTTAAAATATTATATCAAAAAGTTGAAATATTAAAATAGTTTAATATGTTAAAAACATATTATAAATATTTTCTTTCTTTATGAAGAAAACATCATTTAATTTATGAAGATATTGTCTTTCTTTCTATTTTTTACCAAAAATATATTATGCTAATTATTTTTTTAAACACTACATTTCTTCTCATATATTTGTTTAAACTTAGTTTTGTAAGAGAAAAAAAATTATCATAACATCCATATAGTAAAAAAGATATAGATTTTTTATGCAAGTGTTATAATTCGATGTTTTTTAAATGAATGTAAATTACTCAAATGATTAATAATATGAGTATGTTTTTAAAAGTCTCACATTGCAAATGAGGATGTGTAGATGGTTGAAAAATTATTATAAAAAGAAGATAAATGATAAAAAAAAACTGGAAAAGCAAGAAGATTGATTTAATAGCCATCCATATTTATAAATATTTTTTTGGTTTATTATGCTTTGTTAATAGAACCATATAAATTAACCAAATAATATAAATATTTAAACTCTACAACAAGTTAAAATATTATATCAAAAAGTCAAAATATTAAAAATAGTTTAATATATGTTTAAAACAAATAATATTATAAATATTTTCTTTCTTTATGAAGAAAACATCATTTAATTTATGAAGATATTGTCTTTCTTTCTATTTCTTACCAAAAAATATATCATACTAATTATTTTTTTAAACACCATATTTCTTCTCTTATTTTTGTTTAAATTTAGTTTTGTAAAAAAAAAAAAATCATCACAACATCCATATAGTAAAAAATATATAGATTTTTTTATACATGTGTTATAATTCGAATTTTTTAAATGAATATAAATTACTCAAATGATTAATAAATATGAGTATGTTTTAAAAAGTCCCACATTGAAAATGAGAATGTGTAGATAGTTCAAAAATCATTATAAAAAACATAAATAATTAAAAAAACTGTAAATGTAAGAAGTTTAATTTAATAGACATCCATACATATTATTCATATATATATATAATTCATTAAGTTATTTTTATTTTAAAAAATTTCAAAATTATCTTTAATAAAATTCTCTATTGATTTCTCATCCTGCGCCCTGCGCAGGTTATCACCTAGTTATTATTAAAGTAGAAAAACCGTTCCAGCCGATTGGACCAAGTTAAACGCCCGGCGGTTTTTAAATCATTACCTTTTATCTGAAAAGTTTGACAAAACAATGTGAACTAACATTTAACTTAAATTAATGAATTGAATAAAAACCCAAACTATTTTAACTAAGCAAATAAAAAGTGTTAAAAAACTAACAACGTTATATTAACAATCAGAAAACAAAACAAAATCATTTTATAACTTGGCTTACGTTTCCATTTCGCATTTTAGATTTTATGCTTGTTGAGTAATAGCAATGAGATTCCCCAATTTTTAAAAACACTTAAATCGGAAAAATAACATGAGCATTTGACATTATTTTCAAACTCTACCTTCCGAATGTTTTCTTCGTGGTGTGTTTGCATAAAACTCAAAAAAATATGCTTACCTCCGGATTAGTCATCCTTGGGCCAATACCCAAATGCTTTATGATATTGACCAGTTTTTATTGTTTCTCAATCTTTGTAGCATATAAATTTTTCGTGTTCTTGCTCTCGTTCACACGAAAAAAAAAAAGATAGAGAAGCACTCCTGAATTACTTCATTAGTTTAAAAAATGTTATACACAATTTTAAATAATTATGGAAAATTAATATACATAACCTTTATATAGGAGTTTGTGACCAATATCTTCAATGGATTTTAAGTATACAAACAAAACCTAGTTTCGTATTACAAAACTTACATATGTACTCTCTTAACATTCATAAGAAAAAAGGCCCTTTGTTCGGATTCAACTTGAGCCGTTAGCTAAATCATCCACATAATTGCAAAAGCCATTAAGATCAAGAAAATATGCAACATTAAATAACTAGTGGTTTTTTTTTTTTTTTTTTGATCAACCATAACTAGTGGTTTAATTGTTATACATTAACAAAGAAGTAAAAAAAATAACATGGAAGGGAAATACACAATGCGACCTTGAACTCTCTGCATTTACACTTATACGAGTCCTTCTGTTGGGCCAAAGGTTTTGTTTTGGGTTAGTTGTTGAACTGAATTTTGGTTTTGGTTTTGGTTTTCGTGGGCTTCATGGGATTGTATCTGCACTTGGGCCTGTAAATTTTGTTTAATTATGGCATTTAAAAACACTGGAATGGTATGAAACTCATGGGGATTTAATTGTTCTGACTCCTGATATATCTCACAAGGTGATTTGTATAACACACCGACCGTTTCTATCGGTAGATCTTTACGTTTTCTCTCGGACCCGTAGATTCTATTCCTGTCCGACGGTCGGTACGTTAACTGAGAGGTTCGAAAGTCATGATATACGACTCTGCAATCACCACTCGTTCTTTTTCCATGTTTTGTTTTCATTCACAGGATACCGGAAATGACTTCTCGATAGATCACTTATCATATGCTACGCTAGTTCAAACACACTTAATTTTGAAATTTTCTCAGGATCAGTGATCAAAAAAATAAATGCACTTTAGTAATATAAGTAGCTAAATTAATTCTTTTAAGCCTATCCATTTATACATTCATATGAATGAAACTGTGTTGTTACAATTTGCTCGAGAAATGTAAATGCTTATTTAATTTTTGGATTCGTCTGTTTTAATATGGTCATGATATTTGCCAGGGCAGCCGCGACCTAATGAGGTCCGCTCATGTAGTCATGTGTTTGGATCCATGGTTTTGTTTTTTTACTGGTACAGTTATCATGGATAATATATTCGAGTTGTAAATTAAATTCAATCTATTTTAACGATTTATTTTATTATAAAAAAACGCTCATTAATTGGAAAAAAATATAGTATTTAACTTTTTTTCGTATGGCCTCCAAAATTTGTTGTGGAAACTCTAATCAGATTCTGCCCAACAAATATCATTAAGCCCAAATGCTTAAATTTGTGACGTATTTGCATAAAAAGGTTTACTAAGAAAAAACATGCCCAGCTTACCTTTTTATGCAAATAAAAATAAGAAAAATTAATTAAACATGGCGGCAGGAAATATTGTATCCACAATTTCATGACACATAAGTTATTGCTTTTTGACGACCAAAAAAAAAAAAGGTTATTGCTTTTGACCATGTAGTATAATGATTTGTGTAAGTACGTATTGTCGTTGTTTAATTATCCAAATTTAAATCTTAAATAATGCATCGCTGTGAGTCTGTGACAAAAACAAAAAGATTTAACTTTTTGTTTTTAACCTAAATGCTTTTTTTTTTACTAAGAAAACATACTCAGCTTATTTTTATTTGGCAAATTCGTTTCCAAATCGTTATACATTTGTTTTTTGTTTTTGAACATTTATTTGTTTGTTTGTTATAGATTTCTTTCAATTGTTTATTCGTTGGATCACATAGTTATGATTTAATTTTCGTCCCAAATTCGTCATAAATAACTTTTTGTGCCAATTGTTAATCTACATACTGCCAATTGTTAATCTACGTACTAAGTACTAACAAAAGAATCATTAGCTATTCCAAAATTTGTTTTGCTGATGGCTTTTTGTTATTTCTCTATCTTCATAAAAATTAAATATCAATTCTCAGGCTAACAACACAATATTTTCTTTAACTAAGAGACCGCATTTGAGAAAAATTTCATGACCAATGAGGACACATCTTCACATAAACTTAATCTTAAACGTATCAAATATTACCTAATATATGCGAGGATAAGAAGATCAATGAAAAAATAATCATATTTTAATCCTCTAAAGAAGATATATATATCAACTAAACCCCAAAAGTAATTGTTCTATGAGGGGTTCGTTTGTATTTACTATTAGCAGACACAAAAGTTCTAAATAGGACTTATATATGTGACATATTGTGTGATAACTTTTAAAATATTTTTTTCTCTTCAATAATCTTTTGCTTAAGAGGATAAATTTAAAGAATATTTTAGGAATGGAGAGAGGATCATGTGTCACGATAAAAGATATTGGATGGGCCAATATGGAAGACAATATTATCATTATCTGCCTGCCCCATCCAGTTATGTCTCTCCACCTATGTCCACTTAATTCCTTAATTATCATACAACTTAATTACGAACGTACGTACACAAACATACCATTGGATCATATATGTACGATATTAAATATACCAATAATAATTTGATGTTAATCTATATCAACGCGTTATTTGAAAAAGCTACTTAATTTTTATAAGAATTGATAAGATAACCATAGAGGTTAACGGATCCAGATATATTGAATTTTTATGAATTGATTTGTTCCGCATTGTGGTGTTGTTCGCTCTGAAGTAGTTTTTGCTTTTATAGTATTAAAATTTGGTGTTTAAAATTCTTACGTAGAAAAGGAAAAGTTGGAATCAAAATGAAATTTAATCAAAGTAGGTTATATAGCTTGTTCGGGTTCAATTTGTTATAAGAAAATTTCATGTATTGTCTTGGCTTTGAATTGAGATTGTCCATTTTTCTTTTTGTATTGCTAATTCACATGCATTTTAGTTATTTTTTTACGGATAATTAAAAAAATTGGATTTCTCGTTTTATAAAATTAAACCGTGGTGGCTATTGATTCTCATTTGAGTAGCAATTGTCCTATTGGTGTGGGTTAGAGATCGATTTTCCTCAAATATGAAAATATCTATTCATTGTTACTTGTCCAGTCAAAATAGTGTCATGTTTTAGATGCATTAGAAAATTCGATGAGTGGGCTACTCGACGACTACACTCATTTTATGGTATTACTGATTAGTCGGATGGTAAAAATTTGGATCATCTTTTGATTATGAAAAAAAAACATTTTATAAAATTATAAACAAAGATATAAAAATCAAAAGGCCATACTTTGAAAAAATTGCTTTAGACCTCTAAAACGGCCGTACATATCTTTTTTTTACTATAACAAGTAAATCTTGATGTTACATATTAAATCGCGAACCGACCTAAACACTGAGATAGTATGATTGTATGAACGAACAGTGAAGCATGCGCCGTCCATGACTATATAAGAGTATGGAGCGTTGTCTAATTACAGCAAAACAAAAAACATAAAAAGGACAATATTTGAAATAACATTTGGACAAGAACTTTCTATCGACATTGCTGTTTGGAATTCGGTGGAGAAAGGAAAGTGCCTTTAGTGGTACTGTGGTACATATCGAATAATGTATTTCTACATACATATATAGCACATTTCGTGACATGTGTCCCATTTTTGAAACCTTAGCTCAAGCTTTTGGATTGATTATTTTAAATAATTTGTTTCGTTAAAATAACCACTAATCATATTTATCCAGGTTTGAAGATAAAATGACACATTATATATTCACAATAATATGCTGAGAAAAATTCAATATTAAAGTAAAGCCGTGCCAACATTTAATTGATCACTGGAATATTCATGATAAGAAGTTTATATACTCCTTTTTTTAATACATTAAAGTTTCATAAGTATAATGGTCACGAATGGCAATGCAAAAAAGATGAATGAAGAATGTAGATGTGAGAGTGACTCGATAAGATAAAATAAAGAATGTGATTTGTAAAGGTTGCTACGGTATGAACGTTGTAACTAGTATTATTGAATGACAAAACAATTATAGTAATTTGAGAATCGGCGATCTAATAATACGTAACTTTTGAAACTAGCAAATGGAGACAAACACAATGAAAATAAATTCTCTGTAATCAAGAAGAAGACTAATTGACAATTATGAAACTTCTGAGAATACTCAATCGGCTGTCAAAAGTAGTTGGTCACAATAATTTAGGTGAATTACTCGATTTTTTTAACAGGCCACATTTTATTAATTAAACATGAAACGCAAATCTAAAGAATTACTTTACTTTTTTAATATTTTTCTATAAAAATGTGAATCAATTCATTGTAGTTGAAGTACTCATTTTGGATTTTAATTTATATTTACGACCACGTATAATCTTGGACATTTCGGAATTTAGAATTGGAATTTACGAATATGGAGCATGAACATGTAATTATAAAATTGAAAAATAATTTTCAAAAGAAATCCGATAAGAAACGGGATGGGAAACTCGGGTAACCGGACGGGTTTGGGAAATTCTCTTATCTAATATTTTTCCCAAACTCTCAATAATTTGGGTAAGGATCAACTTCGAGACATATATCTCGGATAATTTTGAGAAAATTCGTAAAAGTTTGGGAAAATTTGAAAAAGTTCGGAAGAATTTGGAAAATTTTGAAAAAATTACATGATTTTTAAATAGATAATTCGGATAACATATCTCCTATATATTCTTTTTTCGAAGCTTTTTGTATTCGTTTGAGTAAAATTAATAATTTTAAATGGATAATTATTTAAATGAAAGGATATAAATTGGAAAGAGAAACCTATTCCGAAAAGAGAACGTATAGAAGATATGTTATCCGAATTATCTATTTAAAAATTATGTCTTTTTTTTTTGAAATTTTCCAAATTCTTCCGAACTTTTTCCTGAACTAACCACGTAGATGTTTTAAATAGTAGAATTCTAGTGACTTCATAGACTTCAAAGATTAGTTTAAGCTTGCATCCAGGATTTCGATTATAAAAAAACATTAAAAGAAAAGAACTAAGAGAGGCATAATAGTCTTCTCGTTTCATGATTAACGTATGGGCCGAGCTTTCATTCCACATAAACACAGACTCCTAAATAGCTTTTTTCTACCAACCACTCGTAATTTTTTTTTTTTCTGTTTAAAAAGGACCTTTTTCTTTTCCCAATTATATGTGAACAATTGGATCACTTAAGTTATTGCTGTTTATTCTCTCAGCCAATTAAGTTTCAACATTCTCAAAGTTCATTTTAGTTACTTTCCATCAGACTAATCTTTTTTTTTTTTTTTGTGCAAATCCATCAGACTAATCAAGTATCAAATATCCACTAAACTAATAGTAGGATCTACCAAATCATCTTCAAAGCTTAAAAGAAGTCATAGTCACAATAATATACATGTCACTATAATTATAACGTTATTAACTATTTTGACTAGTTTAGGATGACGCGGTTCCTACAGGATTTAGGAAAGGAAATATATTTCTAAAAATCACATTAGTTAGTTTGACCCAAAACACAACATCTTCATTTCGACAAATCTAAAATAATTAAATTATTAGGTCAGCATGACGTTGAGCCCGAGTAATACACCTTAATGATGTAGACATGTGTGTTTTCTGCCAAGACATATGATTCAGACATTCGGTGTTGATAAAGGTTTCTATGGCATTTCTATCATTCCGTGTATTCATAATGAGTTTCCACTCATATAATCCTTAGAAACATCAATTTATGCCAATTTTGAGAGATTCTTAAAAATTACCATATCTACAATAATAAATAGGGTAAATTTGTGATGGTAAAATTATAAATATGGTATATTTTGCATGTATATTTATATAAATAGCGTGATATCGTACAAAATTGTATGATATATGCTAAACATACCGCGTGAAATCATTCTTTTACAAAAAAAAAACATGCCCAATACATAATCCAACTTATGATATTGCAATCCATGTTGTTACAAATGAATGATACAAATATATTATTTAGTGCATGTAATAAGTAAAAGGGAATTTTATTTAGTTGTAGCTGAAATATTCACGACTAAATTTGTGCTTAGAGTTGTATTCCTAAACTAATTAAACTATTTAATTTGTATAAAATTTTGAAAGAAAACATTGAAGGTTAAGATTTCTTTCTTGATTCTTCATTTGAAATATGAAAACTGAAAGAAGAAAAAAAGCTTGGGCTTACATTTTTCCTTATTATTAAGGGTTGGAATCGGTAGACTACCCCAACTCTAACCACCTAAAATATTTTAAACCAACCGGTTTAAGTTGACTGAAGTCTTTCTAAATATTTTCTTTGTTACTCTAACCACCTAAAGCGTAGGACCAAAAATATGACGTATAAAGAAATGGAGGATAACTTAAAATGAATCGTATATTAATTCTGGTTAGACTGAAGTCTTTGTTACTCGTATTCTACGGTATTAAATTACAAGCCAAAGCAACCTTTTTTAGATTTTGGTAAGTGAAAACAAAGGCATATAGATGTATATGAGCTACCTTATTTCTTTCTTACAAATGCTTCTATAACCTCTCATCAATCATTACATCAAAATCACGAAGGAAGCAACCAAAAAAGAATTTTTTTTTTTTTACAAAATAGCTTAGTAATATATGGTTGGTTTTGCCAATTACGGGTTTATAGATAAAAAAACTGTTTGCACATAACACAGTTTAATATATTTGTTCTTCGGCAATATCACTATCGTGAAAAACATAATTAGAACACATATTAACAGAAATTAATATTTTGGGTTAACTAGAAAGTTTCGAGTTTTGATTCCATAGAATTCAAATTCAGGTTTAGATATAGTATTTTTGATGGTTACTCAAATCATAGATCATCTCTCCCTAATCATAATATTGAATTTGGATCAAACTACTGATCTTGAAACAACACTCTTTAAAAATCCTTTAACAAACAATCCTAAAATGCTGCCAAGAAAAACAAAATCCTAAAATGATAACGTAAAACTTGAACTCTTGCCTACAAGATGATGTGTTTATTTTAATATTAAAACCAAAACGTAATGTGCTTTGGTAGAGTAAAAGTTTTAGTCATTTTATTTGTATCCCAAGTTTAATTCGTCAATAATATCTATGAAAACATTATATGCCTCTGGTTAATATTTATGAAACCAATAGAGTATTATTTTTATTTTTGTGTGATTGTAAACCTGAACACGTGGAAAAGTATTGAGCCCAAACTACAAAGCAGAAATGGACAAAAATAACACAACTGCAAGTTTGTAACGATACATATAAATTTTTTTTGGCTGTACAAAATAAATATATTTTATTTGCTCTAACTGTTGTCTCACAAGTAAAACGTTCTTTCAAGCCTCGCGCCAAAAAAAAATAGAGTAAAGAAGTGTATTTAGGTTTTCCTGTCCCCTCATATTTTCCATTTCACAAAAGTGAGTATAGACTTTAAAACGAATTTAAAACAACCCAAAAGTGGAAGAACTCTGAGGAATATCATCATTTAGCAGCAAATCCCAATTGCTAAAGTCATCAACATCCCACACGCTCATCATATTGTTCTCTATAGCGTTGTCCACACCATTATAATCATTATCATTACCATAATCCGACCAATCGAAATCCGGAAACTGCAAATCTTGCAAGAAACTCGAATCATTAGAGGAGTTCGAAGACGTGGATGTGGATGAAGACATTGCAGAGTTGCTGCAGATAAGCTCTAAAGACTCTGGATCAATCAGAGGGGCTTCTTCAACGCCATACTCATGATTTATTGCTATGAACTGATCATTGTAACATAAGGACATGTTCTTACTGTTGCTTGTTGGTCCCTCCAGAGGCTGCTCGAATGGTTTCTGCAGCTTCTTTATGGGTTCTTCTTCTTCTTGTTCGACGATGGAGAGTGGTTTATGAGTGAGAGGATCTATCCCCATTTTCCTTAACTTCTTCTTGATGTGAGTGTTCCAATGGTTCTTGATTTCGTTGTCTGTTCTTCCTGGTAAATGAGAAGCTATCTTTGACCACCTTCACACACAGAAGAAAACAGACAATCTCAGAAAGAGAGCATATGGAAACATAAAGTTAAAATCAAAGAAAAGTTTTGATTTTTTTTATGTAACCTGTTGCCAAGTTGGGAATGGAGGTCAATGACCATCTTCTCCTCGTAATCAGAGAGAAGACCTCGTTTAAGGTCTGGGCGGAGATAATTTGTCCACCGAAGTCTGCAACTCTTGCCACACCTGAGAAGACCAGCAAGCTTAGGAACAGCTCTCCAACAGCATTGTCCATTGGTGAGGATGAAGTTTATGAGCTTCCTGTCTTCTTCAGCAGTCCATGGTCCTTTCTTTAACCCTACTTTGTCACAGCATGGTTGTCTCCCCATTTCTCTTTCTCTCTCTCTTCTTCTGGTTCTTTCCAAAACTCTGTTTTGATCAATGAATCAAACAGTGCATATACTCTGTTTTCTCTCTCTCTTTCTCTTTATCTCTCTGTCTCTCTTCTGATAGAGCAAATGTTATTGCAAGTTGAAGACAGAGAGTTGGGTAAGCTTGGCAACCACCTATATATATATGCATACAGATATATGTATGTGTGTGTACCTATAGGTTATCTATAAAGGCTAAAGAGAGCAAAAAGAATGTAAGGAGAAATTTTGAGCACTAAGATATATAATTCAAACTTTACATATCCTGGTTCACACACAGGTGGTCCATTTTCCTCTTTTTTTTGTTTTTTTTTTTGCCATTTCCTATGTTTTTTTATTTAAATCCATGGATATGGGTTTTATCTGTACTTAATATGATAATAAAGCTTCATTTCTTAATTTTTTGTTTCTTGTTATCTTTGGATAGTTATATTTGAGATATTGTGTTTGTGTGTGTGTGTGAATAAAACATACATAGGGCTATGCGATTCAAAACATATAGATATTACATCGTAGCTTTTAGATTTGATGGTTATGTGATCAAATACAAAATAGTTTAGCAATGGTCTTAAACAAAAAAAAGTTATTAAAGTGATTTTGTTCTTTTGATCCTCTTTCTTCACTGAAAGTCAGATGGCAAAAAAGAATCTAAAAAAGTCACCACACTAGAAAAAGAATGACGGATCAAAGGAATCCATATATACATTTGAAGATGTAACATACTAGTTTGTATTAATGAGATTCAAACACGCATAATATATGTTATAATAAAAAGCCCTTATATATTAAAACATAAGCTATATATATTTTTTTTTTGCTGATATGTCATTATGAACATGATTCTAGAGATTTTTTTAAAAAAAATTATTTCTTGAAATGAAACTCTATATATAAACTGATACTAGTTAAATATTACATCTACACCATTTAACATATAACACAAATTCACCCTATAGTTTTTCCAAATAGCCAAGCTTGGGTTGCTCCCGATGGATCATCACTTAGAGTATCTCCAACCCATAATTGCATTTTTAATTGCAAAATGCAATAATTGCAAAATGCAATTGGATTTCTCTCTAACTCATAATTGCATTTTCCATGTCAAAAAAAATATTTTTAGTATATTCTTCTTTTCTGTTTTATTATTAATTGTTAATTATACATATTTTCTTTAAAATTTACAAATTGACCTAATTATTTATTTTTTTTTCAAAATTTTCATAAATTATGATATTTTTTGAAATTTCATTATTATAATTTAAAAAAAACACATTACACTACATTTATTAAGTAACCAATCATTGTTGTACTAAATTTTTTTATTTTATTTTTAATTTCAGTACTTTTTAATTATTTTAAATTTAGTATTATGTTTTTATATTTTCTATTAAATAATGTTATTTGCATTTTAATTTTATATATTAGAGTGTATTAATATTTATAATAATAAAAAAAAATCATTATCAAAATAATTATTTATAACTCTAAAAGTAAAAGTATCTAAAATTTAAAGGACTATTTTATAAATAAAAAAGTTCAATTGCAAAATGCAATTGAAAATGAGATTGTTGCATATTTGAAACCAAAAATGGCATTATACCATTTTGCAATTGAAAATGAGATTGGGTTGAAGCAAAATTTATTGTAAAATGCAATTTGACACCAAATTTGGTATTGGGTTGGAGATGCTCTTACCCTATGTTTGCCGACAGTTCTAGCGAAAATGACATCACTACAACGAACAAGTTCAATCGTCTTACAGATCCCAAAATCCTACCCAAACATCATTATAAAATCTCATTATAAAATATGGCTATTGGTATTTTAAATTATTAACGTTGATTTATATAGTCTTCTGTATATGCATAATAATGTTCTACAATTTAGCTATTTACTGATAAGGAGTATGAGATTACTTTAGCCATTCATAAAGAGTCGTGGGAAATGGAAGCGGTTGGCCCATTAGCCTGTAACACATGTATGCCGCTAACTCTATGCCGGTTGATGTATTCGTTGAAAATGGTTGGAGGATTAGGCCACCTCGATTAGAAAAGCTTGTGCATCTTTCGATCTACCTCACCACTATTAACGTTTCCGATCAAAACTGAAGATATTGTTGAATCGATAGTAAATGGGAGTCATGGGACAATTAAAAAAAAACAAAAAATGGGAGTCATGGGACTAATCAACCTTCCTACGGAGTAAGCCTAGTGTGGATAACTGTCTTTAATGCCTAAAACTTCTATGATACCTAATAGAAACCATGGGCTTAAAAATAAAAATCAATTAGTAATGAGATGATCATACCACAAACTTTATATTATAGTTTAGAAATATTTTAATTTTCGATATGGAACATTCTAACAATTTAATTAATAAATTTTTTCGAGATGAAGGCGGAAAACGCACAAACATATCAAAATTACATAAACAAGACGATCTGGTTTTACCTAGTCTTTTTTTTTTAATCTTTAAATAGATGATAGTTTATAATCTTTGTTAAAATTTATCAATAGAAAATTCTTAACCGGTTGATTTAAACCAAAAATTAGCTACTTACATTGTATACTTACTTTCTTAAAAAAAAAAGATACAAAAATTGATAGAAAAAGCATGGAATAAAATGATCTCATTTCTACGTGAGCTTGAAAGATGAAATCATAATTTGACAGATTACAAGCTTTTTCCCATAAACAAAAGTTTCACAGTTATTATTAATAATATATATTTTTATGTCAGACTGGTTCAAATGTGTGGTTCTAATACGGTAGCTCATGCTGGCCAACTGGTAAAACAACACGTGGAATGAGTAGAAGAGAGGAGTGGACGCGGGAACGTTTTGGTCGGAAAGCGCCACCTCATTCTCTTTTCTTTGCTTCCGTTTAAAGCCTGAGATTCGCACTCGTGCGTCCCCAAAACGGAAAACCTTAATTCATTTAATTTTTTTAAAAATGATAATTAAGTTTTTTTTTTTTGGTATATACGTAACGAAAACATTAAAAGCGCAAAGTAATGTGAAAATTCTTTTAGTTTAGTGGTTGACTAAAATGTTTATTAATATTTCTATACTAAGACGTCTGACACAGAAGATAAAATGTTTATTAATATTTTGGGGACGCAAACCATTAGAGGCAAATTAGATAAGAAAAATTTCCAGAATAGTGCAAGTATAACTATTCGTGGTGGACCTGCATATGTATTGTGGTTCTTTAGTACAGTGGTTGACTAAACGGTTTATTAATGTTTATACACCAAGAGGTCTGCGTTTCGATTCACAGAAGATGTAATTTAAACGCATTCACATAAGATGTAATTTATGCAGGCAAATCAAATAAGAAATTTTTTCAAAACAATATAAGTAGAGCTATTTGTGGCGGGCCTACATATCTATTATGGTTTTTTGTGTAATAGATAAATTATCCTTTAAAAATTCTTTGTAATTGTCCTTATAATATTTCAGACGACAAAAAAAACCGCAAAATTTTTTATAACAAAAGTATAAATTGAGTGTCCTAGAAACGTGTATATATATATATATATATATATATATCAAAACATCAAAGATCAAATCATATTCTAAAAACAAATATATATATATATATATATTGAATTTTAACATTTACAACCGAAAAAAAATATTTTAAACAACACAAATCCAATATATCAATATTAAGTAACTTAACTAAATATAGAGAAAAAGTAAAAGTTATAACGTTTAAAAAAAAAAAAAAAAACTTAGATCATCATCTATATTCTCAATTTCATCAATTCCATAAAAAAAATCTTCAAACTCAAGTTTCCCATATTAATCTTATCTACTATAACGCCTAAAAACATTTTTTTACTGAAAGTAACGTTTTCGAACCCATCACTTCTAAGACATATATATATATATATATATATATATATATATATATATAAGTTCTATAAGAGACTTATTTGAAAATTGATGCCCTTAAAAATATTATAAAATTTAGTGCCTAAAAGCTTGCCCTAACTTCCAACATCCACATATGATTAGGACCATAAACAATACTTAAGACAAAGATTAGTATGCAAGTTAAATACCATTCTTTGCGTAGTAATCTTGTTTTTGTTGTTGTGGAAGGTACAAACTAATAAGTACTTTAAATCCTTTCAAAACATATGGATGAAGAATATGATGTCCATGCAACTTAAATGTTTGGGTTTAAAGTTTTGGTGATGATGAACCTCCATGAAATCGCCAAAATTATAGAGGTTTTACCTTCCACAACAAAACTTTATACCCTAACATTTAAGTTGATGAACCTCCATGAACTTCCAAAACTTTATATCAACAATCTTCCAAACATAAAGAGAAATTTGGATATTTAAGGTTTGACCTCTCTCATAACGAAATAGTTCATGATGCAACTTATACAATTAACCTAAGAATAGATCGAACATATATATATTATTACGTATATGGAAATATGCGACTTATATCCATCAAAGAATCTCAAAGATCCAGAAAGAATTTATTACCAAAAAAACGATAGTTACAAATGAAGAATGATCAAACATAATTCCTCAAGAACTTTGTTCTCACAGAAACAGGAATAGTGACGTTGTGAACTCCATCGGTCCAACACAAGCTCCCAAAATAAAAATCACTGTTCACTTTATGATTCGATCTCACTCTCACACTAAACTTAATCTTAGTGGTGTTGGAACCAAACTCAAGAGTCTTCGGATTCACCTCGAGCTCTATACCAAATGGCTGCTCAACCACGGGTCTGTAAACCGAACCGGCCGGTCCAACATTAGTCACCGTTCTAGTCACGGTGACC
Source organism: Alliaria petiolata (assembly GCA_020283515.1). NCBI lineage: Eukaryota > Viridiplantae > Streptophyta > Magnoliopsida > Brassicales > Brassicaceae > Alliaria > Alliaria petiolata. Next base: position 53,181,939 of record JAHZTW010000001.1, read on the forward strand.
TCTCCGGTAAGACTTGGGATTGTGATGGAAGGCATGTTGAAATCGAGCATTGACGGCGTTGGTGAAGGGCACTTGTATTCTTTGCCAAGTAGTATGGAAATTTCTGTGTCAGCGTAATCCGCAGAACACAAGTAATGAACATAGTCGTCCAAGCCCATGTCGTAGACTAGTCCCGGGTCTGTTACTTTCTCCGGGTTGATCAGGCCTCCTCCATAGTCAAACGGGTCAGCAAGTTTACGTGTTGATCCCTCTGAAAATATAGGCTCTCCAAATGGATCGGTCCTCCATGCTTCATTTCGATGAGAAAACGGAGAAAGTAAAAATGTTTAGTGCGGATTCACATTTTTTGTTATAAGTGTTCAAACATCAATATGAGCTTAACCAAAAACCAAAACCGAATCCAAACCGAATCGAAAAGAGAAAAAACCAAACCGAGCAAGATATATTTGATTAAAAACCGAACTCGAATTGGACCATCCCATCCCAAAGAGAAAAAACCAAACCGAGCAAGATATATTTGATTAAAAACCGCACCAACGAGTCATGAACCATCCCATGAAAATCGATTTAATTTGTTTTCTAAAACCGAATAACCTCAGATGAGGTAGGAAATTGATCCATAATACTAGTATGATACTAAATTATGTGTTAATTCGGTAAACTCTATAAATTAATATTCGATAAATTAATAAATTCGATAAATTAATAAATTTCTGTGGTTCTGAATTGGGTCAGTTCAAAATATAACACAAATCGATCAGATAAATAAAATAATTATTTTTAATAAACTTTTGTAAATATATGGTCCAATTAATATCATACATTAATAATTAATACAAAAATACAACAATGATAATTTATTAAAATATGAGTATAGTGTTGTTTTATTTATTTATTAAAATGAATTTTTTATAGAAATCATCTCTAATTTTAGAAGCAAATTTTAGAAAATATTATACATTTTTTTAAAAATATATTTTTTAATTAGTAATAAATATTTTATTTTATTCAAATCCAATATATTAATAAAATATCAAATTCACAATATTATTAATTTATTGAATTTCTATTGTATTTTTTTCAAAAACCCAAGAACCGGTTACAAGAACCGATTTGAAACCCGGATTAAACTAAACCGAACTAAAAATTTGGATATGGTTTTAGAGTGAGAACCTGTTGTGACAAGAGCAGATCGGATTGCAGCAGGAGACCAGTCAGGACGGGCTTGTCTGAGTATCGCAACGATTCCAGACACAACAGGAGTCGCCATTGATGTTCCCGACATTAACCTATACCCACCAGACATCGCAGAAAGAACGCTAACACCCGGTGCAGCTATGTCTGGCTGAATTATTGTTTGAAGAATCAATCGTTCAACAATTGCATCAATGTGTTTGAAGAAACAAAAACAGCTAAAAGAGAGTTAAATTGCTACACAAACCTTAAGAATGGCTGGAGAAACTGAATTAGGTCCTCTACAAGAGAAACGAGCCACTCTAGTTGCAATAGGCCGGCCAGTGAGTGTCTTGGAAGGACTTATCTTTGCTATGGGCACACTGAAAAATCAAAACCTATCGTGTGTCATATAAAAAATAAAAAATAAAAACAGAAAAGTGATGATTAAAGAAAGGTGGTAAAGATTTATTACTCGGTTGTTTGGATATAGTATAAGATGTCAGTTCCGAATTCGTAATCTACGACTGCGCAAGGAACATTTGAGCCACCGCAAACGGTAGGATCGAGTACAGATTGTGCATAGATCATGCCAGCACATCCAGCTTTCATTATACGTTCAGCCTTTTCTTTAGCTTCATTGTTTGACGTAAACACAAGCACGATTTTATCTTTAGTGAGCCCTTGTGCGATGGAGGTCTCCATCATTTCATCTGATAATATAAGATCAGTAAATCCAACTTCTGGTAATGTGTTTATACCGTCGCCCTAAAACAATGCAATCAAAATTATGAGTAAAGTGAACAAAATATTTCGTGGTTATTTTAGTTTTTTGTGATTTTTCCCTATATTTTCCATGGTTTTTTCGTGGTTATTATATGCATATAGGGTGAACCATCCCGTCTTTGAGTGCAAATTGCACCTACAAACCTTCTGGCCGAGGGAAAATTCTTCTAAGGTGTCACAAATCATCGTAAAAAAATATAAAAATAAAATCAAAAATAGGATAATGGGTCATACAAGGATTGTTAGATTGTTGCCAAGAGTGATGGGGATCGGGAAAGAACGGTCCATGGACGTAGCAGCCACGGTTATGATCCATGGAGCAACGTTATCAACAGTTTGAGCGTCCGGTCCTTCGTTTCCAGCAGCACAGACAACGGGAATGCCTTTCATCACGGCTTGGAATGAACCGAAGGCTATATCGCTCTTATCGATATCAAAACTCGCGGGCGCGTCGGTACCGATAGAAATCGATATAACATCAACCCCATCACGTATGCTATGATCCATTGCTTTGAGTACATCAGGTGTAAGACATCCAATATTCCCCCAACACGCCTTGTACACAGCTATGCGTGCATGAGGACCTGCGCCTCTAGCGGCTCCTCCAGCGAGTCCATGGTAGCTTGCTTGCGCCACAACGGAGCCAGCAGCTATTCCTGAAACGTGTGTCCCGTGGCCTACACCATCTCTGGCGGACCTATACTCGTCTTCTGCGGTGAAATCATATTGCCCATCCCTAATGTCAGCAAGACCTTCGGTGAAGAACTCGGCCCCTATAATCTTTTTGTTGCAATGTTTTTCGGCGTCAAATCCATCCCCGGATATACATTTTCCCTTCCAGCGCTTCGGGATCGGTCCTAGACCTGTGTCGTTGAATGACTCTGACTCTGGCCATATCCCTGAGTCTATGACCCCTATAATAGCTTCGCTACCCAAGCGGGTATCATGTAGAAGACCTTTTGGAGAACTAGGCAAAAGTCCCAAGTAATCGTATGTTCTGGTTGTTTTCAACCTCAGTACACGACTTGGTAGAACACAAAGAACCTCGGGATGCGTTGATAGGTTCTTCGCTTGGGAATCGGTAAGTTTTGCTGCAAATCCGGAAAAGCCATGCTTGTAATTGTATACTATAGCTTTCTTGGCAGCTTCTTTGCTATGGCACAAAATATATAGAACAAGAAAAATGAGTATAACATCGGTTTCTGCTCCTTGTAACATCGGGAAAATGTATAAAACTACAATACTCGTACCTTCCAAGAATTGGTTCAAGAATCTGGAAATGTGATTTAGTAACCAGCTCTGGGGTATCATGTTGCATTGCTCCCAAGTGGACAATGTGAATCTGGGATTAACGAAAAAAAAAACAAAAGATAGTTCATGCCATCACTCATATTCATAATGAAAAAAAAACTACAGAAAACGACATAGACCTTGTTCAAGACATTGACTTTTTCCGCAGAGATAAACACTGCGTTCAAGATTAACACGAGACCGATGACAAGAGGACATGCCTTAGAGCTTGTGTCTGCAATCATTTTCTGTGTTTAGAGATATGTTAAGGGGTGATTAACAATCTTTCCCCCTCAACAATGATTCTCTGATTGCGTCAACAAGCTGCTAGGACAACTTTGTTCTTTGTCTCATATTTAAAAGAGATATTAAGAAACCCTGAAACTAAAAAACTAATTAACTAAATGCTAAAAATAAACAGATTATCATTTTAAACAAACACATGAAAATATCATATAGTTAGTTTTACTTATTATATGGGACTCTTTTTTGGCATTTCACCTAACTTGTTTTCCAAGAAATTAACAGTCAAGGATAGTTATAACAGCAAACAACTATTTAAGAACATTGCTTGAATAGTTGTAACCGTTAGGATTTTTTTACCTTCTCATTGGCCCATACCCAATCAGATTCATCATCATCATCATCATCATCATCGTCATCATCATCTATATTACTCATTTCATCTGAACTCTGACAAAAGCAGCAGCTTTACTTGCTGTTTTTGCTTGCATCAGATGATGTTTCTTGCTTCCTTGTCCAATCTTTTATAGGAATGATCTGCTGATGTCATTTTAAAGTTTAACTTCTAATATTTCTATAAATAGATATAGAATCAGTTATTATCACAATTTTTTTTCTGATGATTATTCCAAAACACTTTTCTTCTATGCATAGCTTCGCTCTTTGGATAGAATGGAAGAAAAAACTTTTCATGGAGCAATTTCGGAGATCACCGGAAAACTGAATCTTAACCGGTGACGACGCTTGGGGAACGGAAAAATCTCCCTCCAGCATGTGTCTCTGCTAGCCACATGTCATATGAAGCCTAGAACTAGAACCGTCCACTTACAATTTTGTTTGGGCTAGTTTCTTTTTTGAGGCCTAATAGAATTGGATTAGATTTTTTATTTCTTTTTAAAACCGTGAGATTTTGAACTTCCAGTCCATAATATATTATCCGGAATCAGATTTTAGCTATTATATTTAGATTTTAAAAATAATATTGCGTCTCAAAGAGAGTTTAAATTTGGGATAAAAGAAAACCAACCTTCTTATACTATTAACACAGGTTACTATCGCTTTGGTAAAATTAAATGTTATTTTTGTTGTTGTCAAAGTTTATTATGATGGAAAAAGCTTAGCTAATATAGATTGCAATCTTTCTCTCCCTTCTCTAACTAATATGTTTCAGAGAAAAGAACTTTTATCTTTTTGATTTTTGATTTTAATCGGATTATTTTTCTGGCTAAGTCCAATTTTTTGCTTTCTGGCTACGTTTTATGTTTTCCAACTACGTTTGGATTTTAATAGATAGTTTTAGTCTTTCTCCCTTTCCTTGTTTGATTGTATTGGTTTTGGCGGTTTTATTTCGGATTTGGCTAACATCCGATAGTTTGTCATGAATTGGATTTGTTTTGTCATCTTTACTTGATCTTTCACTCACGATAGTTTAGCTAGTCGAAATGGTGCCATGCTTTATGCCCATTAAAAAATCTAGTGAGTGAGTTATTTGGAAAAAAGAACTTTTATCGTTTTGATTTTTGATTTTAATCGGATTATTTTTCCGGCTAAGTCTGATATTTTGCTTTCGGGTACGTCTAGTTTTATGTTTTCCAACTACATTTGGATTTTAATAGAGAGTTTCAGTCTTTCTCTCCTTCTCCTTGTTTGTTTGTGTTGGTTTTGGCAGATTTATTTTGGATTTGGCCAACATCCGATAGTTTGTCATGAATTGGATTTGTTTTGTCATCTTTGCTTGATCTTTCAGTCACGATAGTTTGGCTAGTCAAAATGGTGTCATGGTTTATGCCCATTAAAAAATCTAGTGAGTGAATTATTTGACAGCTTCACTTATCTTACAAAATTATTCGAATGGTAAAAACCCGAATTACCCTCTAGTTATTAAAAAATAAAAGAGACTAAATCTTCGCCTGCTTTGAAGGGTCTATAAATAGGCTTTAGCGATGTGTTCTCTTAGAGCATCTCCATTGGTGTAATTGTGAGTTGTTAAAATGGGTTTTTTAGTAGAGGAAATATTAATAAATAATTATAGGGTTTCTTAAAATGGAGAGATAAGGTTGTAAAGTATCTTACTAAGAAACTTTGGAAGAGTAATTTCTTAAATTAAGAAACCCAATATAATATTATATTATTATTTGTTATTTTAATATATTTGTAGAGATTTTAGAAACTTTTTTAAGAAACATGGATGAAGATGGTCTTACTGTTAATGTCGACAAATTCTGATTGTTTTGGTGCAAATTCAGTAGGATCGGATTTCTCCTCGTGGAGAGTGTTCCAAAAAAGGGTTTGTAATCTGGATCTATCAGAATTTTTCCTTGTTTCTTCTTCGGTGGCTAAGAGGAAGTCCGATCTGCTTGCTTCAGTGTAAAATTGGTGGAAGAAATTATCAGCGGCAGAGCCGTGTTTAAGGTGTTAGCAAAAAGGCATTTGCCTCAACTAAAATAATATTAAACTTTTCGAGCTTCCAACTCTCAAAAACTAGTTTGTAGTGGCTAATGTATACTTTTTTTTTGTTGAGTCCTTTCCTTAGTTCAAGTCTTGTTGAAGAAAAATGCTATTTTTAATTAACATTTTGATCCATGATTTTGACATTCGTTTTCTATATGCAATAATTTTTAATTATTTTCAGCAATAGTTTAGTATCGTTTATTATAAAACATTTTGATGAAAAAGTTCATATAAAAAAGTTGTGTAATAGATTTTTTTAAATAGTTTTAGGTTTATCTATTATTTTTTTTTAAAATAATTATTCTTTATTTTTTGAATTTAGAAATACATTTAAGTAAAAAAAATTTTAACTCGCCTTAACCTCTTAAAAGTCTTTGCAAGTCACTGATCGGCGATGCATGGGGTGGCAAAAATGAGATAGTTTTTTATACGTAGATTTATATTATATTGATAAGAAATAAAATTTACAAACCGCTTATTGAATAAAACAAATATATGGCAAACTTATGAGCATAAGTTATAATGAAATTATTTAATAATTTTCGTTATGATTTTTATACTATCATTTTTAAAAATAAAATAAACAAAATGGTAAAAGAGTTAAATTTTATTTCACTTAGTATTCAAATTTGCCAACTCCACATATTACTCTTTAAATTTTCATTGTCAAACCCTTTTATTCCACTAATTAACCCTTTTTATAAAAGCTTAAGGTCATTTATATATCAACTCTAAAAACTTAGCCCTTGGATACATATCATATGACCAGCTTCTTTGTGAAAGGTAAATAAGCTTACACCTATGATCATTGCCATATTACAAATTAATTCACTTTCGCACATTTCTCTAAACTGTTTTTACAAAGAGATTTCAGAAACACCAAAAAACTGTTTCACTTACAGTTACAGTCGAAGGCACAAACGTCAAGTGATTGTAATATGGATGGTTCTTGGAGAGTTCATGCAGAACGAAGCGTTCTAGGTAGGATTTTCAGGGATTGGATGGGATGGGATAAGTGAAGTGGGTTGGAGCTACAACCATTCTGAGGTCGAGTACTACTACTGACTTGTGAACAGAAGTATATGCATTGAGATGGAGTGTTCTTTGGGTAAGGAACCTTTGTTATACGAAAATTGAGGTTGAATCTCTCTCGAAGGAGCTGATAGATATCCTATATAACTCAGTAGAATAGTCTGCACTCCAAGCTCCTTTTCTTGACGGAAAGAAGCTAGCTTTCAACTTTGAAGATTTTAAACTTGGGTTCCATCCAAAACAAGAAATGATGTGGTGGAGTCGAGAAAACTTTTTAATTTCTAAATCACGATCGTGTTTTGTACTTTTCTGTGCCTTGAGGGCTTTAATATGTTGTCGAAGTTGACCAATCAGAGGATTTAGTTTAATTAAAGCGAGTGTTGACACACAAAAAAATATTTCTCAAACAACTGAAAAAGCAAAAAAAATTGTTTCTTATAAAGGTTAATAATTGTCGAAGTCATTTGTAAACAAGGTAATCAAACAACACATGTATACATAGATTTGCTAAGTTTTTAGTGAAGGTGTTTCTTTCATGGAAGCTACATATTACTGGCTTAATATAGTTCTCATGTATCTATTTTGATGGTAAATTTTTAAAAATTATTGTACGTTAAAATTAGTTTACACAGTTACAATCATTTACAAGGCCTACTTGCTGTAAACAAAATAACACAAATTAATAACCTACATAGTGGCCAAAAGAAGGGAACTATTTAAAAAAACAATTAGGAATATTAGGAGGGTTTAAACCAAAAAATTAGTATGCAGTGTTCTTAATTACTCCACTTTCATTCTTTGTTTTTAAGATATTGGTTTTAGTGGTAACACGTCCACTTGAAAGAGATCCCTAATGTCTACAATTACTACACTTGCGAGTGTTCACAATTGAAATATTATGTTTTTCACAATGTTGTGAAGAAGATGATTGTGTTAATTTCTCTTAAACGGTTTTAGTAAGACTTATCATTTCCTTAAAATATATATAAAATCTTCTTTTAAAAAACTTTCATGTTCATTTTTTTTTATCTATTTTTTTCTGCTTGTGCAAACAAAACTAAGTAATAGCGGGTAAAATATAATGTCTTTAATAATTGGAGTAGTTGAAGTATTAAAATATAAAAGTTTTGATGCTAATAGCGAATAAAAGCTAATTGATAGATTTGACAACCTGCACGTGTCCTGATTCAATATCTCAAGACTAATTTGTAGGGAAAGAAAGCAAACGTAAATTCAAAGGGAGATCGATTTCGGGTTTGCATAACTAGAGGGAACATACAACGAATCAAGAGCTCGCGGCTTGAATGATTAGATTGGTTAGGAAGTATGGAGGGTTATTACTCCACTTTCATTCTTTGTCTTTAAGATATTGGTGATGTAAACATCAGTACCACTCCAACCGTACCAGAGGAGAGAAGCTGCATTGGAGCCAATCCGGAGCTAAACAAGCTTGCATCCGAGGTTGAATATGTTGCCGAGCTTGGATCCAAACGTGAAGCTGAGGCTTACAAATAGGATATGACCATTTGTACTCTTTTTACTTATCCTTGGTTTTATCCCAATGAATTTTACAGGAAAAGTTTTAACGAGGCAAATTGGTTCACTAGTTTTAAACCCATTACGATCTCCATTGGACCCGATGTAGACCTACACTCACTCATCGAGTCATTCCGGCCAAACCATGATGAACCAAGCAACAAGTCAAGTTGTTCCAGAAAGTTGACTCATCAGAGACTCACGCCGAAGTGGAATGAGATTAAGCCGAGCTCATATGACCAAGTTATCCAACTTGCAAAACTGTCGAACTTACCCGAATCGGATAGACGTGCGTTAATTGGAGGATTCCAACCGAACCAGGAGGAGCTAAGCTACGAACCAGATTGTTATGGAATCTTGGTTCAAAGGAGAAGATCGTCGAATTGGATTCATACCGAAATTTATTATGGTTTAAAATTTATTCAACTTCTAAACCAGAGGCGTCTCAACTTGCCTTATTTGGAAGCTCACGAGTTTAATGAGTTACAAACGAGACTTTGGCGACCTGGAGAGACATCTGGGCATTCAAGAGACACATCCAACCATCCAAGAGAGTCATCTAGCAACGTTCCATACACCAGCACCCACAGGATCAGGCGGATCCCCTTTGTTTGCAAACTTTCCTTTTCCGAACAAGTATGCTTGCCTTGCACGGGAGAGAAAGATCCACGACCATTTACTCCACTTGATCTCGACCTTCCATCCTCCTTAGAAGATCTCAGACGTCCATTCAACCCCGGAGACCTAAAGAAAGTCACTTTCTCCTCAAGTTTCATCCAAGCCGCATCATCTTTAATGCCTAACAGCTAGAAGATCGACGAAGGAGATCATATCACGATTTGCTCATTTATTTCTTTCTCTTTTCATAGTCTTACCCTTAAACTTATGTTTATGTCGAGCATTATATAAGCTCCTTTCATTCACCTATTGTATTCACGTTTTTAAGCAATAGAAATCCCATTTGTTTGTTTCAAAAGAGTCATCTTTGAATCAATCTTGTTCCTGCGAGTTTTAAGTGTTTATGGAATCAAACTCTTGAAGTTTCGTGTTGTTTCTTACTGTCCTCGCGAGGAATAGCCCTTGGAAGTCAGAATTCAATCAACAAACCGGTTACTCATCATCTTCATCGCCTCCATCTCGCGGCTAAGACTTGATTCAAGGGTGTAAGGCTTTGGTGGATTCCGAGTCTTGTGTCAATTGGTTTTAGTGGTAACACGTCCCACTTGAAAGAGATCCCTAATGTCTACAATTACTACACTTGCGAGTGTTTACAATTGAAATATTATGTTTTTTCACAATGTTGTGAAGAAGCTGATTGTGTTAATTTCTCTTAAACGGTTTTAGTAAGACTTATTATTTCATTAAAAATATATAAAATCTTCTTTTAAAAAACTTTCACGTTCATTGTTTTTATCTTTTTTCTACTTGTGTAAACAAAATTAAGTAATAGCGGGTAAAATATAATGTCTTTAATTATGGAGTAGTTGAAGTATTAAAATATAAAAGTTTGATGCTAATAGCGAATAAAAGCTAATAGACAGATTTGGCAACCTGCAGGTGTCCTTATTCAATATCTCAAGACTAATTTGTAGGGAAAGAAAGTAAAGGTAAATTCAAAGGGAGATCGATTTCGTGTTTGTATAACTAGAGGGAACATACAACGAATCAAGAGTTGGGGGCTTGAATGATCAGATTGGTTAGGAAGTATGGAGGATTATTAGTTCCTAAATATTTTGTCCACACATCAATGAATAACGAACTTGCAAAGATTAAAGATGTTAAGGACCACACAAAAAGAATTTTTTTTTTGTGTGAAATATTATTATAACAACGACCATATATATTAACACAAATATTAAACCAAAAAGCAATTTTATGTTACACATAATAAAACATCCTACAAAAATGAGAAAAAAATACATTAACCAGGTTTGAAATTAAAAAAAATATAATATATCCCCTACAAAACAATACTACTTAACAAAAAATAAACAAAATAACAACATTCAACACACGACAATAAAAAAAAAATAACATTTAATAAATTAGTAGGAACCATTATCTATGACAACACACATTTGATAAGACAATACATTACCAAAAATATTTTAAAAAATTAATAATAATTAAAAAAACACATGACCCTCCAAACAAAAACAATACGACAACCGCGTGTACGATAAACGGTAGGAACAAAGTAGTGACGACCCACAATCCAAGAACTTTATACATATATATCACCATCGTTGGGTACTGCAACATATGTTTGCCTACTAAACTTCTCTGTGTTACTTGACATACCGCGTGTATATTAATAATACAAAGACTAAATACTATTCTTATTTAAAAATAGATGTAATTCACACTAAACTGAGATTAGTGGTTAGATAGTACTATACATATCATCTAGAAATCTATACTAATAAAAGGTACTGTTTGGGGCTCCTGAGAGCATCCACATCAGCTATTTTAGAGTTCTTCTCCATTTGCCACATCATCACTTACCCTCACCAAAGCCAATTCTCCGTCTACTACATTTACGATTCAATGCTGATCTAATCTGGCTTTTGGGCCAAGCCCATATATCATTAATCAACCCTTCCTAAGCCCAAATATTGTTGATCAACCCTTCCTAACCTTTCTCTTCCGCCGTTACGGCCACCATTGAAACGAGACGATTACTATCCCTCGCAATAGCACTGCATCTGCAGTCGATTCGCCTTACTCATAGCGCATAATCATTTTTTTTCTCTTAAATCATTCAATAATTGCTTTCAATTGCTTCCAATTAATGCCCACTACGTCGCCCATCAAGCTTCCTCTCAAATATGATTATAAAGCATCGCTTTTCATAACTGAACCATCACACCATCTTCCACCCAAAACAACTTTAGATGGCCAAACATGACTCCACGAGCTACAACCGGCTCTCCCAAGACACTCACCTCCAAAACGTTTGATGACCTACAAGGAGATTTCTGTAAAGAAGAAGTGTTGGTCATGGCCCCACGATGCTCGCAGTTTTTTTATTGTTAACATGACTCCACGGTATTCCTTATTGTAAAGGTAGATATGATATTTTCAGTGTTTTTTTTTCCGAACTCCATTACCATCTATATTGAAGAATAAGAAAATCTCAATAATTTATGATTCATAGGATCAAGAACATTATGGGAATCTTGAGAGGTGTCGTTTGTGGAGCTAATTATTTTTTCGATTTTGCATTGCGGGTAAGTGGTTGTGAAGGATCTTCGGATCATTGATTAGTTTATGATTGTTGCCTGATCAATGTGTTATTATCTTTCCTTCAGATGATGTTATCCTTCATCTGAATAAGCCAAATAGGGTAAGCACATTGATCCCAATAATGCACTTTAGCTTCTGCAAGGACACGCCAATGGTTGATTTTTTATGTGTACACACAAATTTCTTATGTCTCAACGTATAACACTAAGTTGAAATCCTTGAAAAAAATTGTGTACAAATTCTTTGATCTTTTTATAGAACTTACAGTTATGGTAAATTTGTAATGTCTTCTCATGTTTCAGCTGTCTAAGGCTCAAATGGATAAGTATATATGAATTGAAAAGAAGTTGGATGATCTTCTGCAGGTAAAAACTAATGTATCTAAAGTTTGTTTGATTTTGAAAAGACACAAATGGCAGAGTTAGAAGAGATTAGACAAACGTGCATCAAGAATCGTGTTCAATCTAAACCCCTTAATTTTGTGTACAACAGAGTTGTGTTCGATCTTCCGATGGGCGTTAATGGGACTGTTGCTACTGTTTAGGAGATCCTCCCAAGTACATACTACAAAGTAATTAGAGCGAAGTCTCGAGAGGAAGACATGTGATTTACTCACCATTGGTTCTAAGAGGACGGGGATGAAGATTTTGTCTTAAGATTAAGCTTAAATATTTTCCGGTTCAAGAGGTCTTAAAATATCTAATGTAGTTCTCTTTGGTTAAATTATTGTTAATCTATGCAGCCTTTTTTTTTTCCGGTCAATCTCTATAGATCATATCATCTTTAACTACTAGCCTAATACTAGAAGATAGCAGTTAGGAGAAAGATTGCATTCGCTCTAATCCAATAATGAAACGGCCTACATATTGCACGATTGATGTTGGCTGTATATTCTCTAAGTTTGTATCATTAGCTGTGTCACAAACACCAGCCATAAACCTAATTACTTTTTAAGAGGAAAAAATACTCATATTTTCATTTATGGTGGCATGGTGGGAGAGAAAGATATTATTTCATATAATGGTTACTATATAACTATAGAAGATTTGGGAGATGGTTACTAATATTGGTTCTTTGAAATTCTATTAGATTTGGTGCAAAACTAAAAGATATGTGGGAAAGGAGCAGCAACAATAGAAATCCAGTATTACCAAAAGAACCAGTAAAAATTCAGATTCTCAAATAGTTTTGTTAAAGATGGATAGAAAAATCGCATAAAGTAAAAGAGAAATTAGCAAAAATATTTAGAATTCACGAGACAAGGGCAAAGAACTATTGTATTTTTGCTTTTACCATTTGTAACACAAAACTTTTAGGTCGACTATATTTGACACAAAAAATCCGATGAATCAAAGAGTTTTTGTTTTTTAACGACTAAATAAATATATTGACTTCAAGGGAGTTTACAGAGAAATAAACATAGAACCACTGAGATACAACTCAGTACATAAATACATTGAATTCATGAAACGATTTAACAAAATTATATATTAATAAATCAAAGAGTCTTTTGGTACAACATAATATGCAGAAACATATGCAAACAATTTTATTTTAAAATTAGAGCTAAAGGATAATTTAAAATATATGTCGCCAAACATTAAATTTTATACTTATTCTGGATTTATTCAGTCACATGAATAAATAGTTTCTAAATTTAAAACAAACCAACCTATTAAGTTATATATTTGATAATCATATTTAATTGCTTTTGGATCTACAAAATCACACACAGTTTTAACATACTATATTTTTCATATTAAAATAGTAAACAAATTCTTTAGCAAAAAAAAAAAAAGTAAACATATCTATAAATAACATATATGGGAATAGCCCGTAGAGTGTTGCTTTTTTTATGGGAGAACAACCAGAACTATTTCAACAACATTTCAGCATCAATGACATGGAACAAAAATTCATGTTTGTAAGCATTAACCTGAAAATCTATGAGGATACACTGAAAAACATCTTTGTAATTAAAAAAAAAAAATCCACACTACATATTATTACACATATCTTACATTACAAGAAAACTGTAGCCCCAATCAACTCCAGCAACAAGATTTTACTTTCGCAAACTTTAGCAAAGCCATCGACCACACGGTGAAAAAACAACAAAGATCAATAGATAAACACAAAAAAGGATTGGAAAGGAAGCGAGTAGACAGTGTGGAGAGAAAAAACAAAAGAAAGAGGAAAAAAACAATAAATAAGATAACCAGTTATCGGATTATCCAAATAAAATGCCACAGTTTATATTATATTATATATTCATGCTTTCTATCATAATGTGACTAATGTAATACCACCAAATTAACACATAGTCACATATATACCAAATTACTAACTCACATAAATACACAACTAATATAAACAAACTTTCTTTGCAATTTGGATGATTAAAAGAAATGATGGGATCACAAGATAGAAGGAAAAAAAATTATCTACTTTTGTTAAATAGATAGAGGTATATTAAAATTCTTTATAATAATTATATTAAAAGAATATCCGCGCGTAGCGCGGACAGAATTCTAGTCTACTATATAAAAGTAGAATGACACTCTCCAGGGGCTGCCACGTCAGCACACAAGAGTATGCCAAGTGTCCTTCATTATTTAATTTTAAAAAAACAAAATATTTTTATTATTTCACATCCAATGGGATTCGAACCCACAATCTTCTTAATAAAAATCAACAGCCTTATCCATTATGCTATTAGTGTTTCTTGATAAAGTTTGCGAAAATTACTATAATAATAGTAAAAGACATAAAAAAACTATGCTGATCTAATATACACTACAAATTTAAAAATAACATAACAAAATAAATCAGAAAAAAATAAAAAATCTTCAAATAAACAATACCTATAACTTACCAAATCACTAGATTATATACAACATCTATTGTAATTAATGAAAAATAAAATCTTATTCACAAAACCCAAAACCAAAAAAAAAAACATTCAAGTTAAATTTTTTTTAAGGATTAGTGTTTCAGCTTATCTTTTCTTAAAATGGATTTAAGTCATTTACTTTTATTTTTATTTTTCTTCTCTTAATTGATAACATACTAAAACTCAACAACCCTGTTTCTTTCCTAAAATAGAAGTTTTTCAAAACTAAACTACCTTGGGAAACGCGCATCCGAGGTTCCGCCCCCACCTCCGGGTCGGAGTGTCCGCCAAACCGTCGGTAAGTCTCTCAGTCCAGCTACTTCAGTCCACCCTCTCCCCTGTAGCAAGCTCGGAGTCGCTGCTTCTCTAAACTACTACACAAAAAGTTCAATCAGCCTCGCATCAACAATGGACAGAAGAATCCCATACGCAGAAAAAGGGAAAGGAATAGCCTACTCGCCAGTCCACTCCCCTCCAAGGAAGCGCATCCGAGCGCCTGCCATGGACACATCAGATCTCATTGAAGAAAATAAGCTCACTCTCATCGGCCGGCTAACCAACCCAGAAGAACAAAGACTATGGACTATGATACCGGTCTTGTCTAAAAGCTGGAGACTAGAGGGCAGAGCAACTGGCGCGGATCTAGGGCATGGCTGCTTCCAGTTCCGTTTTGATTACGAGGAAGATCTCCAAAAAGTCCTTGATAACCGTCCATACCACTTCGCTAGGTGGATGGTTATACTGCAGAGATGGGAACCAGTCATCTCGGCCTCCTTTCCATCCCAGATCCCCTTTTGGATCCGCCTGAAAGGACTTCCCCTTCATTACTGGAAGGAACCAATGCTGAAGAATATCGGTGAAGCTATAGGAGATCTCGACACTATTGAGCTTACGAAGACATCCGCAAGAATCCGGGTCTACATCAACGCCTTACAACCTCTCATCAAAGAAGCGATGATAGACTTTGCCACCGGAGACGAAGCTCTTGTTTCTCTGGAGCATGAAAGACTCGAGAATCACTGTTCCATATGCAACAGATTAACTCACTTAACCAGGGAATGCTCGGAGAGGGAACTGAAACAACAAACAGCGAAAGAATCGACAGACAGAGGAAGGAAGGAACGGGATACGTACCGCGAGAGTAGAACCCCAAAAGAGATACCACGGGACTTCAGCTATCGTCAGGATCGACATGAAAAGCCCTTTGGGATGAGGCCTTCACAGAATCAAAGGGGAAACAGATCACCCACCCACCGCTCTCACTCGAGCGACTACTACTCATACCACTGCGAGCACAACCAGGATCGGGGAATAGGGGGACCTACGAATATGAATCATCATAGAGAAGGTTTGAGGGAATCTCTACCAACTAAACCCTGAGAAAAATCAAACTATGGAGCTCCTACCTCTTACTGGCGAGAGAAAACCCCAAATAGAGAGCACGTTCATGAGGGCTCAGAAACATCTGGGACAAGACAAAATCCGAACAGGAGAGAATCCCAAGAGACAATGCGCCCGATACCATCTCCCATCCCTTCAATGGAAGAGGTAATGGAGCAACTAATGGATGTTACTGTTCAGTATACCAACTGCGGAGATCCGATAGAAAGTGCAGCGAGACTACAACGGGTCGTTGATGGTGAAGAGAGGGGACTCATGGCTGAAACTGCAGTTTCCATGATTGCAGCAGCAACGACATCACACCATAGGAATCTCCAGCAACAACTTGACCAGGCTGCTATGCTACCACAACAGGCTGTGGAAATCACAAACCCAATCCCCTCTGGACAAGAGCCTGCGGAAAAAAAAGAAGAGGAAGACCCCAAAAACAGTCACTAGACCTTTGGCTGGGGGTAATATGAAGAAGACAAATATTATCCAGAATTCACCTAGGAACCGGAATGTACAAAAATCATCTACCTCTCGTCAAGCGTCTGCATCAACCTCAAGAAGAAACCCACCCCCGAGGACACCTACAGAAGGAACTAAAGGTATACCAGTCTCTATCCAAAATCTCAATGCAGCTCCGGACAGATCGAGAGAATCCTCGGATTTTCGGCCTCAGCCAAATCATCTTCCTTAAAAGTGGCGAGTTGGAACTGTTGTGGGCTGGGGAACCCCACAACAGTTCGGCGTATTCGAGAAATTCGATCCAGTATCACTCCCGAATTTCTGTTCCTCATGGAGACAAAAAAACTCGGATGCTTTTGTGCTTAAAGAACTCCAAACACTGGGATATACTTTGCATCATCTGGTCTCACCTCACAGCCCAGGAGGGGGAGGGCTTGCCCTATTCTGGGACTCTAATATCACAGTGGACGTTCGATCATCCTGTGACAACTACATTGACACCTCGGTAACCTATAAGAACCACACCTTTTACTCTACCTTTGTATACGGTGAACCTGACAGAGGAAAGAGGGAGAAGGTGTGGGAAAAACTTACTGATCTAGCTGTAAACCGAGAAGGTCCATGGTTTCTTACAGGAGACTTCAATGATATTTTGGACAATACGGAGAAGACTGGAGGACCTACCAGAGCGGAAAGCTCCTTTGGAAACTTTAGAGAGTTCATGTCAGCTTGTGACCTCTTTGATCTTCAGCACACGGGGAATTGTCTATCTTGGAGGGGAAACAGACACTCCCATCGAATTCACTGCCGTCTGGACAGAGCACTATCCAACAACGACTGGGCAGAAATCTTCCCGACAGGAAGATGCAATTACCTGCGTTTTGAAGGTTCTGACCATCGACCCATAATAGCCTTTTTTGAACCTGCACTGCGAAGAAAACCAGGCTTATTCCGATATGATAGAAGGATGAGGGAAAACAAGGAAATAAAAAAACTGGTGTTTAAAGCTTGGAATGCAGAACAGGAGATTACTATGGATCAACAGATAACAAGCTGCAGAAAAGAAATATATCACTGGAACCGTGAACACCACATCAACAACAAAAAAGGAATAGAGGAGAAGAGACAGATGCTAGAAGAAGCTATGTCTAGCTCATCCATGGAAGAAAAGCGTGTTCAATCTATCCAAGGAGAATTATCAAAAGCATACCAGGCTGAAGAGGAATATTGGAAACAGAGGAGCAGACAACTTTGGTTGGTGCTTGGAGATAAGAACAATGGATACTTTCACGCTGTTTCAAAAAATAGAAGAGCGATCAACAAAATCTCAATGTTACAAGATGACCAAGGCATAACTCAGTACGAGGAACCCCAGATCGCAAAAATCATATCTACTTACTATCAAGAGCTGTTCTCCTCAACTGAAGCCGACAGATGGTCAATGGTAAATCGAGTCCTGAAACCCTGCATAAGCCTAGACGAAAATTTGAAGCTAATAGCAGACCCAACAAGAGAAGAGATCAGAGATGCCCTCTTTGCAATACATCCAGACAAAGCGCCTGGTCCAGATGGTTTCTCGGCAAGCTTCTTCCAATCACACTGGGACATTGTAGGGGATGCTATTGCAACTGAAATCCAAGGCTTCTTCACCTCGGGATCCCTGCCCAGAAATATCAACAATACTCACATAATGCTGATCCCGAAGATAAACAGTCCTAAATCAGTGGGAGACTACATGCCTATTGCCCTTTGTAATGTCTACTACAAAGTGATATCAAAGATCCTAACCTCACGCCTTCAAGGGATTTTGAGTGGTATCATCTCCGAGAATCAGCCTGCCTTTGTACCTGGAAGAGCAATATCAGACAATGTGATGCAGCGTATCCCTATCTAGTTAGGAAGAACACGCCATTAGGTGTTGGTGTTTAGACGTGTTTTCCAACTCATGTTTTCCTTTTCTTTAGTTTTCTATTTTCGAATGCTTTTCTATTGTCGTATGCTTTTCCTTTTCTTATTAGAATTCCTAATAGCCTTAGGACGGTGTTAGTGGCTATATAAGGGATTCATAGCTATTGTTTTTCATTTAGCCAGGATTTTGATAAACCTAATAAAAAACCAAAAAGAGGAAACTCTAGTTTCCCATAAGAGCTTGCGTTTGCATAGCACTGAGAGGAGTACTCTCGTCCCTATTATCTTAGTCGATCTCTGTTCGTCTAAGCTAAGATCCAAGTTGTTTTGATTTCTCAACGATTTCATAACTTACTTGTTAATTACGCTTCCGCCTCTCCATCAGTTTGGTATCAGATTACAGAAATTTTTTGGGCCAAATAATTCATTCAACATGCCTCCGAAGAAAGATACACAAGGTGAAAGAGACGCTCCGGTTCAGGTTCAGGATTGGAACGAGTTTCGACAATCTATGTTGGCGATGCAAGAAGCGTTTCAGGCATCGATGCAACAGTCTCTTATAACATTAGGAGACAGGTTGATACAGAATCAAAACACCCTCGTTGCAGCCCTCAACAATCGTCCCCAAATCGCAGATCAAATTGAAGAAGCCGACGAGATAGATAGACGTAATCATGCCATTATCGGAAATCAACAACGTCCCCAACTCAACAATCGTAATAACGATCAACGATGGGAAACTGGCCTGCGAGTGGACATCCCTGAGTTCCAAGGAAGTGTGCGTGGTGATGATCTAATTGATTGGATTATCACCGTCGAAGAAGTCCTCGACTTTAAACAGGTTCCACCGGACAAACAAGTCTCGCTTGTAGCTACACGATTTCGAGGACGAGCTGCGTCGTGGTGGCTGCAGCTTAAGGCGACACGCGCTCGTACCGGAAAGCAGCGGATCGCTACATGGGAAAAACTTAAAAAGCATCTCCGAGAACAGTTTCTACCATTAAATCACGATCGTACGATGTTTTCCAGATTGCAGAACATCAAACAGGGGGCACGATCTGTAGACGATTACGCCGAGGAATTCTACTTGTTGTTAACAAGGAACGAACTCCATGATACCCAAATTCAATTGGTATCTCGTTTTATCAGCGGCTTGCGCTCACAATTACAAAATTCATTGATTCAGTTTGATCCCACAACACTAGCTGAAGCTCATAGGCGTGCTGTTGCCTTTGAAAACCAGTCCAAAGTGGGGACACCGTGGAATTCTTCAAGTAACTGGCGACACCGGAATACAGATCCTGAGAACGCGACTTCTCGCGACACTCCGGAAGCTCCTCTCAAAACACAACAAGGAGATCGCAATAACAATACAGGCGAGGACACCAACTTGCGTCGTTCCAATCGTCCTAATGCTCTTCGTTGTTTCAATTGTGGGGAGCCTGGTCACCGCCAAACTGCGTGTCCGAAACAACAAAAGCGTGGTTTGCTTCTGGAGGAACAAGAGATAGTACATGACTCCGGCGGAGAAGACGATTCCGACCAATTCGAAGTAGCTCCGACTCATGGAGATACTACGGGCGAAGCATTGATGATGCGTCGTATCTGTTTGGTGCCGTTGGGATATGAAGAACTGTGGTTGCGTACTAACATTTTTCGCTCAACTTGCACAATCAAAGGCAAACTTTGCAACTTTGTTATTGATTCGGGAAGTTGCAGGAATGTTATTGCTGAAACCGCAGTTAAAAAATTGGGTCTTAAGAAAGAACCCCATCCTGCACCATACACATTGGTATGGATCACCGAAGGCACTGAAGTCAAAATAGTCCATCGAGCATTGGTACAATTTTCCATTGGGACGTTTTACAAGGACACGATCTACTGTGATGTAGCTCCGATGGATGTTAGTCACTTGATTTTGGGTCGTCCGTGGCAATTTGATCAAGACGTTTGTCACAGTGGGAAAAAGAATACATACAGTTTTGTCTTTGATAATCGAAAGATTGTTCTACTCCCAGCTCCTGAACCGACATCGCTACCATTACCACAACAATCCAGCTCCGTCGCGACTCCTCTGTCCAACGAACGTCAACAACAGCCAGCCCTGCTATGTTCACGTGCACAATTTGAGACAGAATTCAAGGATGAAGGTTTTATGTTGGCATTACTACCTGTCACGACCAACAAGCCTGCCAGCTACAAGATGCCACCAGTATTTGATTCTCTTATTCATGAATTTGAGGATGTTTTTCCGGTTGAATTACCAGCTGGTTTACCCCCGCTACGCGATATTCAACACCAAATCGATTTAGTTCCCGGTGCGTCGTTACCTAATCGACCTCATTACAGAATGAGTCCTCAAGAACATGAAGAGCTTCGACGCCAAGTTGAAAGTCTTCTCAAGAAGGGTCACATCCGCGAGAGTCTTAGTCCGTGTGCTGTCCCGGCGTTGCTCATTCCTAAAAAGGATGGCTCCTGGCGAATGTGTGTGGACAGTCGGGCCATTAACAAAATCACGGTACGTTATCGTTTTCCTATCCCTCGCCTTGATGATTTATTGGATCAGATAGGATCAGCGACCATATTTTCAAAGCTGGATCTCAAATGTGGTTATCACCAAATTCGCATTAAACCCGGCGACGAGTGGAAGACTGCATTTAAAACGAGAGAAGGCTTGTTTGAGTGGTTGGTGATGCCTTTTGGGTTATCTAATGCCCCGAGTACGTTTATGCGCATAATGAATCAAGCTCTCCGTCCTTTCATTGGCAAATTTGTGGTGGTCTATTTTGATGATATTCTCATCTTTAGTTCTTCGTTGGAGCAACATCTTGATCATCTTCGATGTGTCCTTGATATATTGCGGAGAGACAAACTCTTTGTGGCCAAACAAAAATGTGAATTCGGCCGAGACCATGTTCTTTTTCTCGGTTATGTCGTCTCCAAGGATGGTCTTGCTGTTGATAAAAATAAGATTGATGCTGTCCAATCTTGGCCGGTGCCGCGTTCGTTGACTGAAGTTCGTAGCTTTCACGGCCTCGCCTCTTTCTACCGCCGCTTTGTTCCCCATTTCAGTGGTATCATGGCACCGATAACTGATTGTATGAAAGAGGGCAAGTTTGTTTGGACTCCTGCTGCAACAGCTGCGTTTGAAGAGATCAAACAAAAACTTAAGTCTGCCCCAATTCTTGTGTTACCAGACTTTACACAAACATTTGAGCTTCATTGTGATGCTTCCAAGCTAGGAATAGGCGCGGTTCTAAGTCAACATGGAAAGCCAATTGCGTATTACAGTGAAAAGCTCGCTGGTGATCGCAGCCGTTATAGTACTTATGATGTTGAGTTTTACGCAGTGGTTCAAGCTATTAAGCATTGGCGTCATTATTTGTTTCATCGAGAATTTGTCTTATTCACAGATCACGATGCCCTAAAACATTTGGATAGTCAAGCAAAGGTCTCCTCTCGTCATGCCACTTGGGTAGCATTTTTGCAGCAGTTCACGTTTACCATTCGTCACCAAGACGAAAAACTTAACCGTGTTGCCGACGCGTTAAGTAGACGACACACCCTTGTCAACACAATGCATACGTCTGTCCTGGGCTTTGCTACGTTTTCTGACTTGTATTGCTCTGATGCGTACTTCAGCCGCATTCTAGGAGATATTACTAATGGTGTGGCATCTGATTTTGTTCTTCATGAGGGTTTTCTCTTTAAGGGGACACGAATTTGCATACCGGATTGCAGCTTACGTCTCCGTATTATCAAGAAACTACATGATGAGGGTCATGTAGGGCGAGACCGTACGTTACAGCTGGTCTCCAATTCTTATTTTTGGCCTTCTCTACGGCGCGATGTTGAACGTTTTGTCGAACGTTGCCGCACTTGTCAGACTTCCAAAGGGACGTCGTCTAATGCTGGTCTTTATTTGACCCTACCGATTACGACACAGCCTTGGACTGATATAAGTATGGATTTTATCCTTGGCCTTCCTCGGACACAGAAAGGCAATGATTCCATTTTCGTGGTGGTGGATCGATTCTCGAAGATGGCACATTTTATTCCTTGCAAACGAACGACTGATGCAATACGAGTGGCTTCTTTGTTCTTTCAAGAAGTTTATCGTCTCCATGGCCTTCCAACATCGATAGTCTCTGATAGGGACACTCGTTTTCTCAGCCACTTTTGGAGATCGGTTTGGAAGCTATTACGAACGAGCCTCGACATGAGTACGACTTACCACCCTCAGACCGATGGACAAACTGAAGTAACAAATAGAGCACTCGGTAACATGCTCCGCAGCTTGGTTGGCGATAATCTCAAGTCTTGGGATGCTAAGTTGTGCATCGCTGAATTCGCTCACAATCATGCTGCGAACCGTAGCCTTGGGTTTTGTCCATTTCACGTGGTTTATGGGATGATTCCACGGTGTCCGTTGGATTTAACTCCTCTACCAGATAAAACACGTATTCATGGCCAAGCTTCAGATTTTGTGGAGAACGTTCAAGCAATTCATCACACGGCTCAACAAAATTTGGAGTCCTCGTCCGCTTCTTAAAAGGCGCATGCTGATACAAGTCGTCGTGAAGTGGAATTCAGTCCGGGAGACTTAGTCTGGGTGTCACTCACTAAAGATAGGCTTCCTGCACATGAATATAACAAACTGCGTTCTCGCAAGATAGGTCCGCTTGAGGTTCTTGAACGTATAAACAGTAATGCATATCGCATACGTTTACCGCCGGAGATTCGAACTGCAGACATTTTTAACGTCAAACACTTATTTCCATTCCGCGGCGACAATGACGTTCCAGATTCGAGGGCGAATCTTCTCATACCCGGGGGGACCTGATGCAGAGCATCCCTATCTAGTTAGGAAGAACACGCCATTAGGTGTTGGTGTTTAGACGTGTTTTCCAACTCATGTTTTCCTTTTCTTTAGTTTTCTATTTTCGAATGCTTTTCTATTGTCGTATGCTTTTCCTTTTCTTATTAGAATTCCTAATAGCCTTAGGACGGTGTTAGTGGCTATATAAGGGATTCATAGCTATTGTTTTTCATTTAGCCAGGATTTTGATAAACCTAATAAAAAACCAAAAAGAGGAAACTCTAGTTTCCCATAAGAGCTTGCGTTTGCATAGCACTGAGAGGAGTACTCTCGTCCCTATTATCTTAGTCGATCTCTGTTCGTCTAAGCTAAGATCCAAGTTGTTTTGATTTCTCAACGATTTCATAACTTACTTGTTAATTACGCTTCCGCCTCTCCATCAGATTGTTATGATAACTCATGAAGTACTTCACTTTCTAAAGACATCGGGGGCAAAGACACATTGTTCTATGGCCATCAAGACCGACATGAGTAAAGCGTATGAGAGAATAGAATGGGATTTCCTAAATGCAGTTCAACAGAGACTAGGATTTCATCCCAAATGGATAAATTGGATTCATCAGTGTGTATCTACGGTTACATACTCATACCTTATCAACAACTCTGCCCATGGACAAGTGACACCACACAGAGGCATCAGGCAGGGGGACCCCTTATCACCTTTTGTATTCATTCTGTGCGGAGAGGTTTTGACAGGTCTCTGCAAGGAGGCTCAGAAGTTTGGTAAACTCCCGGGTATCCGAGTGGCTACCCATAGCCCGAGAGTAAATCACTTGCTCTTCGCCGATGATACTATGTTTTTCTGCAAATCGAGCACCAAAAACTGTAAGACTCTTGCATCTATTCTACAACAATATGAAGAAGCTTCGGGGCAGCAGATTAATGTAGCCAAATCCTCTATAACCTTTTCATCAAAGACAAATGAAGCCACTAAGAAAAACGCAAAGAGACAATTGGGTATAACAAAAGAAGGGGGACAAGGGAAATACCTGGGGCTACCAGAGCATTTTGGCCGGAAAAAAGGATATGTTTGCCCTCATTGTTGATAAAATCAGACAAAAAGCTATGAGTTGGTCATCCCGCTTCCTCTCAAGCGCTGGGAAGATGACCATGCTAAAATCTGTTCTCTCAGCCATTCCAACCTACACTATGTCATGTTTCAAGATCCCGGTAAGCCTCTACAAAAAAATCACGTCAATCATAACAAGGTTCTGGTGGGAAGAGTCAAACGGGAAAAAGAAAATGTGCTGGACAGCATGGACAAAACTTACGAGATCGAAGAAAAGGGGAGGACTGGGCTTCCGAGATATTCAGGCCTTTAATGAAGCGCTGCTTGCTAAACTTAGTTGGAGAATACACTCAAATCCCTCATGCCTCCTCGCAAGAATCCTTTTGGGCAAGTATTGCAACAAGACAACCTTCATGGAGGCTATACAGCCAAAGAACTCATCCCATGGATGGACTGGGATCCTATTAGGCAGGGATCTTCTAAAAAGCAATATGGGGAAAGCGATAGGGAATGGCAAGGAAACTAGCATCTGGCATGATTCTTGGCTCTCTACTTCAGAAGTTGAGAGGCCGTGTGGCCCTCCTACACATGAGACGGAAAAATGGTCAGTCTCAGAGCTTTTCCTCCCAAATACTACTAAATGGGATGTAGATAAAGTGAGGAACATCTTTCCGGACATTGATCAGAAAATTCTCAAAATCAAGCCGAGTCTCATGGGGAGTAGAGACAAACTCATATGGCTATCAACAATATCTGGGATATACTCTGTAAAGACAGGGTACCATACCGCGTATGCGGCAAAGTCTCAACCTGAGGTCACACATGAAAGCATCCAAGTGATAAACTGGATATCAGACATTTGGGATAAGAAACTATTACCTAAATTACAACTGTTTTTGTGGAAAATGGCACAGGGAGCTATCGCCATAGGAAGCAACCTCCGTTCCAGGGGATTGACGACAAGGGCAGGATGCTGCAGATGTGGAGAACAGGAAACAATTGAACATTTGCTGTTCCATTGTAGTTTCGCCCAACGAGTATGGCAAGTTACCCCACTCTTCGAAACTGTTGAATCCCTCCAAATCCAATCACTCACCGAAGCTTTCCGACAATCCAAAGCGTGGATCCCGCTTCCTCCGATAGGATTGGAAACTGGATCTCTCTTCCCCTGAATTTGATGGGCAATCTGGGGAGCACGTAATCGCAAAATTTTCGAAGATCGCTCGACGAAGCCTATGGATCTCGTCACCAAAGCAATTGCTGAGGCTCGAGAGTGGTACCAGGCAAAACCGCAGAAGACACAGACACCGGTACCAACCCCCAGACGGAGATCGCTTCGAGTAGATCCGGAGGTAACTGTAATGTTCACCGATGCATCATGGATCTCTGATCAACAAATAGAAGGATTAGGATGGATCGCAAGGGACTACAATGACCAAATCATCAAACAAGAAGGAAGAAAAGAGAGCTATGTCACCTCACCGCTGGTAGCAGAAGCATTAGCAATCCATGAAGCACTCCGAAAAGCCCGATCTCTCAACTGGACAAAGCTAAGTCTTCGATCGGACTCACAAACGCTCATCCGAGCCATGCAATCAGGAGATCAAATCGCTGAGATTTTTGGAATCCAACAAGATATCATCCATCTAGCGAATACTTTTGACCAAATCTCCTTCACCTTTATTTCGAGATCGGAAAATTCTAAAGCCGATGCTCTTGCAAAAAATGCCCTTTCGAGTGTTCACTCTTTGTATTAAGACCTTTGAAGTTCCTTTAATGAATTTGCTGTTCAAAAAAAAAAAAAAAAAAAAAACTAAAACTCATTTATTTATTAAAATCTAACTACTCATAAAATTAAATTTTACATATATAATATATTTTAATCGTAATACGTGTCGAAATCCAACCAATTCACTTATCACGTGTCGCAATCATGTTAATTACTAATTTAAACGTATCCAGTTTTATATGATAAAAAGATATAGACGAAACATAATTATAAACAATTTCAATTTTCACTTTTTTATTCTTTCAGATTAATTTGTGTCTTTGGTTATGTATATAATAAAATGTCAATTATTATTGTATAAAAAATAATAAATAACATATTCAGAACAAAAAACAATTATTAGAAAAAATAAACACATAGCACATTCACAAATCACAAATCATCATCTACTATATATTAGATGAATAAGACTCTCCAGAAGATGACAGATGAGCTTCTTCGTATTGGTTAATCTCAACTTTATTTTTCACATGTATAAAGTATATAAGCAATTAATTATTATTTTTTAAAACATCAAGTAACATAAATAAAAATTAACACATGTATAATCAGCTATACATGAAAACTATTAAATTTGAATTCAACTATTTAAAAATAATTATAAGTAGATGAAATTCAAATTTAATTTAAAACATAAATATATATAAATCTTAAATAATATAAAATTTTAAATATATCGTCCTATTTCCTTCTTTTTGAATGATTACATGCTTATTTTCAAAGAAATTAGGATAATTAAAATTTGGTACAACTGAAAACAAAATTGATATTAAATCAATTAAGAAGTTAACTACAACATATAAATCGTAAGACATAACAAAATATTCAATAAAAATTGAGAAGATAACAAATTATATAAAAAAATATAGAGAAGAAAAAAATTAACAAAAAGAAGAATGGATAAAAAAATATACAAAATTTTAAAATATGGAAAAAGACATGGATTCAATAAAAGGTATATAAAATAAACTCTCAAAATGATAAATTTAAAAAATTAAAATTATTATAATATTAAGATTTAGACAAATGAAAAGAGTATTCAAATTGAAAAAAAAAATTCGTAAAATAATGTATGAAAGAGATTACACATATCCTCAAGGAAAAAAAGTGTAAAATAAAAATTCTTATAAAAATAAGAAAATCAATAGTCAAAATATAGATCTAAATATATTAATTAAAACTCAAATTAAAATAAAATTTGCGCATCGGCGGTTCTCTCCTATAGTTGTTTTTAATGGTTTGTTTCTAAGACACATCTACTTGGTTTCTAAGACAACGACTAAGTCACTTTTTACATTTAGTGTTTTACGAGCCTGAAAAATCTGAGATAGTCGTTGTCTTAATGTCAGTTTACAAAGACTTAAAAACAATATTTAAGTCAATTTCAAAACCGACGTGTGCGATCACGTCACACAACCATTAATACTAATTTCTCACTAAATTAAACTGTAGTTAGGAAAATTTGAAAACAACAATGAACTCACAAAAATAAATTTAATCAAATAATAGTCACACCGTAAAAATATGAGAAAATTAGAAATAAATGATATTTTTAATATCCTCTTATCTATTTATACTATTTTAACTAAGTCATGTGTTTTTATAATTTATATTAATCTAAATCTGATTATATCCTCTAAATTATTAATTTTATTTTAATATAATTACTAAAAAAATTATATCACATCATTTAACAAAAAAAACTTTTAAAATCAACGCTGGCAGCCAATTCAAAAGTAAGTAATCTTGCAAGTTTTTCTTAATCACAAATAAATTTTCACTCGTTGTTGCTAAACGATCTCTATACATGTACGTCACATAAATTTCCAACATATTTATCTAAATTTGTTTTTGATAAATTCTCACAAATAGAATTTTTACATATCAATTTGTTGTAAAACAAACAACAAATTCAATTAACTCATCAGATTTATGTAAAATATATCTAATACTTTTTAGTTTACACCATTGATTTTCGCAGAGATATAAAAGAATCATAAACATAGAGTATAATTATGAACACGGCTTGCAAAATATGATGAAAAACATGTTCTAATTCCAAAAAAACCCGCAGAAAACATGTTCTAAACTTTGCAGAACACGTACATTATGCAGAATGTATATTCTACAGAATCGCAGAACATATACAAACCGCAGAAGACATGTTCTAAATTTCGCAGAACACGTATATTATGCAAAATGTATATTCTAAGAAATCGCAGAACATATACAAACCGCAGAAGACATGTTCTAAACTTCGCAGAACACGTACATTATGCAAAATGTATATTCTATGGAATCGCATAACATATACAAACCGCAAAAGACATGTTCTAAACTTCGCAGAACACGTACATTATGCAGAATGTATATTCTACGGAATCGCAGAACATATAGAAATCGCAGAATACACCTTCTGAATTTCGCAGAACATATCAAACAAGATTTTTTTAATATTTTTTTGTTACGTTTTTGGAATAATAGATATTTTATGTTACCTTAAATAAATATTTTTCCTTTAAAAACAAATTTTTAAAATAAATTAAATATTAAAATATATGATTTTGGGGGTAGTTTAAGCACAATTTAACATACAAAAAATAGAAGTGTAGATGGACAAGAAGATAAAAAAACATCATTTATTTCTAATTTTCCCTAAAAATATTCAATCATCAATTACCTCGAGACAACATATATAACATCAAGCATTAGTATTGCTTCCCTAAAAATATTCAATCATCAATTACCTCGAGACAACATATATAACATCAAGCATTAGTATTGCGGAGCCCATGTGGAGTTCTTAAGTGAAAAAAAAAATGATGTGGCAAGGTCATTTCTGAAAATAGGTTCTTCTCTAAGAGCGCACATAATATGTTCTAAACATATTATTTAAACTATAATTTTTCGTTTTTATTAACATTAGATTATTATTTAAGTTATATAAATTTTTAACTTTAATTTGATATTTTAAATATAATATTTTATTTACAATATAGTATTCATGTGAGTTTATACATCTTGAATATTTTAATATGTCCGAAAAATATATTGTGATTTAACTAAAAAGTTTTACAAAGTGAATATGTCAAAATTAATTTTTAAGCTAAAACTTGAAATGTGTATCGAAACATATTGTTGTTCACCAAATTTCAAAATATTATTGAAATTATTTTTGTTTTAACTGAATTCGGTATATGATTGAACTCAACAACTATAAATTTTATATTTCTTTAATCGAAAAAGAAAACAATTTTTCATTTTAAATTGAAAACGAAAGAACTTATCAAACATATGATCATCAACTCAAGCACCTTATTGGATATGTCAAAATTAAATTTTAAACTAAAACTTGAAATACGTATTGAAACTCATTGATGTTCACCAGTTTTTAAAATATTATTAAAATTATTTTTGTTTTATGTTGTGAATAACTTGTATTCTCTGTATTATTATTGAGGACCAATGGTCTCTTTATATAGTGGTTACATCAAGGAGAGAAAAGGAAATTGTCCTTTTACTACTCATACAAGGAATAGGAAAACTTCTACTAATCCTATTGGTATTAGGAAAAGGAAATCCTATCTCTAATAGGACTTGGTCTTCACGCCGAGACTAGACCACGGATTGGG
>JAHZTW010000001.1:53216686-53250120 GCA_020283515.1 Alliaria petiolata
TATTATTATGGAGGACCAATGGTCTCTTTATATAGTGGTTACATCAAGGAGAGAAAAGGAAATTGTCCTTTTACTACTCATACAAGGAATAGGAAAACTTCTACTAATCCTATTGGTATTAGGAAAAGGAAATCCTATCTCTAATAGGACTTGGTCTTCACGCCGAGACTAGACCACGGATTGAGCCTGATGAACTGAACCGGTTATGGACATCCAAACCTCAATGGTTTATAACATTTTAACTAATTTCGGTATATGGTTGAACTCAAACTTTAAGTTTTCTTTTTCTTTAATCGAATTTTTTTTTTCATTTTAAATAGAAAAAAAAATAACTTATTAAACATATAATCGCCAACTCAAACACATCATTGTTCTAATTAATTTTATTTCTTTTTATTCTTATAGTGTTCTTGTTTTTCATTAGCAGCTCCAAACTCCACATATAATTTTTCTCTTTCTCTAATCAAGAACAAATTTTCATTTTAAATTAAAAACAAAATAACTTATCAAACTTATGATTGCAAACTCAAGTACCACATTGTTCTAATTAATTTTTATTTCCGTTTATTCCGATCGTGTTTATGTAGTATTTTTTTTTTCATTAGTATCCCCAAACCTCACATATAAGTTTTCTATTTCTTCAATCGAAAAAAAAAAATTATTTTAAATTGAAAACAAAATAACTTATCAAACATATGATCGCTAACTCAAGCACTTCATCGTTCTAATTAATTTTTGGTTCCTTTTATTCCGATCGAGTTCGTGCAATATTGTTTTTCTTTCATTAGCGGCCCAAGACTTCACAAATATGTTTTCTCTGTCTTTAATCGAAAATAATTTTCATTTTAAATTGAAAACGAAATAACTTATCAAATATATGATTGCCTACTCAAGCACCTCATTGTCCTAATTGATTTTTTATTCCTTTTATTCCGATTGTGATCGTTTTTTTTCTTTCATTAGCAAGCCCCAAACTTCACATATAAGTTTTCTCTTTCGTTAACCGAAAACAATTTTTATTTTAATTAAAAACGAAATATCTTATCAAACATATGATCGCCAACTAAGGCACCTCATGTTCTAATTAATTTTTGTTTCCTTTTATTCGGATAGTGTTCGTGTAATGTTTTTTTCCATTAGCATCCCCAAACTCCACATATAAGTTTTTTTTCTTTAGTCGAAAATAATTTTTCATTTTAAATTGAAAACAAAATAACTTATCAAACATATGATCGCCAACTCAAGCACCTTATTGTTCTAATTATTTTTTGGTTCCTTTTAATCTGATCGAGTTCGCGTAGTATTTTTTTTCTTTCATTAGGAGCCCCACACTTGACAAATATGTTTTATCTTTTTTGAATATAAAACAATTTTTTATTTTAAATTAAAAACGAAATAATTTATGAAATATATGATCGCCAACTCAAGCACCTCATAGTTCTAATTAGTTTTTGTTATCTTTTATTCTAATCGTGTAGTGTCTTTTTTTCATTTTCAACTCCAAATAAAAAAAAATCTATATACTAATAGATTATTATTATCATTAGCGAGGTAATACTGATTTACAAAAAGAAGAAGTATGTACAATTTTTTAGAACTTAGAAGGCGTAGAAGCTTCCTTTGCATTTGGCATACAATAAATTTGGACATTTTATTACATTACACATATGTTTTAATGAGCCTTTTATAATTAGATTAATAATATATATTAAAATATTTTCAAAAGAGATTTTTAACAAAACAAAAAAAAACATACAATAGTAGGTTTTCTCACGTGGCGAGTTTGTAGGTTTTTTTTTTTGCTTATGTGGATGGCTTTAGGAGCCCACAATAGCTTTTGTTTCCTTTTATTCGGATCTTGTTCGTTTAGTGTTTTTTTTTTCTTTAATTAGCACCCCCAAACTTCACATATAAGTTTTTTTTTAATCCAAAACAATTTTTCATTTCAAAAAAGAAATAACTTATCAAGCATATGATTGCTAGCTCAAGCATCTCATTGTTCTAATTAATTTTTGTTCCTTTTTATTATGATGGTGTTCATGTAGTTTTTTTTCTTTTATTAGCAACCCCAAATAATAAAAAATATATATAGATACTAATAGATTATTATTATCATTAGCCAGTTAGTACTGATTCACAAAAAGAAGAAGTATGTAGAGTTTCTTAGAACTTAGAAGACGTAGAAGCTTCTTTTCTGTTTGTCATATATTTTAATTTAAAATTTTTTCTTACATTACACATATATTTTAATGAGCCTTTTGTAATTAGATTAATAATATATATTATATTATTTTCATAAGAGTTTTTTAACACTAAAAACCATATTAAGTTTGCTGACGTGGGGAGTTTGTGGAGTTTTTATTATTATAAATATTTGGTTTCTATTTAAGTTAAATTGATTTTTAATTTTAATTTATTAGTTCAGCTCTAAGAAAGTCTTCTAGAAAAGAAGAGAAACTTTAAAAATGCTGATATGGCACAAGGAAATAATGGTTTTAAAAAGCTGATGTGTATAGCTTATAGAGGCACAAACTATTGCTTTCATTTAGTAGAGATTAAAAGTATATTTAATGATAAAATATACTCCCTCAGTTATCTTTTAATTGTCGTTTTAGGTTGTTTCACACATATTAAGAAAACAACTAATTTTTCTGTTTTACCCTTAATTAATACACTATTTTATTTGATATGATCATTAATTAGCTTAAAAAGTAGGGTTAAAACTGGAAAATTTGTCATAAATCTGCATTGAAATCCGAAAACGACAATTATTTGTAAACAAAAAAACAAGTCAAAAACGACACTTAAATTAAAACGGAGGGAGTATTTAAGAACCTAATATGAGGTTGCAATACTGATGCTCTAAATCATTTGCCTTTTTTATATGTTTTTAACCCACTTCTTCGGGATCTTCTACTATTTTCTTGTAATTAGAGTCATTACAGAGATTTATCTATAAAAAACAACAAAAGGCCAAGCCGTGTTATCACTTAAAATGTTGGTTCTTCATAGATAACAGTCCTCTTAATTGTCTCACAAGAACGTGTAGACTCATCCGGAATATGAAACAAGTAATTAAGATGATTCACTTAATTTCTTAGTGAATATCCTGTTTTACGTTCTGTTTTATGTTTCAAACCTCTAGACTTCGTCTAAGAGTTTTACGTGTAGGTCGCTGCGTCAAGTGTTTTCTTGAATATAACAAATAATTCAGAAACATTTACTCCTCAAAATCATTTCTTTTTTAATTAAATATATTGAACTTTCCAATTTTTGAACTATCTTATAAACATGGGTTTGACAGATAATGAAAGAAAACAGTTTTAACTCGTTTTAATTCTACACCAATAATTATATAAAAATAAATAAATCCGTTTTGTCCTAAACCATAAACCGGAGTAGTCCTAAATTAACAATTTAGCTTTGGTGTTATCTCCTATCTTCGTTGTAATCTAAAAAAAAAACTCCCAACATTCTTAACCAAATCCTTCATTTTAAATACGAGATGGGTTGAACACAATCATCATTATGCTTCTGGGATGCAATCAGAGAGGACATTGTTGAGGAGATTCAAGAATAAGAACCCTAATATTCTTGGAACATTCTTGTAGAACAAGAATCAGCCTCAACAACATCTCTGAAAACCCAGAGAAAAAATGGAGTTGTCTTCTCTGATTGTATTTAGGAAGCATATTGTAGTTCTGTTCATTGGTTTTGTATGTATCTTGAAGATATCTTTAATTTCTGCTGCCAATGAAGAAAGCCAGCAGGTACGTTAAATATGTTCGATTTTCAATCATCTTTATTTCTGCAATAAAAGAAAGAGACGTTAATTGCAAATACTTTCGCTATTTTAATTTTCCCAATGATGTTTGTATTTAGATCTACACGGTGCATTTGGGTCAGAGGCAACATGATGATCCTAATCTTGTTACCGATTCACATCATGATATTCTCGGATCGCTTCTTGGAAGGTAATCAATCATGAGCATTGGTATATTCTGTCCGAAGATGATCATGAATGTCACGCAAAAAAAAATATTAGTTTATTAGGTGTTTGAATGTTTTGACTGATGATGCAGCAAAAAAGCTTCCCGTGAGTCTATGATTTATAGTTACAGACATGGTTTCTCAGGCTTTTCAGCAAAACTCACATCATCTCAAGCAAGGGAACTCTCAAGTAAATTTTAAACCTTTCTCTTTGGTGAAAAACGTGTTGCGCAAGAATTATGTCAAAAACAGAATCAGTACTGATTATATATATATTCACTTCGGATTTGGACTTTTAATAGAGCATCCGCATGTTGTTCACGTAACGAGAAGCAAGAATATGAAGCTGAAAACAACAAGGGTTAGTGATTACTTGGGACTCACTCCAACCGCTCCAACGGGTCTCGCCCATGAAACCGATATGGGAAGTGAAGCAATCATAGGAATCCTGGACTCAGGAATATGGCCAGGGTCGAAGTCATTTGATGACAACGGTCTTGGACCGATCCCAGCGCGTTGGAAGGGACAGTGTGTTTCAGGAGAAGGTTTCAACGCATCGAGCTGCAACAGAAAGTTGATCGGAGCCACCTACTACGCAAAAGGTCTCCTCAGAAAGTACAATGGAACATTCAACGGGGCGGAGAAAGACGAGGTCTTGTCCCCTTTGGACAAAGTTGGCCACGGAACACATTGTGCATCGACTGCCGTGGGTTCTTTCGTCCAAGACGCGAATTTCCTCGGCCTAGGTAATGGAACCGCGAGGGGCGCTGCCCCTCGGGCCCGTTTAGCCTCTTACAAAGTGTGTTGGAACAACGAGGAGTGCTTTACACCGGATATTTTAAAGGCGGTAGATCATGCCATACGCGATGGCGTCGATGTTCTATCGCTCTCGCTTGGATCCGAAATACCGCTTGATTTTGAGATTGATAGGAGTGATTTCGCTATCGCTGCTTTCCACGCCGTTATTAAGGGAATCCCCGTAGTATGCGCCGGAGGGAATGATGGTCCCCAAACTCAAACTATCTCTAACATTGCTCCGTGGATCATAACCGTGGCGGCTACGACCATGGACCGAGAGTTCTTCACGCCCATCACTCTTGGAAATAACATAACCATCCTGGTACGTATTTGGTTGCTTGTGATACAAAAAATTGTAACCGTTCATTTGACTCTTTCTGTGGGATCTCATTCTCAGGGTACAGAAGGTCTATACACGGGAAAAGAAGTCGGATTCACTGAGATACTTTACTTCGACGACTTGACAAAAGAGGATTTCCAAGCCGGTAAAGCTAAGGGAAAAATCTTGTTTCTCTTCCAATCAGGCAAATTTAATGACGATTTTGCCAGTTTTGCGCAAACAAAAGGCGCCGTTGGCATCATCGTAGCGGCTCAGCCAACAGATACTGCCGAACCGGGCCTCGCAGATATCGCTTTTGCCTATGTAGACTACGAGCTTGGGATGGACATCTTGTTGTATATCCAAACAACCACGTATAAGTTTATTCTTCTTTACAATTCTCTCTTTGTGATCTCCAAAATATGAATTCTTTTGATGTAATAGATAATTTTTTCTTTGAATGATTGCCTCAGATTTCCAACAGCTAAGATCAGCCCAACCAAGACATTCGTTGGCCGACCTTCAGCGAATAAGGTCGCAAAATTTTCGTCTAGAGGTCCCAATTCAATATCTCCTGCCATTCTCAAGGTGAAGTATCAACTCTTAACTTACTTTTTGCCCTCTTACATTCAAATTTCCGTGCACAGTACTGAAGCTGGCTTGTGGTTTTAAGTACAGCCGGATATAACAGCACCAGGTGCTGGTATACTTGCAGCCGTACCATCACGGGGAGGATACAATTTCATGTCGGGGACATCGATGGCTACACCTGTCGTGTCAGGAATAGTCGCACTTCTTAGGCAAAAACGCCCTGACTGGTCTCCTGCTGCGATCCGATCCGCTCTCGTCACAACCGGTAAAACATACATATACTCTTATTCACACACAAAATATTTGTTTCTTGCTCCCAACGAAACGCAGTAGCTATTTCTTTCTCGTAAAGAAATATCGGCCAATGACTGTTAACCATTGCAGCATTTCAATCGGACCCATCGGGAGAGCCTATTGCAGCGGAGGGTTCTCCACGCAAACTCGCGGACCCGTTTGACTACGGAGGCGGCCTTGTGAATCCAGGGAAAGTAGCAGACCCGGGACTTGTCTACGACATGGGGTACGGTGAATATGTTCATTACTTGTGCTCCGCAGGCTACGACAATAGTTCCATCTCAAAACTACTTGGAAAAAACTACACATGCCCTTCTACAACTCCATCCATGCTTGATGTCAACTTGCCTTCCATCACAATCCCATATCTCAGTGAAGAGATCACCATAACTAGAACAGTGACCAATGTTGGACCAGTTGGTTCGGTTTACAAAGCTGTGATCGAACCGCCTCAAGGTATTAACCTGCAGGTAAGTCCTGAGACTCTTGAGTTCAGTTCCAACACCAACAAGATTACGTTTACGGTGAAAGTCTCCACGACTCATAGAGCGAATACTGATTATCACTTTGGGAGCTTGACTTGGACCGACAATGGAGCTCACAATGTCAGAATCCCTCTTTCTGTGAGAACAAGAGTTTTGAACTTCAAGATCTAACAAAGTTCTTAATATTACCGAAAAATATTTTTAATTGTGCCAATGTGTATATGAATTTGTTTTCTATCGGAGGCAATGTAAATGTGATAATGATGAGCGTATCTTATACTATTTATCTTTTATTTATCCATTAAGATTACTATAAGAATTTAATTATGGTTTTTAGGGTTTATAAGTTTTTTTTTTTTTGACAGCATTTATAAGTTTTCTTATAATTAGGTTTTCCTGCATTTTATATATTTGATTACTAAAAATTTAGAGTTTTTTTTTGTTTTGACGATTCAACGATTAAAAAAAAACTTTCGAAGAATCAACAACAAAACTAATATTATTGATGTTGCCACTAGGCCTAGCCAAATTATCCGGAACCGAATCGGACCGAACCGAATTGGAAAGAATCGAACCGAACGGAATATTTATAATAACCAAAATATCTAACTATCCTTAGTTATATTTATCAGAGTTTAAAAATTTGTTTGAAATTAGCCAAAATTTTAAGTTTTTTTCCTGCGTATTTCGAATAATTTGTGTAGTTTTCGGGTAGTTCGGATATTTTGGGTAATTTTTTCGTGTATTTTGGGTAAATTTTTAAGTATTTCGAGTAATTTAAGTATTTCGAAATCGATCCAAACCGAAACAAAAAAAAATCGGTTCTAAGCAGATTCCCAATTTGAGTATATCCGAACTAAGACATACTGGCCTGAACCAAAACCGAATAATTTGTCTCGGTTCCTACATGGATTCTAAGCCTCTCTTTCCGAATTATTCGAAATCTAAAAAAAACTGAACCGAACCAAACCGAATACCTAATTGCCACTCATTAAATAAAATCCTTTTCATCGTCACTGTTATTTAAATTGATGTATTTCACTGTTTAATTTATTTACCTCTACACTGATGAACTCTCGAATAAAAAGATAAAGGAAGTATTCCAATTGTAAGAAATGGTAAATGAATAAAGAGAAGATAGAAGAATACTTGAAGATAAAGATGTAACATGTGACGGGGAAAAAAGTGGAATAACATCAACCGTCCAATAAGCCTATACTAATAATAGGCAGAGTTCTTTGTTTCATCTTTTCTCTCTGTCCACCAAATTACCTAAACTGGGTCAATGCTCACACATAACGCATACATATATTCGGATTTAAAGGTGTATTTAATCTTTGTGAGATCGAAACGGATGTAAAAGTAGATTCTGAGTGGTTCTTGATCGATCGAGTCGTAGAACCAACAAAAAGCAGTGATAAAGATTAGTTAAAAGTTAAGGAAAAGCTACTACAATACATGGCAAACCATCTACCATCGATAGATTATCTTGATTATTAAAAATGTGGAATATCCAAAATGTTAAATAGTTTGGTTGTGTGATAAAATTCCAAACAAGTTGATTAATTATATATACGTTATTTAGTTGTACGTTTTGTTTCTTTCATAAACTACTAATACAAGAACTCTAGGAAATGATAAAGAACAACCATATTCATAAGTGAGAGAAATATAAAAACAATAACATTCTTCTTTTGGAACCATATTGAATACTATCTTTTTTTTTTTGCGAAAGGGGATTATTGAATACTATCTTCTAAAAGTTTCTAATGTACCTAAAAAGAAATGCTCTTTCAATTGATATTCTCCCAATTTAAGACCTTTAACTAAAGGCTGCGTCACTCATACTAATGAAAAAGAAGAGGAAGAAGAGTTCTAAAAGTGATTCGCATCGGATAACAAACAAACGACTGGTTTTGTTTCGATACAAAATCAATCGTAAAATTATCAGTGAAAAAAAGAGTCGTATACTATATATATAAACAAAAAAAATCGTATAATTATATATGTTTTGTTTTTTGAAGTAAGCAAATTTTCTTTTTTATCAACTCGAACAGATAGAGCTGATTTTAGTCCGTACAATTTTGATATAGCAAATTATCTACTTGATCTTTCTTTTTCTGATATTTTTTCTTCTCCACTTGATTTTTGTTTTATTCTGCGTGTTACCTGACAGAGAGTGACTTTGCTTGCTTTGGTGAGTTGACGATACTTATTAACACTTTTGGTCCCTAGTGAGTTTCTTTATTCTGAGTCACTTTAATTCTCTTATCTCTCTTCTTGCTTCTACATTTTAGCGATTTCTGAGAAATTTTAGCGATTATTATTTGACCAGCTCATATCTATTGGAATTATTGGAGTTACCTCATGTGTGTTTAGGAAACAAGACTTTAGACGTTGAACAAAATTAGTTATTAGTTATAGTTGTTATATAGACTCTAATCTGCTTAGATTGATATATATGTATGCTTTGTAATTACTCAAAGGAGATACAAGATCACTTTTTATTTTTTCTTGTTCTCTCTCTCGTAACCCAAAAAACAAAAAAAAATATTGTTCTCTCTAATTTTTTATGGTATCAGTCTATAAGAGCCTATTTTTTTTTTTTTTTCTGAAAGTTGATTCGACTTAAACAATATGGCAAACATGAACGGTACCACCAACCAACAACTCGAACCTGGTCCTGAGAAATATGAATCTGATGAACGAAACGGATGGTACAAACCTGATAAACACGAAACTGAATCAAGTGTATATAGAACATTTATAAGATGATATTTGTTTCTAAAGTTAATTTATTTATATATCGATGCTGAATTTGAATGAAACTTTTTTTTTTCCATTTACATTTTATCAAATTTGCTTACTTCAGAAGTAACATTTAGTTAGTTTTGGCATCAAATAAATATCTCAGTTGTAAATCAAAAGTTTGCTAGTTTAGCGCTATAATAATTTTGAAATTGCTCCCAATACGCGAAACCAACACGACTTGACCAGTTCATATCTAACTAGAGTTTAAACAATTATGGGTTGTTGTATTCAGAAGTAAGTTTAAACGTACTTCTGTTTAATTCGTGTTTATATATTAAAACTGCACGCATTCAGTGATTCATCTAACAAATATGTACGTAATGAGTTGCGTAATCATATTATTGACGAGAATATAGACATTGAAACGGAAGTATAACCTGAACTTATTTATGGTCTAATTGTCTCAAAATTATAATAATCAATTACGTACCTATTTTATTAACAGTCGGATGCATGTTCGTTGTCAAACTTAATTATTACAATTATTTACGCTATTATTATTACATTTTTTATCTAGGCAAACAACGACTTTGTCCAATCTTTTTTGTTAATCACGTAATTTGGGCGAACACTATTAATCTCAAAATAATCGTAATAGTTAATCTATGGGATATTTGAAAATAGACCATACAAAACATGTAAATGATTAAGCAATATTTTTGCTAATATACGGATATACTTCATTCAGTTCTACATACATGAAAACATTGAGTAATATGAAATATCACTCGGTTCGACCAATCGAACAAACATCAAGAATCTTTTATCCATTAATTAATAAGTGTTAACGACATTTTAGAAAATTTATACCAACCCATGTGAGTCTGTGACGCTATTCGTTGTGCGGCTCTTAATTCGGAAATTGGTCCCATTTTTATAAGGATCCAAAAAAAAGAATATGAGACACATACGGTCATCTCTCCGGTTTCTCTTCTCCGCATTTCTCACTTTAGCGTATAAGTTCAATAAATTAATTATATTTGGCCAAAAAAAAATTGCTTTTAGATTGCTCTAAAGTCTAAACTATAACCTGACATCATTGAAATAATTAAGTTTGGCTATCTTCGCTACATAAATGAAATTCTGAGGTTTTTTCTTATATTTGGAAAAAAAATCAAAACTGAATTAAGGATAGATAAAGAAATTGATTAGAGTTTATAGCTTTACAAGTGTACTTAAGGCCAAACTTAAGCCTTAACCTCTACGATTAAATAGAGTGACAATGGCTTAAGTCTCCTCCAAAAGGCAAAGTTGACTAACGTTTGTCCCTTAATCTCCTTCTTGCGTATGTATGAGGAGACCAATCATGGATTTTTAATTATACTACACACATCTAAGAAAATATAGTGTTCTTATTTTTATGTATTACAATTTATAAAATATACGTAAAACCGTAATATATTAGTCGACTGTACATTGCAAATTTAAAAGAAGAAGTAATAGTTGTAGATACTATTTATAAATTGCAAAATTGCAGGCATAGTCATAGATGAAGGTGCTTGATCGCGAGAGCAAACAAAATGTGACGTCCAGAAACTCCTAAACATGTAGATTTGACTTTAACTATATTCTAAGTTAGTTGAGATTCAGATTCTCNATAGTCATAGATGAAGGTGCTTGATCGCGAGAGCAAACAAAATGTGACGTCCAGAAACTCCTAAACATGTAGATTTGACTTTAACTATATTCTAACTTAGTTGAGATTCAGATTCTCTAATTCAATTATTGGAGCAATATTTACTTTTTATATATTTGTACGGAAGTGTATTAATTCAACAATGCGATTAGTCAGCTTAGAGACTTAATCACGTCACTGTACAAAATAAAAACCATAAACTTTTAATTCATTAATGATATCTAGGTAAACACTACAAAAAAAGGTAGATTGTATCACTTAAATTGTATCACAAAACTAAGTGATGCTATTTTGAATTAGTTATTTATAAATGAAACAAATATACATGGCTTAACATCAATTATGATAACTGATGTTATAATTAACTAGTTTGACATCAATTCAATAAAAGTGATACAAATTTTATTAGTTTGTATCACTTTAAAAAAATTGATATTAAAATATAATGTTACATCAATTAGGTGATCGATGTATTTATTAATTTTTGTTAACATCACTTCTAACAATGATGCAAAATTAGCATCAATAAAAACTGATTCTAATAAAAATTACATTAATAATATATACATAATTATGTGAATTAGTTTCAATTATTAAAAATGATGTAACTGTTTCGTTCTTTAGCATCATTATAACAAAACCGATACAAAATTTTAAATTTACATCAGCTAAATAATCGATGTAACTAATGATTTTGGTTAACATCATTTAGAAAAATGATATAAAATTTATATCAGTTAAAAGTGATGTAACTAACGTTTTTTTATTTTATCCCACATTGCTAATAGATGAAGAAGTTAAAGAGAAACCATCTCTATATATACTGAAACTTAAATATCTAATATTCATATTTATTGGTGAATAAAATTAATTTTTTAATTTGGTTTTAACCAATAAGATTAATTTTCTTTTTGGTTTTAACCAATAAGATTAATTATATAAAATAAATAACATAATTATTACAATCAATTATGATATCTCGCATAAATTTAACATCAATTATATACAAGTGATAGTAATATTTTAAATCATATATTTTAAATGATACAAATATTAAGTCAGTTATTATAAATGATACAACTATTAAAATCACTTATTAAAATTGACGCTAATTTTAACATCAATTATTATAATCGTCACAAATACTAACATCACTTTTAAAAATTGATGTAAAAGATAACATCAGTTTTTTGTAATTGACACATATTGAAATCAATTATAACAATCGATGCAAAAATAAAATATATTTGCATCGGTTGATAACTAACTGATGTTAATTATTTGCATCACCACAAACAGAGTCACTTTTCTAAGTGATGTAAGATTCATTTGCATCAATTATAAGTAATGTAAAAATATATAATAAATGATATAATCCACCTCTTTTTTCGTAGTGAAAAACCCTGAGTGAAAATATTATGTATTCGTACTGTATTTTTACATGCGGATATCTATGGAAAATTGTTTTTTTTTTCATATTTCAACTATCGCCGTAAATTCAGTTTATACCAAAATTTAGAAGTTGATTTAATTTATTTTTCAATTCATAATTTTGGTATTTTATATACAAATTTTAAAAACTCGGTCAATTCCTACATTGGCCGTTTACCGATAATAACGTGGATGACTGTATATTGAAGCTGTAAAAATAAGAAATTGTAAAATAAATTATGTTACCAATAAAATAAAACAAAACAGTACAAATGAGGCTGTTAAATATTATGCTAGTTCTTTATCACCCATAATTTTTAAATGGTAAAATATATATATATAATTTTTAATATTAATTTAAAGTTCATTTGTTAAAATGTAAGAGACTAAATAATATATATTTTTCTAAATAATTTAAATGCTTTTTTGGTTTTACTAAGCTATTATTAAATTGGCATTTTTTATTGTACTTTTTCTTATACATTTTTACTACTATCTTTTACCGTCTCCAATTATGATACCATCTTTTACCGATAAAATTTATCACTGCTTTGTATATACATATTTGCAGTTGAAAACGAACACACATTTACTTTCGCAAAAAAAAATAAAAATACGAACACAGTTTACGTCGACATCGATCTACACTGCATAAAGTGTCGACGACATCTATATTGCTAGTTGCAGATGCAATAATAATCTGATAGGTTTGGGTTGTATAAGTATAGTTAAAAAAAAAAAATTCATTTGTCCGCGTAGCTTTCCCAGGTTCAACGATTCTTTTTCTTATCAAATTTTCTTCTTCATCTCTTAATTCTTTTGTTTATTTTTCTTTTTATCTCGGTCCTTTTTTTTTAATATCTACAAAATTCTACATCAAAGCATTTCAATTCTTTTTCTGTCTGTCTTCTCTCTTCTCTCTTCTTTCTTTTTAACTAGGTTAATGGTTTAAATTTGGTTAGTTAAAGTCTAGTAAGAATTGTACAAAAATAATATTGGTTGATCAAGAGTTTAAAAACTTATGTATTCAATAATTAGATGTATGAAAATTTTGCAAAATTAT
Organism: Alliaria petiolata; assembly: GCA_020283515.1. Lineage (NCBI taxonomy): Eukaryota > Viridiplantae > Streptophyta > Magnoliopsida > Brassicales > Brassicaceae > Alliaria > Alliaria petiolata. The sequence continues at coordinate 53,230,105 of JAHZTW010000001.1, forward strand.
ATATGTAAATTCTTATAGGTTCTTTAATTTTTAATTAGTCGTATCCTGCGAACTAAATCATTTCATCATAGGCACTAAACCGTCGTTTTTTACGAAAATATATGTTACATACTTTCTCTGTTTTTTAAAGATTTTTTTTTAGTTTTTATTTTTGCTTCATAAAAATAATTTTTTAAAGTTTTCTATGAATTTTTATTAGTTAATGATGATAAAATATAAAATTCAAAAAAAAGTAATTGAATTTATTGAATTGCTATTGATTTAAATTTGTAGAAAATTGTTAATCACAAAAGTGATGTATTTATAGTCAAGTTTTAATATGTGTGAAAAATCCAAAATATCTACTTCCTATGTTTCATGAAGAATGTCATTTTGACACTTTTCACACATATTTAAAAAACTATTAAAAGTTTTGTTTTACCCTTTGTTTACACATTAAGTAAAACAAATTCTCTAATTATATACTAAGTTAGTAGGGTCAAAATTGTATTTTTATTTAAAATTATTCATTGAAAAAGTAAAATGACACTTTTTGTAAAACAAAGAAAAACATTTTTTATGAAACGGAGGAAGTATCAATTAGAAACAGAGGGAGTAGTTTTGTTCTCTATCTCAAAAGGAAACCAACAAAAGTTATCCCTACATAAAACAAGTGCTCCATGCACCAACTTATACAATTTTAGCATGAGAAACATCCGCACTAAACTTATCAATGATGACGACTAAAACATGTTCTATTTCTGTTCTATCTACACTTGTACTAGCTAGTTTAAAATGTACTTTTGGTAGAGCTGGCTTTGAAAATGTAAAGGCTTTGAGAAAGATAAAAGGTCTGTAACTAGTGAACTTTAAACAAAAAAAAAAAAGAAATGGTGATGGAAGGGGTCGATTTCTTTATCCAAATGTTGTTTCACAAAAGAATTTCTTAGAACTCGTTAGTTTCACACAAAAATTATTTAAGCTAGTGGCAAATTCCCTAGCTTAAGAAGTTTTTTTGGATAAGGAAATCAACCCTTTCACCAAAAATGATCAAGACTTTGCCACTAGCTTAAGATATATAATAATATTTATATATCTTGTATACCCATGAGATTAATCGGATTTGTCCATATCATCTATGAGAAGAAAAAAATATATATTACGCCGCAAATCCAAATTGCTCATGGTTGAACTCATGGTCAACTCTGATAAAAATAACATACAGTGCAAAAATTCACAAAAAGGTTATGTTCGATCTACATTGAAAGAAGACCTTCACCAACATACCAAGTCCGCATAAGATTACCTACATTTCAACTTTAAACCCAAAAGCAAAGGAAATAAGAAAAGGCTATTAAGTTGGTAATGTGAAGGTCTTTTATTGGTAAGTTGAAAAATTAGACGTACGGTCAGAATTCAAAGCATCTACTTTGTTTTCCCAATTCTTCCCACAAAAAAAAAAAAAAAAAATAGAATTAAGTCACATGCATTTGAATAAATTAAGAATTACTAGTACAAAGTGTCATTGGAAAAAGTTAAGAATATAAAACTAAAAAGAAAAGAAAAGTTTAGAACACCTTATGGATAAATGTTTTTTTCTTCCCTTTCTAAAAGCACGCAAACAAGAAACATGCGTATGTAAGTTTGATTATTGTTTTGTTTCCCCTCTATTTTTATGTGGTCGTGGGTGCAAAGACCTATGGCTATCGTGGGAGTTAAAATGGTCATTGTAGTTGGTGTGGTGGTACAAATCAATTTGGTTGATATCGTTTTTCTTTTGTCAAATTCCTGCAATTATCGTTTTCAATAAGAATATAATGATGTGTCAAACTAAATTAGAAAAAATTATGTCTAATTTAGACTAATTTGAATATATTTGGAGTAGTCATATATTTGAATATATATATATTAACTTTAAAAACAAAAACACAAAAAATGATTACCCATATCAAAGTGGCAGTCATTACTCACCATAGCCAATGATGAATGTTATTAACTTCTATTAAACGTTGGAAGCCATTGACCGCTTTGATATATCCTAAAATGTGCGGTTTCGATCACAATGACCGCTTTGATACATCTACCAATTTATGGAACAATGGTTTTTTGCAATTTGGTATCTTTTAAATAAAGATATTTACATTTATATATGGTTTCGTTCTTGTAAAATAAAATTACAAAGTTAAAAAATAAATATAAATGATTTTACTGATTATATTTTAATAAAATAGTAATGCGAGTAGCAAGGTGAACTATATATCTACACAATTTCTATTTTCTCACACTAGAGCCCATTATAAACTAAACTCTACATTAATCTTCGAAACTTGTAGAAAGCCAGATATTCTATTAGAATGTTTATATTTATAAACAGTAAAAAAAGCTATAGCATTAATTCATAAATGGTAGAATCCAAATCCTGACCTAAACTTACAAAAACATACCAAAAAGTTGGTGGTCTAATGGTCTTACAAGAGATTAGTTTTGTTGTGCTCCATATTCAAACCATTTTTTGAACGAAATTATATTTTTTAAATTGAAATATCTAAATACTGATTTCCAATATTGGATCGAAGATCCAGAATTCTCACAGTTTTCAAAAAAAAAAAACTTACAAAAACATTTTTTTACCACTCGAACACCGCCCTACTAGACATCATTACTTGGTTTCTTCACAAATTCTTAGTATCACATTATCATCATGTAAAAATAACAAATAAAAAATAGATATATATCTTCAAGAAAGAACAGCGGGAGCTTCTCAAAATCGATTATTTTTTGTTTCTCTTCTAATTTTTAATTGTTTGTTTTATGATAATTTTTGTAGATCATAATTTGGCTCGCAGCTTAAGGCAGGCGCGCGTTAGCAACAACTTTGTGGATGGAGAGTGGGCCCGACGAGTCCTCTAGCCGTACAATCGCCTTCCAACTTTTCTTTAACCGGTTACCGGTTTAGTCGGTTCTTCTCCTCCCCGATTGGGACAAGATGCACATGTTTTGGCTTTAAACTATTCTTTCGAGTTATTACTAATCTGGTACGAATGGAGATAAAAAATGGTGTTTTGTTGTAATTGAAGCATCGAAAACTTCTTTTTTTTTTCCAAATAGTGGGGTAGACCGTTTTCGTTAATTTAATGTGTTTCAGCCTTTCAGGTTTATCATAGCTATACTGAGGGTTAGATAGTCCATGACCATTTGGCACAACTACATGCTGAATTATTATCAAAATGATCAATTTAATTATATAATAAAATGTAACAAAAACAAATAAGTATGATGATGTAATAGATGATGAAAAAACAAAAACAAAAATTTGTTAATTTTTATGGAAAATGAAAACATCAAAGCGTTTATTGTTGGTGTGTTAGTGTGAATGGAGGAAACTCACTGCGTTGCAATTTCCATTCACCAAATTATGAGATTTTGATTTTATTTGGCTTAAGTAATTGAAAACTATATATGATGATAAATTATACTCCTTTCGTTTTTTATTAAGTGTTGTTTTAAGATATTTTACACTGATTAAGAAAATATTAAAATTTCTATTTTACTTTTCATTAAAACATCATTTTGTTTGATAAGAATACTTAATAAGATAAAAATATAGGGATAAAACTGCAAAATTTATTATAAATCTGCATTAAAATCCGAAAACGACAATTAATTATAAACAAAAATAATTCTAAAACGACACTTACAAAAAACGGAGAGGGTATTTACTTGACATTTTTATCCTGAAATATTTTTCGACTACTCAAAATGTAGAAAACAACTGGCCAATTTTAATAATTATTATACTAACACCATATTTGTAACGATCATCATACAAATTTTATTTAGTTTATTTCGTGCCGTTTATCGGTTTATTTACATTAACTTTTTATTTATTTTTTTGATCAAAACATTAACTATTCAATTTATCTATTTATTCTAACTCAAAACGGTTACTCTGTAAATGCTAAGTTATTACTATTACCCTAGAAAATACCTACCCTTACGAAAAAATCAACGCATACATAAATTATCCACCTACTTGAATGTATAAAAAAAAAACAATATATTACCCAAGAGTAAGTCAACAATCAACTTTATAATTTTTTTTTTAAGAAAAAAAGTCCACAATCAATTTAATGACTACACGAAAACAAAAACCACCAAATAAAACTGAAGAATTTTAATTTAATACGCCGGATTTCCATTGGTAAAAAAAGAAAAGAATCGCATTATTTTATTTTATATTTTATTTAAAAATAAATATTTGTAAAAACAGAGTCTCTCTTTCTTTCTCTCTGTATCCTCTCATCATGGCTCTATAAGTACTCCCCACAACCACGAACTCCAAAAACATCATCTCATTAACCAAAAACCAAAAATTTCAAGATTTGATTATTTCTTATTACAAAGATTCAACAACCTTCGTAACCATGAGTCTTATTACAGATCTCATTAACCTTGACCTCTCAGACTCCACTGAGAAAATCATCGCTGAATACATATGGTTCGTCTTCTTCCTCTGCTTTTTCCTCTTTGTATACATTCTTAATCCTCTGTTTTTGTTCATTTTATATTTGGGTTTTCTCTGTTGTTTTTTTTGTAATTTTATCAATTTTTTTTTCGGGAGAACAAGGGAATGGATAAAAGAAAATGTTTTTGTCATCCCCACTGGTTTTTAAGCTTTCTAATTACATATTCAACCAAAAAAAGAGTTATAAGTTTTGTCTTTTTCTAATTTGGGGTTTCTTTGATTTTTCAAAACAGGGTTGGTGGTTCTGGTATGGATATGAGAAGCAAAGCCAGAGTAATTTCCTTTCTTTACTTAATCTTCACTTCAATTTGATAGAAAAAAAATCGAAACTTTCTCAGAAAATTTGGAATTTTAATTACTGAATCTCTGTTTTGTTTATCTGTAGACTCTTCCTGCACCAGTGACCGATCCATCGAAACTCCCGAAATGGAACTATGATGGTTCAAGCACTGGCCAAGCTCCTGGTGAAGACAGTGAAGTGATCTTATAGTAAGATTTGTCACACATCTTATCTCCTTTGTTTTTGTTTATTTTTGTTTTGTTTTTTATTAACAATTTTTCTTTTTGTTTGTGTTGCTTAGCCCTCAAGCGATTTTCAAAGATCCGTTCCGTAGAGGAAACAACATTCTCGTGAGTTCAAAACTTTTGATTTTCTTGCACATGTTCCGTTTTTAGAAGTTAACGATAGATAGATAGATAACCGGTTTTTTTGTATCGCTTTGATCAGGTCATGTGTGATACTTACACTCCTGCTGGTGAACCAATCCCTACGAACAAGAGACATGCTGCAGCTGAGATCTTTAGCAACCCTGATGTTGTAGCTGAAGTGCCATGGTTAAATCCAAATTCCCCTGTTTTTGGTTTTTGTTAATCTTTTTTCGGTTTCTTGCGGTTTTTAGATTGCTGATTTTTACAAGTAAATTAGGTATGGAATCGAACAAGAATACACTTTGTTGCAGAAGGATGTAAACTGGCCTGTTGGATGGCCCATTGGTGGCTTCCCCGGCCCTCAGGTACATTCCGTTTTTCGCGGGTTTTTTTCGCGGCTTTTCTGTTCTCGGAGTATGATAGTTTCTATATAAACCATCTCTCGCAGGGACCTTACTACTGCAGTGTTGGAGCTGACAAATCTTTTGGGAGAGACGTTGTTGATTCTCACTACAAGGCCTGTTTGTATGCCGGAATCAACATCAGTGGGATCAATGGAGAAGTCATGCCTGGTCAGGTAATCTTCAAAAACCATCACTTATGACCCCAAAAGCTTCAATCTTTTTTTGCTTAAAAGTAGTAATGACCAAATGTGTGTTTTGTTGAGACAGTGGGAGTTCCAAGTCGGCCCATCTGTTGGTATCTCAGCTGCTGATGAAGTGTGGATCGCTCGTTACATTTTGGAGGTATGATTAAAGATTCCACTCTTCCATGTTTCTTGATATTTGTGATGGGATTTTAAACTTAATTACAAGTTTTTTGGTGGTTTTGAAAAACAGAGGATCACAGAGATTGCTGGTGTGGTTGTATCTTTTGACCCGAAACCTATTCCGGGTGATTGGAACGGAGCTGGTGCTCACACCAATTACAGGTAAAAGGATCATGAAACTTGACCTTGTTATGTAGGTTATCTCTTGGAAAAAAATCTGAAAAATGGTGAATTTTTCAGTACTAAATCGATGAGGGAGGAAGGAGGATACGAGATAATCAAGCAGGCGATCGACAAGCTCGGGCTGAGACACAAGGAGCACATTTCTGCTTACGGTGAAGGCAACGAGCGCCGTCTCACCGGACACCATGAAACTGCTGACATCAACACTTTCAAATGGGTAAAAATTCATATGAACATTTTGCTCTAGATATTAAAGAGTCGATCACATTTTTTTTTTTGTGTACTGATCTTTGTGTTCTTGAATCTTGTTAAAAGGGTGTTGCGAATCGCGGAGCATCGATCCGAGTAGGACGTGACACCGAGAAAGAAGGGAAAGGATACTTTGAGGATAGGAGGCCAGCTTCAAACATGGACCCTTACATTGTTACTTCCATGATTGCAGAGACTACACTCCTTTGGAATCCTTGAAGAAAGATAAAAATACAAAAAAAAATAACTTGAATTTGCTTGGATTGAGTTTCAAGTTTGGTTTGTGTTTTCAACAGTTTATTAAGTAAATTGTAACCGGTTGATATTGCCGGGGTTTGTGGTTTGAGGCTTTTCTTTTAATCTCTTTGGGTTTTTGGGTTTGTGGTTGGAGCAAATCAAGATTTGCTCTGTTTCTCTGACCTTTTATTAAACCCCTTCGTATTTGTATTAATAAGACGATCTGAAAAGGCCTCTTCATTTTTCATCAATCTTAAGAGACTATTTAACAAAGTTCACAAAATAACAATACTTTATAGTATCAAGTACAAATCCGGTAAAGTTGCTATGGTTAGCCGAAAAACCGCGGGACGGACCGGGCTTGGCTCTAGAAATGTTGGTCAGCAGAGTTGATCCGTTTTTACAATTTGCATACTCAGGACTCACCCGGTCTGGACTATTTTGAGTAGATCATTTCTTATTATAAATTTGAAAAACATATCTTTATTCGACTATAGACGGATGTAAATGAAATTACAAATCTTATTATAAATTGGGCATTTGAAAAACAGCTAATCATAGTTTAAGACCTCGCGAAAAACTCGAGTTGGCATGATGTTGAACCTCTGGAAGAAAGTGACAACTCCTCCATAACCTCAAGTTTTTTCTTTGGATCAAGAAATGAAAGTCCCAAGATTGTTGCAGTCTTTAAGCAACAAGCATTCCTCAAGATATATTTCACTAGTTCAATCTCGTTCTTTGATCCACCGAAGCTTTCCCACTTAAAAGTTTGGAGACTCCACAACAAACATTGAGGAACACAATTATCCGATAAATACTCACCAAGACCATAATCTCCCTGCATCAAGCAGAAGAGATGAATTAAACATATACTTAGAGTGCATTATTAGACCAAAATAACAGTCACTATATAAGAAAACCTACATGACTATCGTAGATCTCAAGTTCAAGTAAATTAGGAGAATCTTTGAGCAACCGGGGAAGTAAATTTGACCAGTTTGTTTGACAGATATATAGCTTCAAATGTTCAAGCTGGTTGAAAGAAATACCATCACCATATATATCCTGCAGGCAGAGAAAATGTAATAACAAGGATTCAACCTAAAGAAAACCCGGTTTAGTGTTCTAAAAATGAGATTGATATAAGGAAACATATTACCTTTTCACCGACGAATGCTAAGCATATTGAAAACCGCTTGATAGATGTGAGTGGTGTGATAAACTTCTTGATAAAGTAGTCAATATTGGGGAAACAAGAATCGATATATGCCTCCTCAAGCTTCGGCATATTTTCAATTTCGATAAAATAGGAGGGAACATAGCCATCATCATCATCATCACCAAGATAAACATAATAATCCGTAACTTTGAAATACTCCAAAGTTGGGGTATTTATCACAAATCCAATATAATAACAATTAATATTTATCTTTAGGGTTAGCCTCCGCAAGGACAGAGAAATTACCCTCAATTCATCCAGGAAATCTCTATCACATTCTTCCAACACAAGATCCTCAAGAACAGGGCAATTAAATAAAAGCCGTTCAAAATATACTTGAAATCTGAATGTCACACATCGAAGCAACATAATTTTCAAGGAGGGGAGACCAGCAATACGAGGAACATCCACGAGAATCCTGCCTTCCAGTTTCAATGCCACGAGAGACTCGCAAATATACAAGCTACTAGGAAGAAATGCATTAGGCTTGTCGTAGAGATTAAAAAAGTAATTAATACTTAGCTCGCGCACACAGCGGAAAACTGCATTAGCAACCCAAAAATTGATATCTTCAGGTTGAAATGGTGCAGTTCTAAAACTTAGACGCAAGCTCTCCATGACCGGAGCTCTATGTGATGACATATTCCTGTTGATAAAACGTCGGATCTTTTGGCATTCCCACAGTAGATCGGTTCCACCGTTAGGAAGAATACTGTCATCGTACTCAAGTTTAGGCAACCGCATCCAAAGAAACTCCCATCGCTTCGACAAAACGCTAGTGCTTACAGCGATTTTTGTTGGAAGAAACGATAGTATCTTCAACAGTAGATCATCAGAACCGATCTTTTCCATATCTTGTAAGACCCAAGATTGTGTTAGTCGACACAAACACAAAGAAAGGAGAGATTATGAGACAAAATATATAAAAAAGGAGAGCAAAGCCAATACGCTAGAAAAGCTCGGATCAAGAAAGGTAGGGATGAAACTTCTCAACTGGTTTTCCTCATATATAAAGGAAAACAAGAGAGCTCAAACGTTTTCTTATTTACTGTAAAACTCAATATTTTGGTCAGAGTTGTATTTAATATCATTTAATATTATTATTTTTGGGAAAATAAAAGGTAAAAAAGCAAATTATGTAAAGATTCTGTTATCACAGTATATGGAATGGTCTTCTCACAACTAATTACGTTTCTTTTCTTTTTTTTTACAGCAACAAATTACGTTTCTTATATATAAATATATAGTGATATTATGTAGAGATAAACGATGACTCTTTAAGAGATTTCAAAGGTCGTTTATATATTTATTTTAAACCTAAAATTTTGGTCAAATGTTTTGTTTGTATTTAATTTTATTTAATTCATTCCATAATTTTTTTAATTTATCTTTTTCGAAATAAAATTTAAGAAGATTAAGATCATCCACTCATGTTATTTCCTAGACATTTCATTGATTAATTTACGTCAACTTTAGTTAAAAACGAGAACGAGATTAAGTTCATCTACTCGACTACTCATAATGTTATTTCCTAGATATTTGCCTTCTTCTTTTTTTTTTATTGTTGGAACAGAGTTAGTTTGCCTTCTTAAAGTCACGGATCAGAACAATTTGCGTTCTGAACCCTTCGTATTAAGACAACTCACGGACCACTTTGATCCTCAAAATCTGATATAATTAACACTCAGCACCGGATCCAGAAAAGGATTTATTAGTATGGGGCACAATATATATGTATATATATTAAATATAATTTAATTAGTTAAAATATACTATTTTATAGAATAAACATTACATTAACTATAGAGTTTTATATCTTATTTTAGAATAATAAAAAATAAAACTGAACCAAACTATATAAAACTTATAAAAAAATAATTTTTGGTCAATTTTAAATATACATTTTTGAGTAATATTAACAATTTAACATAAAAATTGTACATTGCATATAAAATTTCCATCTTCATTAAAAAATATACGTTTTAATTGTTATTTTTGTAATATTTAAAGAAAAATAGAAACGTAACTAAAATTACTAATATAAAAATGTGAGAAAACAATGTTTTTTTAGTTTTGTAGGAAACGAAAGAAATGAAAAAAAAAACTATTTATGAAAAAGCTAAGTAAGAAAAGCTTTAGCGAAAGAAAAAAAAGGAAAAGAAAAAACAATATAAAAAGATTAGAGCATCTCCATCTGGATGTTAAGTTAGAAAATAATTTAAAAAATTATTAAAGTGTGTAATTGGTAAGAAACGGCTCTTAGCTAAAGATTTTAAGAAATGTTAAGAATCGAGTACGTGTCAGATGCAGATTGGTCGGGTAATTTTAAAAGAAAAAAATGTGAAAAAGGGGAAATCTTGGATTCTACTTCGTCACGTGAGATGCTTCATCTCTCTCTTCCTGAAATCAGTGAGTATGGAGGCATCGGAAACGTGAGAAGAAAAAAAACATTTTTAGAAGGACAATGAAAAGGCCTCGAACTGCTCAAACCAAATGACCAGAATTCTATAATCAACAACATAAGCGTATGGTCCACCCCTGTTTGTGATAGACCCGGCTCATTTCTTAGTTATATCAATCAACCACCACAACTATTCTCATAGCACCATCCACTTCAATCTTGAGGAAAATGGCTGGAGAAGAGCAAAAACGAAGATGGAGCCTTCAAGGCAAGACGGCACTTGTCACTGGTGGAACCAAAGGCATTGGGTTCGTATAATCTTTCTTCTCTCTCCATACATCTTGAAACCACTAGTGACTAGACTATATATGTTGTTAAAATTTTGGAACTTTTTAGGCACGCTATAGTGGAAGAACTTGCAGGATTTGGGGTAATAATACATACGTGTGCTCGAGACGAATCTCAGCTCAACGAGTGTTTAAGTGAATGGAAAAAGAAAGGGTTTCAAGTTACTGGTTCAGTCTGTGACGCATCGTCCTGGACCGAGAGACAGAAGCTGATGCAAACTGTGTCCTCTTTGTTTGATTCCAAGCTTAGTATCCTCGTAATTAATCTCCATCCTCTATCGTTTAATTTCTGATAACATTATTGGCTGACATGGTCATGTCTAAGGTTTTACATTCTTGAATATTTTTTGTTTTTTTGTTTTGAGAACAAATATTCTTGAATCTTGATATTAGATAAACAATGTTGGCGCAATCCGGTCAAAGCCAACAATAGAACATACGGCAGAGGATTTCTCGTTCCACATTTCGACCAACTTGGAGTCTGCGTACCATTTTAGCCAGCTTGCACATCCCATGCTCAAGACTTCAGGATGTGGGAACATCGTGTTCATATCCTCTGTTGCTGGGGTCGTGTCGCTTAGCATCAGCTCCGCCTACTGTGCCACAAAAGGTACATACTGATATTGCACTCANAAATTTTGGAACTTTTTAGGCACGCTATAGTGGAAGAACTTGCAGGATTTGGGGTAATAATACATACGTGTGCTCGAGACGAATCTCAGCTCAACGAGTGTTTAAGTGAATGGAAAAAGAAAGGGTTTCAAGTTACTGGTTCAGTCTGTGACGCATCGTCCTGGACCGAGAGACAGAAGCTGATGCAAACTGTGTCCTCTTTGTTTGATTCCAAGCTTAGTATCCTCGTAATTAATCTCCATCCTCTATCGTTTAATTTCTGATAACATTATTGGCTGACATGGTCATGTCTAAGGTTTTACATTCTTGAATATTTTTTGTTTTTGTTTTGAGAACAAATATTCTTGAATCTTGATATTAGATAAACAATGTTGGCGCAATCCGGTCAAAGCCAACAATAGAACATACGGCAGAGGATTTCTCGTTCCACATTTCGACCAACTTGGAGTCTGCGTACCATTTTAGCCAGCTTGCACATCCCATGCTGATGTAATCATCAAACCGGTGGTTGAACGAGAGCTCCATCAAACATGCCACTCAAGCCACCAAGGGTCCGACCAGGACATGTGTGACTCTAATGGAGCATATCTAACCAACCAGAAGGATTTAAGAAGCGAATCAACTTTTTCCAGAAAGCTGACTCATCAGAGATTCACGCCGAAGTTGAATCAGCTCAAGCCGAGCTCCTATGATGAAGTTATTCAACTTGCAAAACGGGTGATGCCGAGCTTACCCGAATCGGATATACGTGAATTAAATGGAGGATTCCGACCTGACCGGGAGGAACTAAGCTACGAACCGGATTGTTATGGAATCTTGGTTCCACCAAGAAGCTCTTCGTATTGGATTCACACCAATACCGGTTCAGACTTGGAAGTTATTGATCCTACAAGTTGGTGGACTTGTTTCGGGTCCAACTACACGTCTAGGCCAGAAATCGAGATACACAGCCCAACTCATGCACATTCTCGACTCGAGACCACTTGGAGATTATTATTGGGTCTCTCCTGGTTCCATCAAGCCCAAGATCCGAAGATATGCCCACGGGATTCTCAAGTTATGCCCCATTTCCCAAAACGGGTCAACTTGGTTCTATTCCGGGCAAGTTCTAACCATGATCGGTTTAGCACTTGTCAAACGTATTTATGGCGACCAGGCGACTTTCATAATCCTTCAGAAGCTATTAATGACGTCTCACCATGTACCAGGAAGCAGAGGATCAGTCGAATCACTCCACAGCTCAACTTTCCATATCCGGAGGCAACTACATCAATTTTGGTCCAACGAGTATATCTCCTTGATATATTCGATCCAGCATGCTTAGAGACCATTTGCTTGGTCCAGAATGTTCCAAAACGTCACTACTTCATGCCCAAGTTGTCCAGATACAAAGCATCTTCAAGTCTTCCTCATTTGGCCAAAATCGAGCTTTAAAAGCCATATCAATCAAGCTTTGATTGATCTACCATTTAAGCTGATTTATTTGTATTTATTTTGATTTATTTTCTCATTTATTGTCTTAGTTTTAGCTATGGTCGAGCTCTATATAAACTCTTTCACTTATTCATTGTAAAACACCCCTTGAATTTGAAATATAAAGTTTTTACAAAGTATTCTTTGTGATTTGTTCATTAGAGCTGTGTGGAATCACTTCTCTTGTGTTCTTGCGAGCTATTGAGTGATTTGTGGAATCAAACACTTGAGTTTTCGTGTAGAGACTTGCATCCCTCGCGAGGAATAGCCCTTGGGATCCTGCCTCTAACCCCCGTTGGTTGTGGAATCAATCGACACCCGGCTTTAAGTTCTTTGTATCGTGCTTGAGGCTTTGGTGGATTCCCGAGTCTTGTGTCACATGCTCAAGGCTTCAGGATGTGGGAACATCGTGTTCATATCCTCTGTTGCTGGGGTCGTGTCGCTTAGCATCAGCTCCGCCTACTGTGCCACAAAAGGTACATACTGATATTGCACTCAAGAAGAAACGAAAATCACCTCTATGTGAGTGTGGTTGGTACGGCTCGTAGTAGAACATAGTAGTAAACAACATCAACAGTAAGCTCTTGCGGTGGACATGTCCTAAAATTTTAGGATATTTAGATCCGGATCTGTCGGACTCAAAAAATTATTATCCATATCCAAATCCGCCAATACGCTCGGATATTCGGATGTGACTCGAATCCATCTAAACTAGCTAAAAACATTTAAATTAATATTATTAAATTATTAAAAGTAGTAAATATTTACATTGGTATTATTTTAAGTATTTTTCTATTTACTATATAAATATTATATATACTATTTGCTATATTTGGTTTTATTACGAAAATGTGGCTAAACAAAGTTAAATGTATATAATGGCCAACATAATTAAAATCACAGAAAAAATATTCAAATCATAGCTTTGATCCACATAGTAAACTTGACACTTCTATATGTTGGTGTTACCTTTAAGTTTCTAGTTTTTATTAAAAAACCATTTGATTTATTAAAACTAAAGAATTATTTTTTATTTTAATTTTTATATGTTGTGTAACCTTTTGATTGTTATCTCTGACCTTATTGCATTCTTTTTACTTTGTCGAGCTGCGTTATGTGACTCAATATTATTATCATTATCGATTTTTATTATGTACTACTTGTTATTATATTTTTTATCACGTTAACTTTGTGCTATTAATGTTGATTACTTAGTATTGCGTATACATTAATATATATATATTAGAATAGTGATCCGCATATATGCGGGTTTTTAATAAAATAATTTGAATCCGTAAAAGTAAATTAAAAGCAAAATCGAATAATCCGTAAAGAAAAAATAAAATTTATTTTTATTAATATTTCTAGATATATATGTTTTAATACTCTTATATGAGTTATGTTCTAATGCTTTATCTATTATTTATTTATTCTAAAATTTTGGCGAATTAATTATTCTTCTTTTATCATAATTAGATTTTCGCGTATACGCAGATTTATAATAATAATATTTAAAAGTTATTAAAATAAATTTTTAAGAAAATAGAAAACAAAATCTGACCACTACTTAAAAAAATATATGAAAAACATAAAAGAAACTTATTTTCCTTTTTAAAACATAAAAGAAACTTATTTTCCTTTTTCTTAATTTTCTTATTTATCTTTTCAATTTTTTTTTTGGTATTAGTAATTAAAAAAGAACTTATTTTCCTTTTATATTTTTAAAACTAATTTCTTGATTTTTCTTTTTTTATTAGTAATTGATCATACAATTTCTTCAATTTAAATTAAAAAGATAAAAAACTTATTTTCTTTTTTCTTAATTTATCTTTTACATTTTTTATTTTCCTTTTTGTATTAGTAATCGAAAAAACCTTATTTTCCCTTTTACTTTTAAAACTACTTTTTAGATTTATATAAACATTATGTTAAAATCTAATTGGTTGAATTTTTTATCACGTGCCAAAATCTAATCGATTAACTTGACACGTGTTACGATCATGTTAAAAACTAACTTTGATGCATCCTACTTTACATAATAAGATATTATTTTTATATTTATTATATTTCTACGTTAATATGATTATTATTCAGATATTTAATAGGGAAAATTCCATAAACAAATCTGAAATTTTTTTAGATGCCTAGAAAATTATCCAAACTATTTTTTCTACCCAACTTAAATCTCCAATTGTTGTTCGTATACTTAATCTACATCTTATACGAAACGGAGGTCAATGACAATACGAACGGCGTTTAGATTCTGTTAACAAATTAACTACAGTTACACGTAACTGAACACTGGTTAAAACTATCCAAACCCGAGAAAACTAACCAGAAAACCCACACCCACCCAGCCAATAATCAGAAAAAAACCATCACTCTCGCGAGAAAAAAAAATCAGAAAAAATCTAAAATCCGATTTCTCCATTCTACGAATCATCGACACAACGCCGTTTCTTCCTTCCGGCGTTTCGAGAACCGTGAGCGTCGATGAAAACAATGGGATTCGTCGATCCGCTAGACGACAAGGTCTTAGAGAGGCAGCGAGGTTCCTTCGCCACGCTGGTAGCCGGAGGATGATGCGTGAGCCATCGATGCTGGTTAGGGAAACCGCCGCTGAGCAGTTGGAGGAGAGACAGAGTGATTGGGCGTATTCGAAGCCGGTGGTGTTTCTCGACATTTTGTGGAATCTTGCTTTTGTGGCGATCGGTGTTACTGTTCTGATTCTCCACCGCGACGAGAGGCTGAATGTGCCGTGGAGAGTTTGGGTGGTAGGTTACGGTGTTCAATGCGGGCTACACATGGCGTGCGTGTGCGTTAGTACAGGCGGAGGAGGTGGCGGCATAGGAGAGGCACGCGCCACCGATCATCATCTGCTTCCTCTTCTTCGTCGGATGATAGTGGCCCATGGTTTACGAATTCATCGAGTGGAAAGATTATTCCAGTCTCTTCTTTGTCTCTGAAGCTGAAGCATCACAGTTCTAGCCTGATGTTTGCAGGTGAGTTTCACAAATTTCCAAAAATCAAATCTTTTCTCTGTTTTTTTTTTAATCGTTAATTCATTATTATAATTCTTGATTTTGATTTTAGGAATGGAGCTCTTGATGACATGAACAAGTCCAAGACAATGGTGAGGAAGCTCCTAGAGTATTTGGGGAAGAATCTCAATATGAAAGAGCTCGAGGAGACGAAAGAGTCACTCTTCATGGGTTCGATTCGAGTCAACCTCAACTACTATCCCATATGCCCTAACTCTTTTTTTGTGATCAACATCGGAGACGCGATGCAGATCTTGAGCAATGGTCGCTACAAGAGCGTGGTCCAAAACCAGAGTATGTGATTGGTCCTCTTCCTGAGGTGATCGCCAATGGAGAGGAACCGATTTACAGAGACATCGTGTACTCTGATTATATCAGGTATATCTTCAAGAAGGCACACGACTGAAAGAAAACCGTCGATTTCGCCAAGATATGATCGCAATCATACCTCAAGGAGCTTGATTTCTTGTTCTTTTTGTTGTTGTTCTGTTTTCTGTTTGTGTGTGAGTGAATAAAGAAGCAAGAAGAGACAATATCTGATGTCAACTTGAGACTATCGTTGTCTCCAAAATCAATTTTTTTTTATGAAAGAGAGAGATGCGATTTAGGGATTTAGGTTTTATATTTGGGGATTTTATTAGGGGTGTCAAACGGGCTAACCCGCACCCAAATGGCCCGCACCGCAGCGGTCGCTCTTCCTCTCTGGACTGCAGCGGGTTGATCCGCGCGGGTCGCGGTTCACTCTTATGATGTTCAAACCCGCCCCGCCAAAACTACGGGCTATGCGGACAAATCCGCGGATCATTAGAACTGCAGGTTTTTCATAAAAAATTGCAGGTTTTGAGCGTTGGTTTTCTGCGTGTTCTTCGACGTGGTTCTCCTTGAATGTCTCTCATCTCAATTGCAGCATTCATTGTGGATGGCTAAAGCATAACCAGAGTAGAGATTTCCAGTTATTGAATTTCTGTTTCCCAAAAACAGAGTAAGAAGAGATGAAAAAACAGAGTAAGAGATATTGTATAATCTTTTCTCTTTTAACGAACTCAACAAACAAAATATGAACTTTTTATAAATCTGAAATAGTGAACTCGAAGTAGTGATCTTCTCTGTCTTTGAAAATCGTGTGTGTCTGACACAAGACTCGGAATCCACCAAAGCCTTACACCCTTGAATCAAGACTTAGCCGCGAGATGGAGGCGATAGAGATAATGAGGTAACCGGTTTGTTGATTGAATCCACAACCAACGGTTTATGTTTCTAACTTCCAAGGGCTATTCCTCGCAAGGACAGTAAGAAACAACACGAAACTTTAAGAGTTTGATTCCACAAATACTTAAAACTAGCAGGAACAAGATTGATTCAAAGATAACTCTCTTTTGAAACAAGCAAAGGGATTTCTATTGATTTAAAACGTGAATACAATAGGTGAATGAAAAGAGCTTATATAATGCTCGACTTAAACATAAACTTAAGATAAAATTATGAAAAAAGAAAGCAATAAATGAGAAATCGTGATATGATCTTCTTCGAATATCTTCTAGCCGTTAGGCATTAAAGATGATGCGGCTTGGTTGAAACTTGAGGAGAAAGTGACGTGCTTTAGGTCTCCAGGGTTGAATGGACGTCTGGGATCTTCTAAAGAGTATGGAGGGTCGAGATCAAGTGGAGTAAATGGTCGTGGATCCTTCTCTCCCGTGCAAGGCAAGTATACTTGTTCGAAAAAAAGAAAGTTTGTAAACAATGGGATCCGCCTGATCCTGTGGGTGCTGGTGTAGGGAACGTTGCTAGCTGAATCTCTTGGATGGTTGGATGTGCTTCTTGAATGCTCAGATGTCTCTCCAGGTCGCCAAAGTCTCATTTGTAACTCAATAAACTCGTGAGCTTCCAAATAAGGAAAGCTGAGACACCTCTGGTTTATAAGTTGGATAACTTTTAAACCATAATGAATTTCGGTATGAATCCAATTCGACGATCTTCTCCTTTGAACCAAGATTCCATAACAATCCGGTTCGTAGCTTAGTTCCTCCTGGTTCGGTCGGAATCCTCCAATTAACGCACGTCTATCCGATTCGGGTAAGTTCAGCATCACCCATCTTGCAAGTTGGATAACTTGGTCATATGAGCTCGGCTTGATCTCATTCAACTTAGGCGTGAGCCTATGATAAGTCAACTTTCTGGAAAAACTTGACTCGTTGCTTGATTCATCATGGTTTGGCCGGAATGACTCGATGAGTGAGTGTAGGTCTACATCGGGTCCAATGGAGATCAGAATGAGGTTTAAACTAGTGAACCGATTTGCCACGTTAAAACATTTCCTGGAAAAACCATTGGGACAAAACCAAGGATAAGGAAAAAGAGTACAAATGGCCACCTCCCATTTGTAAGCCTCAGCTTCACGTTTGGATCCAAGCTCGGCAACATATTCAACCTCGGGTGCAAGCTTGTTTAGCTCCGGATTGGCTCCAATGCAGCTTCTCTCCTCTGGTACGGTTGGATTGGTACTGATGTTTACATCAGTGTCTCTCTTTCAAAAACAGAGATTGGGTCGGCGAGAGTTGATTGATAATGTCGATGGCTCTGTTTTGTTCACAAAATAATTAGGGCTTTAAGTTTTCTTTGTGATTATTTGGTTTGGTTTTGTAACTTTGTTGGGTATGAACGTATAATTTACTTTATTAGATTGATTAATGGGCCTAATTATAGATTTAAGAAATCAATTATATAGGATCATTAACAAAAGTACAAAACGTGATGACTCGCGGTGCAAACCCGCTGAACCGCGAACCCGTAACGGTTAAATCCGCCGAACCCAGAAACCACGACGGATTGGACCGCGAGACCCGCTACTTAACGGTTTCTGTATATCATGTTCGCACCCACCCCATGGCGGACCTAGACGGGCCAAACCCGCGGATCATCGACCCGTCTGACACTCCTAGATTTTATCAAAGGGGTAATGTTATAACATGTGTGTGTGTTTTAAACCATGGTTAGATAATAAACAGAAGTTACTGTTTTTTTTTACACCGTCTACAGGGTCATTTAGCTATGTTAACGCGTCGATGTCAAGCGCGCGTACGAACAACAATTGGAGATTTAAATTGGGTAGAAAAAATAGTTTGGATAAATTTTTGGACACCTTAGGTGGGGGTATTGGATGATTGATTTTAAGAGAATATAAAATAATTGAAAAATAATTGATTTTGGAGTAATTTAAAGTTTTTGTTGGAAATTTTTAAAAAATCAATTATTTTTCAATTCTTTTATATTCTCTTAAAATCAATCATCCAATACCCCCACCTAAATACTTGGGGTATTAAAAAGCTTAGTAAAATTTAGTTTAGGTTTGTTTATGGAATTTTCCCTATTTAATATTTTAGCATGTTACAAATATTAATATTATGTGGATATGTTATCTTTCTCATGTATTACTCTTCCAATGTTCTCAGTCGGCTTCAATAAAAATACAAATTCTGAATAACATTGTAAAATCAAGAGTTATATAAAAATAAAGTAAAATATCCAAAACGTTTTTGATTAATTAGAATATAAAATGTTATTTAACTCATGTAGTATCTAGTTAACAATAAAAAAAACTCTTCATATTCTTTGAATAGTTTGAAAGATAATAATATGAACATTAATTGATTTGTTTTTTAAAAATGTAACTTTAAATTATAGAGAATGACACGTGTCATCTCTACATCGACCAAAAATGATGATGTGTCACTCATATGGAGAGAGTTGGCCATCTTTTATATATATATATATATTATATATCAAGATCTCGATCGGATCAGATTCAGGTATCTGATATGCTCTCAAATTTACCCTAGAGCTACTCTCTCAAATTAAGAGATCACTGTAGTATTTAGGGATCGAATCCACAGGGAAGGAATAGTCACACAACGAACTTCTAATTTCGAATTAAGCTAAGAAGAATTAATTAAAGTAAAACACAGCGAATAATTAAAAGCGGTGTAAGTTCAGGAGACGAAACGCTAGGTTCAGGGAAATTCTCAGGTGAATCCTAATTGTAGATCTAGATAGAATGTTAGGAACTATGAAGAATCGTTCTTGAACTTGAAACACTAATGTAAAATCAACCAACTCTCGCTGCGAAGATTATCTATGTCTAAACCCTATAATTCCAAATCTCTTTGCAAATCCTATCGATTCAGACAAGTTCAATTGTTCACAAAACCCTAAACCAAATCTCTTTGCGAATATGTATTTTGCTCATCTAACATTAGTTCAGGCAATCAATAATACTCTCGCATCTATTAATTAACCTAAGATCAGATTCTAGGTC
>JAHZTW010000001.1:53252537-53293030 GCA_020283515.1 Alliaria petiolata
GAAGCTAGAATAAGCATTAAACGCAAATCCAGATGAAGAACTCTAATGATTTTATCCTAACAATTTAATTCGACCTAACAATTCATCAATCACCTTTGAAAAACCCTAAACCTAACAAGCAAACTACTCAGACATGATCAATGAAATAAAAATCATAATTTGAATAGAAAGCATAAGAGAAATCAATAGAATCAAAGGAGTTCCAAATTTGCTCTGAAAGAGTCAAATTCTTCTCTCTACAAACTCTCTAAAAATCTCTCTCTAAATTAATGTGTGTGTTATGCCTAAACAATGGCTGAAAAACTCTATTTATAGGCCTAGGTTCGCATCTTCAATTCCTTGGAAGATTAGGAAAAGTCTTGGAGATTTTCTTTTCTTCAAAAACTGGAAACTTCACGCTTCTGGAAATTGGAAATCCTGGTGTCGATCGACACCTTGCGTGTAAATCCACTCTCTCAACTTCATCACTTCGGCTGTTTCTCCAAAATGCTCCAAAAGGTTCCAGATTTTTCCATTTAGCTCCAAACGTAGTCCAACATGCAAAGACTCTAATAGGACTCTGAAAATACCAAAAGACTCTATAAAAAGACTTATATCGTGGTCCAAAAATGTGTAAAAACCATGATATATCAGTATCCTTATCTTTAAATCTAATTATTCATATCAAGATTCAAAATAAAAGACCTCAAATATCCTTTTTCGGAATGGATCTCAGATTGGATCACAAATACCAAATATTTTGCCCACCCCTAGAGCTTTTGTAAACTACATATGCTTCTGCTTATTATAAAAACTAGGAGAAAATCCGCGCGATGCGTGGATTTTGTTTCAATTTTAGTTTTAAATAATATGTTTTTAGATCTATATTTTTATCCTCTTTTAAAAAAAAAAAATTCTACTTTTTTTAACGATCTGTGCAATCTCATATATTATTTAACGAATCTTTATTTATTATTCAATTTTCATACTCTTTTCATTTGTCTAAATCTTAATATTATAATAATTTTTATATTTTCAATTTTTCGTTTTAAGAATTTTTTTTACATATCTTGCATTGAATACATATCTTTGTCCTTGTTTTAAATTTTTGTATATTTTTGTATCCATTCTTTTTTTTCTTCTCTATATTTTTTATACCATTTGTTATCTTCTCAATTTTTTATTGAATATGTTGTTGTGTCTCAAATTTTAATAGGTCGGAGTTAACTTCTCAATTTATTTAATATCATGATTTGTTTTTCATTTTTACCAAAGTTTAATAATAACGAAAATATAATAATATATTTAAAATTATGTATTATATTAAATTTAATTATTTATTATTTTTAAATTAAATTTGAATTTCCTCTACTTATAATAATTTTTAAATAGTTGAATTCAAATTTAATGGTTTTTATGTATATTTAATTGTACATATGTTAGTATTTGTTTTGTTATTTGCTGTTTTTTAAAAAATGAATTAATTGCTTTTTTCAATTTATCATTTTGAGAATTTTTTTATATATGCATTTGGGGCTTTCTATGAAGTATGTAATTGATATACATATAATTTTTTTTTAAAAGTGCTTTCAATTTAATATGTAAAATATAGAAATAATATTACAAGTTTTTAGAGAGGGTTGTAAAAGACGAATGATTAATTTTGTTTTTTTTGTTAAAGTCGAATGATTATTTAAAAATGATATTAATTGTGGAATTTCAATAAGCAAATGAATGTTTCTTAAAATTTAAGATTGTTGATTCTGTTGGTGTTCCTCCTAGTGGAGGATTATATATATAGATATATATATATATATAAAGGCTTTTAATATAGTTTTATGGCTACATAAGGGTCAAAAGTAAAAGCCAAGAGGCAAATATAAAAAGAGGCAACAATAGTCAAGAGGCAAGTAAGCAGAAAAAGAAGACAAGAGAGAAAAGAGAGAGAAGAGAGAGAGGCAAGAAGAGAGGTGAAAAAAATAGTTTTCGTCCAGGTTCTTGAAGACTACAATCGGAGGCCTGAAAGTTTTCTGATTGGGCTGAAACTTTGTGGAAAGCTTCGTGACTCAGTGGGTTTGAGATTCAACGGTGGGATTTTCATTTCAACGGTTGGTTTCTCGTGAATCCGGGTTTTAGCGTGCCTGTTTGCTGCAGTTGTTCAGCAGGTTATATCTTTGGTGTTTGGAAAATCAGACGGTGAGTTCTTCTCTGTTTGAGCTGAAATTTGACAGAGTTGTTGTTGACTGGTTCAACTTTGATTTGTACGGTTGGATCTTCATCTGGTGTCCGGAATCCTAGTAAACCGAAGTCGTTTGTGACTGCTTATTTCGAGCTCTTGTATTGCTCTTGTATTGCTCTCTTGTTGAGCTTGTTGTATTGGAGATTGCTCTGTTGGAGCTTGAGTCTCTGGATCTGTTCTGAGGGAACAGGAAGGACGTGGTTGTAACTCATATTCATTTCATATAGTGAATTTTTGAGTGGACTATGGTCCCGTGGTTTTTACTCCTCACATCGAGGAGGTTTTCCACGTAAAATAATTTTGTGTCTCATTTACTTTCCGTTTTGATTATTTTCTGCCATCGTCGAAGTATCTTCCTCACAGGTTCACACAAGTGCGGGGAACTTTATTCCGCTGCGCCGTTGTTGTGTTTTGTATTTTTCCCAACAGATTCATTTAAAAAACCATATATACACACGAAATACAAATACAAATGGAAACATAGACGTAAACAAACATATCAAGGCCTTAACACATGTTAGTGTGCGTATACATATAGGGGCGATGAATCAGCTTGCAAGGAATTTGGCATGCGAGTGGGCGAACGATGGCATACGGGCTAATGCTGTGGCTCCTGCAGTCATTTCCACTCCTCTAGCTGAAGCTGTGAGATCCAACACTATTCCTCAAATTAAGATCTCTCTCTTTATTTTGATGATCTCTTGACTTTCTACGCATGTGATGATTATCTCTAGGTCTTTGATGATGAGTTCAAGAAAGTGGTGACATCAAGAAAGCCATTGGGGCGCTTAGGGAAGCCGGAGGAGGTAGCATCGCTGGTGGCATTTCTTTGTATGCCTGCAGCTTCTTATATAACGGGTCAGACCATTTGCGTCGATGGAGGTCTCACTGTGAATGGCTTCTCGTATCAGCCACCAGTTTAAACCCAATTACAATTTCAAGTTCAATAATAAATTTACATGTGAATAGCTTCTCGTATCAGCCACCAGTTTAGTTAAACCCAGTTACAATTTCAAGTTCAGTAATAAATTTAAATGTTTAGACTTTATATGCTCAATATGATTGATTACTTGGAGCCTATGCTTTTAGTTAGCATCTTCGGGTAAGTCACCCATTTGTGTGTAGCCAGACTTGAAATTTTCTATTAGCTCATCAAGGTTTTAGCGACCAAAAACCTAAGTGTTTAAACAAGCAAGAGAACTTTTTAATACAAAAGGTATTGGGTCCAAATGGTAACATATAAATTTTGCTGAATGTGGAATCTGGGTGTATTTTTATGTACTTTTTGGTAGAATCTGGCTGAATAACTATGAATTCAAATAGTAACCGAAGAATCTAGGTGAATAACTAAAAATATTTATAAGTTAAATGGTCTAAAAAATTACAAAATAAATAAATTATATTGCCAAGAGTTTAAAATTTTTACTTCAGTATTTGCTTATCATGTTAAAATTTCAATTTAAAATTTTTAAAGTACAGGGATGAGTCTTCTTCACAACTAATTATACGTTTCATATATAAAATATATGTATATATATATATATATATATATATGTATGTATATTATTTGGAGATAAACGAGGAAGAGAATTCAGAAACATCAAAGAGATTTCGAACATAAACGATGAGTCTTTAAGAGATTTCAAAGGTCGTTTATATATTTATTTTAAACTTAATATTTTGGTCAAATGCATTTAATTTTATTTAATTCATTCCATAATTTTCTTGATCTCTGATTAAGTTCATTCACTTATGTTATTTCCTAGACCACTTGATCCTCAAAATCTGAGATGTTTTATATTTGTAATAGACCCGGCTCGATATCTTTTTTACTATAATAACCCGGCTCAATATAAAATCTACTGGTCAACAAGACGAATGATTAATTATTATTTTTTTGTTAAAGTCAAATGATTATTTAAAAATGATTTTAATTGTGGAATTTCAATAAGCAAATGAATGTTTCTTAAAATTTAAGATTGTTGATTCATTTAAAAAACCATATATACACACGAAATACAAATACAAATGGAAACATATACGTAAACAAACATATCAAGGCCTTAACACATGTTAGTGTGCGTATACATATAGGGGCGATGAATCAGCTTGCAAGGAATTTGGCATGCGAGTGGGCGAACGATGGCATACGGGCTAATGCTGTGGCTCCTGCAGTCATTGCCACTCCTCTAGCTGAAGCTGTGAGATCCAACACTATTCCTCAAATTAAGATCTCTCTCTTTATTTTGATGATCTCTTGACTTTCTACGCATGTGATGATTATCTCTAGGTCTTTGATGATGAGTTCAAGAAAGTGGTGACATCAAGAAAGCCATTGGGGCGCTTAGGGAAGCCGGAGGAGGTAGCATCGCTGGTGGCATTTCTTTGTATGCCTGCAGCTTCTTATATAACGGGTCAGACCATTTGCGTCGATGGAGGTCTCACTGTGAATGGCTTCTCGTATCAGCCACCGGTTTAAACCCAATTACAATTTCAAGTTCAATAATAAATTTACATGTGAATAGCTTCTCGTATCAGCCACCAGTTTAATTAAAACCAGTTACAATTTCAAGTTCAGTAATAAATTTAAATGTTTAGACTTTATATGCTCAATATGATTGATTACTTGGAGCCTATGCTTTTAGTTAGCATCTTCGGGTAAGTCACCCATTTGTGTGTAGCCAGACTTGAAATTTTCTATTAGCTCATCAAGGTTTGAGCGACCAAATACCTAAGTGTTTAAACAAGCAAGAGAACTTTTTAATACAAAAGGTATTGGGTCCAAATGGTAACATATAAATTTTGCTGAATGTGGAATCTGGGTGTATTTTTATGTACTTTTTGGTAGAATCTGGCTGAATAACTATGAATTCAAATAGTAACCGAAGAATCTAGGTGAATAACTAAAAATATTTATAAGTTAAATGGTCTAAAAAATTACAAAATAAATAAATTATATTGCCAAGAGTTTAAAATTTTTACTTCAGTATTTGCTTATCATGTTAAAATTTCAATTTAAAATTTTTAAAGTACAGGGATGAGTCTTCTTCACAACTAATTATACGTTTCATATATAAAATATATGTATATATATATATATATATATATATGTATGTATATTATTTGGAGATAAACGAGGAAGAGAATTCAGAAACATCAAAGAGATTTCGAACATAAACGATGAGTCTTTAAGAGATTTCAAAGGTCGTTTATATATTTATTTTAAACTTAATATTTTGGTCAAATGCATTTAATTTTATTTAATTCATTCCATAATTTTCTTGATCTCTGATTAAGTTCATTCACTTATGTTATTTCCTAGACCACTTGATCCTCAAAATCTGAGATGTTTTATATTTGTAATAGACCCGGCTCGATATCTTTTTTACTATAATAACCCGGCTCAATATAAAATCTACTGGTCAACAAGACGAATGATTAATTATTATTTTTTTGTTAAAGTCAAATGATTATTTAAAAATGATTTTAATTGTGGAATTTCAATAAGCAAATGAATGTTTCTTAAAATTTAAGATTGTTGATTCATTTAAAAAACCATATATACACACGAAATACAAATACAAATGGAAACATATACGTAAACAAACATATCAAGGCCTTAACACATGTTAGTGTGCGTATACATATAGGGGCGATGAATCAGCTTGCAAGGGATTTGGCATGCGAGTGGGCGAATGATGGCATAAGGGCTAATGTTGTGGCTCATGCAGTCATTGCCACTCCTATAGCTGAAGATGTTAGATCCAACACTATTCCTCAAATTAAGATCTCTATCTTTATTTTGATGATCTCTTGACTTTCTACGCATGTGATGATTATCTCTAGGTCTTTGATGATGAGTTCAAGAAAGTGGTGACATCAAGAACACCATTGGGGCGCTTAGGGAAGCCGGAGGAGGTAGCATCGCTGGTGGCATTTCTTTGTATTCCTGCAGCTTCTTATATAACAGGTCAGACCATTTGCGTCGATGGAGGTCTCACTGTGAATGGCTTCTCGTATCAGACACCAGTTTAAACCCAATTACAATTTCAAGTTCAGTAATAAATTTAAATGTGAATGGCTTCTCGTATTAGCCACCAGTTAAATAAAACCCAGTTACAATTTCAAGTTCATTAATAAATTTAAATGTTTAGATTTTGTATGCTCAATATGATTTATTACTTGGAGCCTATGATTTTAGTTAGCATTTTCAGGTAAGTCACCCATTTGTGTGTAGACCGACTGAAATTTTCTATTAGCTCATCAAGGTTTTAGCGACCAAAAACCTAAGTGCTTAAACAACCAAGAGAACTTTTTAATATAAAAGGCAATGGATCCAAATGGTAACATATAAATTTAGCTAAATGTGGAATCTGGCTAAATTTTTATGTATTTTTTGGCAAAATTTGGCTGAATAACTATGAATTCAAATGGTAACCGAAAAATTTACCTGAATAACTGAAAATATTTATAAGATAAATGGTCTAAAAAGTTACGAAATAAATAAAATATATTGCCAAGAGTTTAAAATTTATATACTTTAGTGTTTACTTATCATGTTATAAATTTCAATTTAAAATTTATAAAGTAGAGGGATGAAGTCTTTATACGTTTCATATATAAAATATATGTATATATATATATATATATATATGTATGTATGTATATTATGTGGAGATAAACGATGAAGAGAATTCAGAAATTTCAAAGAGATTTCGAACTTTGATTAGACATCTCTTAAATACAAATTATATGTATGTATATATAGTGATATTATGTGGAGATAAACGATGGGTCTTTAAGAGATTTCAAAGGTCGTTTATATATTTATTTTAAACTTAATATTTTGGTCAAATGCTTTGTTTGTATTTAATTTTATTTAATTCATTACATAATTTTCTTTATCTTTAAATTTAAGAAGATTAAGTTCATTCACTGATGTTATTTCCTAGACCACTTGATCTTCAAAATCTGAGATATTTCATATTTATGATAGACCCGGCTCGATATCTTTTTTGCTGTAATAACCTGGCTCAATATAATATCTACTTATCAACAAGACGAATGATTAATTTTGTTTTTTTGTTAAAGTCGAATGATTATTTAAAAATAATTTTAATTGTGGAATTTCAATAAAAAATGAATGTTTCTTAAAATTTAATATTGTTGATTCATTTAAAAAACCATATATACACACGAAATACAAATACAAATGGATACATAGACGTAAACAAACATATCAAGGCCTTAACACATCTTAGTGTGCGTATACATATAGGGGCGATGAATCAGCTTGCAGGGAATTTGGCATGCGAGTGGGCGAACGATGGCATAAGGGCTAATGTTGTGGCTCATGCAGTCATTGCCACTCCTCTAGCTGAAGCTGTGAGATCCAACACTATTCCTCAAATTAAGATCTCTCTCTTTATTTTGATGATCTCTTGAGTTTCTACGCATGTGATGATTATCTCTAGGTCTTTGATGATGAATTCAAGAGAGTGGTGACATCAAGAAAGCCATTGGGGCGCTTAGGGAAGCCGGAGGAGGTAGCATCGCTGGTGGCATTTCTTTGTATGCCTGCAGCTTCTTATATAACGGGTCAGACCATTTTGCGTCGATGGAGGTCTCACTGTGAATGGCTTCTCGTATCAGACACCAGTTTAAACCCAATTACAATTTCAAGTTCAGTAATAAATGTAAATGTGAATGGCTTCTCTTATTAGCCACCAGTTAAATAAAACCCAGTTACAATTTCAAGTTCATTAATAAATTTAAATGTTTAGACTTTGTATGCTCAATATGATTTATTACTTGGAGCCTATGCTTTTAGTTAGCATCTTCGGGTAAGTCACCCATTTGTGTGTAGCCATACTTGAACTTTTCTATTAGCTCATCAAGGTTTTAGCGACCAAAAACCTAAGTGCTTAAACAACCAAGAGAACTTTTTAATACAAAAGGTAATGGGTCCAAATGGTAACATATAAATTTTGCTGAATGTAGAATTTGACTGAATTTTTATGTACTTTTTAGCAGAATCTGGCTGACTAACTATGAATTCAAATGGTAACCGAAGAATCTAGCTGAATAACTGAAAATATTTATAAGCTAAATGGTTTAAAAAGTTACGAAATAAATAAAATATATTGCCAAGAGTTTAAAATTTCTACTTAAGTGTATACTTATCATGTTATCTATATATATAAAGTTACTTTTTCTCTCTTCTCCTTCCGCCACATCAGCAGCCACCTCATCCCTCACATCACCAATTATTTTTTATTTTTGTTTTAAAATTCCCAACCTAACATTTATATTCAACTATAATGTTAGAAAACAATAAATAAACTGAATTATAATTTTCGAAACAGAAAAAAAAATTAACAAACAGTTATAAAACGTTATAAAAAAATAAACAATCAACAAAAATATGAGAAAATAAATAAACAAAAACCAAAAATATATATTAGTCATGAGCATCTCAGAATTCATGATGGTAATTTATGGATGAGACAGAATTATATAATTTGGTAGAAGAAAAATAACTCCATAAGAGAATCTAATAAACAAAATCATTGAAAAATAAATAAACTAAAAACAAGGATATATGTTAGTCTTGGACATTTCGGGTTTCATAACGGTAATTTATGGATATGGGACGACAATTGATCAATTTGGAAGAGGAAAAACAATTCTCTAATGGAATCCGATACAAATAGAACGGAAAATTGAGGTAACAAAGCGGGTTCGAGAAATTTTATTATCTAAAATCTCTTCCCACTCTGAATAATTTGGGTAAAGGTCAATTTTAGGACATATGTTTTGAGAAAATTCGGGAAAGTCCGATAAATTTTGGAAAATGATATATATTTTTAAAATTTAAAATTTGTAAACGGGTCATCCGGATTTCGTCACCTAAGCGTCCTACTAAGCATTCAAATCATCAATTACTTTTCATTTAAATCTTTTAAAACACAATTAAAACTTCGTCTGAGCTATAATCTTAAAAAACAATAAATATACAGAATTATACTTATAAAAACAGAAAAAGGAAATTACCAAACATTAACAGACAGGTATGAAGCGCTATTAGAAAATAAATAATTTACAAAAACATGGAAAAATAAATAAACCAAACATTAACAGACAGGTATGAAGCGCTATTAGAAAATAAATAATTTACAAAAACATGGAAAAATAAATAAACCAAAAAAAGATATACGTTAGCCATGACATTTCAAGTTGCATGACGGTAATATACGGATATGGGACGTGAATGGGTAATTTGGGAAAGGAAAACAATTCTGTAAGGAAATTCGGTAAATAACCGGAACAAAAAATTTATAAATGGGATGGGTTTGGGAAAATTCACTTCACAAACTCTCAATAATTTGGGTAATGATCAACTTGGAGACATATCGTGAAAATTCTAGAAAGTCCGGAAAAATTTAGAAAATAATATATAATTTGAAAATATTAAATTTTTAAACGGGTAATTGAGGTAATTTACCTCATTTTTATGTACATGTTTGAATAAAATAATGATTTCGAAAGATAATATTTGAACAGAATTGGAAATAGGACAGTAAATTTTAAACTGATACGGATGAGAAAGGAAAACCCATATCAAAAAGCGACAAGATACAACAAATACAATACATAAAAATGGATAAAAATAAGTGACACATCCACGCGTAGCGCGGTTTACAAACTAGTAAATTTATAAAGTAGAAGGATGAGTCTTCTTCACCACTAATTATACGTTTCATATATAAAATATATGTATATATATGTATGTATATTATGTGGAGATAAACGATGAAGAGAATTCAGAAATTTCAAAGAGATTTCGAACTTTGATTAGACATCTCTTAAATACAAATTATATGTATGTATATATAGTTATATTATGTGGAGATAAACGATGAGTTTTTAAGAGATTTCAAAGGTCGTTTATATATTTATTTTAAACTTAATATTTTGGTCAAATGCTTTGTTTGAATTTAATTTTATTTAGTTCATTCCATAATTTTCTTTAAATTTAAGAAGATTAAGTTCATTAACTGATGTTATTTCATAGACCACTTGATCCTCAAAATCTGAGATATTTCATATTTGTGATAGACCCGATATCTTTTTTTTCTATAATAACCCTGCTCAATATCTTTACATATCTCAATCAACCACCACAACTATTCTCATAACATAATCCACTTCAATCCTGACGGAAATGGCTGGAGAAGAGCAAAAACGTAGGTGGAGCCTTCAAGGCAAGACCGCACTTGTCACTGGTGGAACCAAAGGCATTGGGTTCGTATAATCTTTCTTCTCTCTCCATACATATTGAAATCACTAGTGACTAGACTATATATGTTGTTAAATTTTGGAACTTTTTAGGCACGCTATAGTGGAAGAACTTGCAGGATTTGGGGTAATAATACATACGTGTGCTCGAGACGAATCTCAGCTCAACGAGTGTTTAAGTGAATGGAAAAAGAAAGGGTTTCAAGTTACTGGTTCAGTCTGTGACGCATCGTCCTGGACCGAGAGAGAGAAGCTGATGCAAACTGTGTCCTCTTTGTTTGATTCCAAGCTTAGTATCCTCGTAATTAATCTCCATCCTCTATCGTTTAATTTCTGATAACATTATTGGCTGACATGGTCATGTCTCAGGTTTTACATTCTTGAATATTTTTTGCTTTTTGTTTTGAGAACAAATATTCTTGAATCTTGATATTAGATAAACAATGTTGGCGCAATCCGGTCAAAGCCAACAATAGAACATACGGCAGAGGATTTCTCGTTCCACATTTCGACCAACTTGGAGTCTGCGTACCATTTTAGCCAGCTTGCACATCCCATGCTCAAGGCTTCAGGATGTGGGAACATCGTGTTCTTATCCTCTGTTGCTGGGGTCGTGTCGCTTAGCATCAGCTCCACCTACTGTGCCACAAAAGGTACATACTGATATTGCACTCAAGAAGAAACCAAAATCACCACTCTGTGAGTGTGGTTGGTACGGCTTGTAGTAGAGCGTAGTAGTAAACAACATCAGCAGTAAGCTCTTGTGGTGGACACGGATTGCATATCCTGAAATTTTATGATATTTAGATAGGGATCCGGATCTGTCGGACCCAAAAAATTATTATACATATCCAAATAACCATCTCACCATGCGTGGGTATTACCCTAATAAAAATTTAAGTGATTGGTACAACTTAGAGTGATTAGAAACCATTTAATATTATATAAGTGCATTATATATGTATATATATATATATTATATTTAAAAAGATTGCTAAATAACAAAAATAATTAAAATAATGCTAACTGAGAGACAACTATCTTTTTAATGAAAATGTAAAATTTACTGTTCAACAAGACGAATTATTAATTTTTTTTTTTTTTTGTTAAAGCCGAATGATTATTTAAAAATGATTTTAATTGTGGAATTTCAATAAGCAAATGAATGTTGCTTAAAATTTAAGATTGTTGATTCATTTAAAAAACCATACACACGAAATACAAATACAAATGGAAACATAGACGTAAACAAACATATATATCAATGCCTTAACACATGTTAGGGTGTGTATCCATAGGGGCGATGAATCAGCTAGCAAGGAATTTGGCATGCGAGTGGGCGAACGATGGCATAAGGGCTAATGCTGTGGCTCCTGCAGTCATTGCCACTCCTCTAGCTGAAGCTGTGAGATCCTACACTATTCCTCAAATTAAGATCTCTCTCTTTATTTTGATGATCTCTTGACTTTCTACGCATGTGATGATTATCTCTAGGTCTTTGATGATGAGTTCAAGAAAGTGGTGACATCAAGAAAGCCATTGGGGCGCTTAGGGAAGCCGGAGGAGGTGGCATCGCTGGTGGCATTTCTTTGTATGCCTGCAGCTTCTTATATAACGGGTCAGACCATTTGCGTCGATGGAGGTCTCACTGTTAATGGCTTCTCGTATCAGCCACCAGTTTAAACCCAATTACAATTTCAAGTTCAACAATAAATTTAAATGTGAATGGCTTCTCGTATCAGCCACCAGTTTAATTAAACCCAATTACAATTTCAAGTTCAGTAATAAATTTAAATGCTTAGACTTTGTATGCTCAATATGATTGATTACTTGGAGCTTATGCTTTTAGTTAGCATCTTTGGGTAAGTCACCCATTTGCGTGTAGCCAGACTTGAAATTTTCTATTAGCTCATCAACGTTTTAGCGACCAAAAACCTAAGTGCTTAAACAATCAAAAGAACATTTTAATACAAAAGGTAAGGGATTTGTTATATTTAGAGATTTGTTATTAATTAGTCTTGTTATAAATATTGAAAGAATGAAATATTTTCTTCAACAAAATAACTGTAAAATATGGGTGTTATTAACATCCCACTGTAGAGAAGTTTTCAAAATAGAAGGAAAAAAAATGATTCTCAATCTTCAGTTTGAGTCGAAGCATAATCTTAAGGTAATCTTATCTTTTTAATTTAATTTATTTATATACTTAGTGATTTTTTTTTTAATTTTGAATTTTATTTCTAGGCTGATTTTTCTAAAGTTACAAACTTAAAGAAGATTTAATAGAAGAATTCATAGAATCTCAGAAAAGGTGCTGCTCTTAATAAATATACTAGTGTTTTATCCACGCTACGCGTGGGTTGTATGATGATTCTTTTTTTTGTTTTATATTTGCTTTAGTTATATTCGTGTACATTTTTTTTTTATGTTTTCATTAATTGAGAACTTTTGTTATCTGATTTGGAAAATTGTTATGATAAAATTTTCATTACTCTATCTAGCTTAATATTATTTTTTTTTTTCACCATCCAATCCCTAGTGAACTTTTGTATTATATTTTCCATACTCCTCTTCTCTCTCATCATCGACCACCAACTACGTCATTTATTTTTCTTCTGATCTTTTCATCGTTATTAGGAGACAGATGGACTTCTATTTTGTCAGTTCTCAGTGAGATGTTCCATTTTTCTTAGAATGAATGGACTGCTGACCATTTAATCAGATGGATGTTAGATGATGCAACTTTTTTTTTATTGTACGAAGAACTGACAGTGGTTCCAACTTACATAAATAATTAAAAACACATTAGCAGGGATAATCGAGCATAAACTGCTAATTTCCTTCTAAATTCTTATCAGACAACCTCTATTATATTGGACCCACCACATGCCTGAACTCTGGTCAAAACGACACAAATATTTAGTTCATTTTCTGATGAAACTGCATCCAAGGCGGAATACATCGACACATATGGATGTATTAAGCATTACTATTACTAAAAGCATTAAGCATGGAAAGCAACATTCAATCTTCCAAATTCTTACTAATCATTAGAATAACTATTGTTCATAGAATTATTAGCAACTTTTGCATACTATATTCGGTTGTTTTTATTGGTTTTTATTAGTGGATTATATAATGAGATAATGATAGATTTAGTGGGCGTCTATATGATTGTGATTTTGGTGAATTCGTTTTTGAGCTTATAATTGGACTTCTTTTTATTCTTTTTTTTTTGGGTTGGTGGCAAAGTTGTTGGATGGGTAAAATAAATATGATAAATTAACCAAATCTGTTTTGAAACTTTTTATAATTAGGCATCCACATATCTTAAGAACTGTAACTGAACACATCATTTAGCCTAACTATACGTTTATATTATATAGTTAAATGGAAGTTGAATTTGAAATAATTCACTTTAACTCTTCTGTTCACTACGTTTGTTTGGACTTAACATTTTTAGTTTCAAGTTTAAGTGTTTGGTGGATAAAAATGGGAAGATGGTGTGGCATATCGTCTTATTCTTATTGGTTAGTTTTTTTATAATTTAACGATGTGGCAATTTGTTATATTCTTATTGGCCGATTATTTTGGTGATTATTTTTGCCTATGTGGAGGCCTCCAAAAGCCTAGAAATCAATCCCTTTTATATAAAGGAGATAATAGAAACCCAAATAATTCTTCTCCAACTTAAAATAATGAATCTAAAATTATAGAAGATATGAATTTGTTGAAAATTTTACTTCAAAAAATATAGAAAAGTGACGTTATTTAAATAAAATTTATTAAATTATATCAATGTATTTATTTTAAATTTTATAAAAACATTTTATGATAGAAAATCATGCCACAAAGTATTTAAAATTATAACCTATCATTTACAATAAATTTATAATTGATGATAAAAAAAAATTATTTAGATTAAGGGTCTAGTTTTTTAGTTTTGAACAAGGTCTTTATAAAGTTTGAGACGCCCCTGATTCTCTCAGCCGACCTAGATTCAACTTATGTTATTGTATATTGTTGCATGATTTTTGGTTGAGTTATCATTAGTAAATTGTGACAGTTGGTACTTGGTAGTGCATGACGGATCCGATATGGTCGGATATGATCTAGTAGAACCTGAAATGTATGCTTATGGAATTTATAAAATAAATGGGAACCGCCGAGGTGTGTACACCAAATTAGATCAAAGACTTTAAGAAAAAAAATAGAATTTAATCAAAGACTTTAAGAAGAAAAAAAATCCATGATCAGACTAAGGGGTGCCTATTGGGTTGTCGTTAATATAGGACCATAGAAAGTTTGGTTCAACGTATATTACATTATGTCTCTATCAATTTATCTGTTGTGCTGAATAATGTTGAATATAGGAGGATAGCTCAAAAAATCATGGTTGGGTTCATGTAGATGGCAATTATATAAGTTACTTACTCACGCATGCTAGTCGGGTTGCCTTTTAAGGTAATTACCAAACCATTAGAAGAACATTCCATTTTCTGGCTGTTTTTACTGAACCATTAGAATTGCTAATTAGAGTGACGACTGACGAGATAAGTAGAACACATGTTAGTAGTTGGGTTTTATAAATGTGTAACGAGGTGACGAGATAGGTTATTTGATGAAATAACAAAGTAGTATAGTAAATCTTGAGAGTGGTGATTTTAGCCGTGTGTATGTTTGTTTGTTCTTGTATATGATCTTATCACTGAGTTATGTACTCACAACTCTTAGATCTTGCTGGTGAGCCGATTTGGGATCAGTCTTAGAGGCTGGTTCCTAGGAGATGCGAGTGCGAGGAGCCGAGGCTAGCCGGATAGGATGCGAGATTAGCGATGCACGAATCTTTTTTTTAATTTCTTCAAATTTAGTGGGTTGTTATAATTCAATCAAAGACTCGTTATTGTTTTTATTTCAAATCTTGTTTCTATTTTTGTAAGTCTTGCTATTGATTTGCATTTGGCAAATGTTATTGAATTGAAGGGTTTTAGACTTATACTTGCATGTTCAAAAAGGTTTTAAGTGTGATTTAAAGAAAAGTTGTGATGGTATATTAACATGTTTAGGCGCTAAGACCTAATCGAAAGTTAAAGTCCCGGGTAAGGTGATACAGATTTAACCAAAAATATAAATACATCATCAACAAAGCTAAGATGCAAAATTCGCCTAGGTAGTGTTGGTTGGATACTTGACCCCTACGCTCCCTTTTGTACATTCAGATGACGTGATAAGATATCAACGGAAAACACATAAAAAGTCAAAAGGCATGGAGGATGTAATGCAAGAAGCTCTTGGTTAGGTTCTATAAAAATTTTGCAAAAACGATTTGCAACCACCCTCGCTTGTTAATACTAGTTACTAACTCTGTTGCTAAGTGTACAGTTTCAAAAAACAACCTAGTTTTTAGAAAACCGGTTTGGTTAGGCAAAATACCACCATCCATAACATGCATCATCCCCCACCGTATGGGGTTTGGGGACAAGCCAGATGGTCTTAGCATTTAATTGTTTCTAAAACTGTTGAATTGAAACAATTCATCGATGGCTACAACAACATCCATCCCCACAATAAGCCAAGTTGACTTAAAGAACTTTATTGGATAGTCATCAGGACCAAAAGCTTTGTTCTTTGAGGATAAGACAGTGCGCGTTACTCTTTCTTGAAAAGATAAATGGATCGGATTATCTTCAGGCAACATTTACAGAATAGATTAACAATCTTTACAAAATGAATTAAACTTAAGAAAAAGGAAACTGAATCTAGTATGCCTTGTAAATTTCTATTTCTTGTTTTTTTTGTAACAACCACTTTGCCAATTTTGATTCTTGTTGAAAAGATTCTATTTTAGTATTCATAACAAAGTTCCATGCTTTATTGAGACATTAATTCGCGAAATAAATATACGTAGAGGGACCGATGGCGATACGTAGGATATGCACTATGTACATCCAATTCCAACTAACACAAAATAAAAATAACATTTTCCCTATGGAATAATTTAGATTGCCGTATCCATTGGTGGACCTTAAAGCAAGACCAACACACCTACTTTTTCTCATTTTTATTTATTATTTCCTATATACAAAAATAAAATATATTCATCAATTATTTTTCTTAGCCTTTCCCTTGCAACTACTAACATTTATCCCCCAAATTTCACATACTCTAATTCCACAAAAACCATTATCACAATGCTCCCATTCGCCAACTACTACATTTCTTCACCATCCATGTCGGAGAACAATACTAGCAACAACAAAAAGAGGAAGAAGAAACGTCCCATGACGGTTTAAGGTGGCGGCAGAGGGGATGATTTGGCCGTGGTGAAGGCGGCGGCGTGGGCTTGGTACCAAAGGAAAGAAGGCAAACCGATCATGAGAGAGTTTGATCTAACAAGAGCACCAAGAACACCTCGACCTTCACGGTACAAGATCGAAGCCACCAAGAACATGATCCTCTCTGAGAATAAGGTCTTGGCTGAAAATAGGGTTTCTAAGTCTTCGCTTTGGTACACGAATTACCCTTTACGTGGAGATCAAGAAACGCAATACTCTCGTCTTCTTGACTCTTACGAGATCAAGAACATCTCCAAGAGGCTTAATATTGATGATTCTAGTTTATCCGTGAGTTCGAGTAGTGTTTTCCGGCTCAACGACGATAATCATCATAATCAGAATCATAATCATGATTATGGTTCTGATGATCATGGTTTGTTGCAAAAGAGAATTGGCTATGAAAACAATACTACTAGTAGTAGTAGTAGGAAAAATGATAACAAGAGTGATAACGGCTTCATGAAAAAAGTGAGCAAAAGAAATTTGTGGAAGGGAATGATTGTGATGGGTCCAGGTTCGACGGTTTGTGGAAGAAGCGACGACGTGGATTTACGGGCTTCTCAGGCCAGCCGGAGAACGGTTAAGGTTGCGGCAGCGGCCGAGGCTCTGGTTAGGTCGGCGGCAAGTGGCAAAACTAAAAGTGGTCGTCGCTAACTTTAGTGGTTATTGGGTTGTTGAACCTTGAAGACTTTTTAAGGCTGGAAATGGATTTTTTTTTCTTTTGAACATTTTTTTTTTAATTTTACATTTCTTATTTTTCAGTTGGTGATTTTCACTAGCTGTGTATTTTTCTACCAGTCTGAGTAAATATGTACATCTTTAGGAAAAAAATGACAAAAGAAAATATTGAATTTGTTCTAGCTAATGGTGATTTTTAACTAGTTTGTTCTTTGTTCCCTTACATCATTATTAATAACTAATTTCAAATTTTAAACAAAAGTATTTCATTTATAATTTCAGCGTATTTTTATTTAGTAAAATATATTAATTTCGAATAAATAAATGAAGTGTTAATAGAAAAACATATTTTTTTTTCTATATTATATTAAACATTCTTAACATTTTCATCAACTTTTTAAAATGAGTAAAAAAAATCTAAGGAACCCTTTTAGCAAAAAAAAAAAAAAAAGCAATCTAAGGCAGCATTTATTTGCAATCAAATGAGATAAACACTTACTAAATCATAAACATTGAACACCAATTAAGTGTATTCTTACTTATCAAAAAATATATATGAAATAGTCTTTATGTTTCTAACTGATAAATTTTCTAATTTTTACTTGTTTCTTAAAGATAAATGTTTTTAAGTTATTTTATACATTTTTTTACTAATTAATGATAACAAATTGTAGATTTCAAAAAGTATTTATTGAAAATAATTAAATTTCTTAAATAACTATTTGTTTAGAGTAAAAAGAAATTGTTTAATCTCAAAATTTTGTACATTTATGAATGAACATTAAACAAATTTAATATATGTGAAAAAATTTTAAAAAATATCTTTAAGAAACACAGTAAGTAATATAATATTTTCGTATATTCATCATTAGGAGTTTGGAACTATATATATTCTAGAAAAATTGTATCAATAAAAATTTTTTTAATGATTTTTTTTTCAACAATCACGATACCTAGAACGGTTCAGAGATCTAAATCGGTGGTATCGAGTTTACATACGTAATATCATAAAGGTATCTACGAGCACTCCGAGTTAACTTGTGTGCCTTTAAAATGTTCGCGCGTCAGATATGTGTGATTGAGAATAACGTAAACGCCTCATTGGTCTTCGTAATCATGTAGAGAGAGAACGCTGACCACTGTCATGGTTGAGACATCATCCTCAGCAACTCTGAACAATCTGTTGCAAACGCAACCTCCGTTTCGTGTTTCGCAATCATGCAATGCATGCTTTGTCTATATAAATGATTCCAATTCGGCGTGTAGGGGAAAATAGACTACTACGGAAATTTCTAAGCTCTCATAAACACCTCATTGTTATCTTCTTTAAAAAAAAACACCAATGTAAGCCAGAAAATACATCAGTTTTCTTACAAGACCCATTTATATGTTGGTTATATGTAACCCGGATGATAAATTATGAACTTGGATAATGATTGAATCGCGCACGAGGACACTTTCCTTAAAGAGTATTTCGACCCTTATTAAGCCGTGGGTTACACGAAATCCCTAGTAGGATAAGACAACCAAAGTTCTCTTTTGTTCTAGGCAAAGATACAAGAGACACACTAGAGTTCTAGTGTTGATATGTGTTTTTCCAAAGATCTTTGATGATCTTTTGGAACAATGAATCTCTCTCTTTCTCTCTTTCTTATTTCTCTGTTTTTGTTACTGTTTTTTTGTAATCTCTGATTGTGATTTTGGCAGTGCCCACAACTCCTTTTATAGGAAACAAAAAGTCACCTCGGAAGATTGCAATGGTTAGTCCAAAAGTTATAACCATAAACCCAACAGTTGTAATGATTCATTCAACAGTTGCAATGATTGATAGAGTTGCAATGGTCGGTTACCAACAGTTGCAATGGTTAGTCACCGAAGGTTGTAACCATAAACACAACAGTTACAATGATTCATTTAAAAGGTTTCAAATGTTCATTTAAGCGGTTGCAACAGTTTGTTAACGGTTACAACGATTCACTTAAATTTTCAACATTTCTCCCCCATTTAAGTGTAATCATAGATTCATTAAATTAAATAAACAACACATAAATCAAACTCATGCATAAACGAAAATGTCGTAAAGATTGAATTTTCATCTTAGTGATATTACACATTCCAAATTCCCGAGAATCAGGATGTCCTATGGATTGAATCCTCTCAAATCATTTGGGCACATGAAGATAATACACATACAAATTTCCACACTACTCTAAGTGTTTATATTTGACACTATTATAAGCCATGTGTCCCTATCCATTCATGAGTGTATACAAAGCCAAGTCCTACCTTCTTGAAGCGGCTGCACTTCACACTCATATAGGTAGATATTTTAATCGTGTACCTGTAAAATACACTTTTTCAAAATACCTATTAAGAAAAATTTCAACCTATCATTTTCTTGCAGTTCCAAGCACATTTTTTGCGATGATATGAAAACATGTGCTTCAATCTTTAAGTGCGAGCTTTCCACATTGAATTCAGCCTCTAACGTCGTATTAAAGGGGAATTGGGTATCCCATCACCAAAGATTTCAAATGGACTTTAACCCCATCCCTTTCGCCGACTTAGTTACCAAGTCCCTAGCTAATCCCTTTGTCAAGTGATTCGCTAGATTTTGCTGAGACCGAACAAATTCTATGGTAATCACCCCATGAGTGATCAACTCACGTACCGCGCTATGTCTAACGCCCAGGTGTCGCGACTTACCATTATACACTTGGCTATAGGCCTTACCCAATGTAGCTTGACTATCACAATGGATAGATATCGGGGATACTGGTCTCGACCACAATGGAATCTCGTAAACTAAATTTCTTAGCCATTCTGCCTCTTTACCGGCAGCCGCTAATGCTACAAATTCAGATTCCATAGTTGAACTCGTAATGCAAGTTTGCTTTTTAGAAGCCCATGAAATGGCACCTCCCCCAAGCAAAAACACTCAACCACTTGTAGAAGAATGATCTTCCACGTTGGTGATCCAACTTGCATCTGAATACCCTTCTAAGACAAACCATAATTTATGGTTCCTTTCAAGTACTTCAACACCCGTTTTAAGGCTTGCCAATGTTGAGTACTAGGATTACTAGTGTATATACTCAACCTTCCTACATCATAAGCTATATCTAGTCTGGTGCTCGTCATGGCATACATTAAGCAGCCAATTACTTGTGAATACTCGAGTTGTGACACTGCTTTTCCGATATTAGGCATAAGCTTCACACTCGCATCCATGGGAGTGCTCATTGGAGAACAATTCTCACAATTGAACTTCTTAAGAACTTTCTCAATGTAATGAGATTGTGTCAAAGATATTATTTTGCCTTCACGTTTGATTCGAATTCCAAGAATCACATCTGCCTCCCCCATGTCTTTCATGGTAAAACTTGATGACAAAAATGCTTTTGTACGTTCTACTTGTCTAAGGTCGGTGCCAAACATCAACATGTCATCAACATATAAACAAATGATTACTCCATTACCGGACTCATCAAACTTGCTATATAAATACTTATCCGACTGATTTAACTTAAATCAACTTGATAAGACAACCTCATCAAACTTTTGATGCCACTGTTTAGGTGCTTACTTTAGCCCATACAATGACTTTATTAACTTACACACCTTATGCTCATTACCAGGCATAATAAAACCTTCAGGTTGCTTCATATACACCTCTTCTTCCAAAATGCCATTCAAGAATGCTGTCTTGACATCCATTTGGTTAATCACAAGATCATTAATAGCCGCTAAAGCAATCAATAACCTTATAGAAGAGATCCTAGCAACTGGAGAATATGTATCGAAATAATCAATACCTTCTCTTTGTTTAAAGCCTTGGATAACCAATCGAGCTTTAAACTTGTCAATCGTTCCATCGACTTTCATCTTCCTTTTGAAGATCCACTTGCAGCCCAGAGGCTTGCAACCAGGTGGTAGATCTGATAAGACCCATGTATTATTTCCCATGATGGAGTTCATCTCATCATTTATTGCTTCTTTCCAGAATGCAAAGTCTTGAGACTTCATAGCCTCACCATAAGTCTTAGGATCATTATCAATATGATAACAATATGAGTATTGAAAACCAATCTCATCTCTTGACCCTTCAACTAAATAAATTTGAAAATCAGGATCGAAAGATTTTTCAATCCTCCCTCTCTTGCTCCTACGGAGTATAGGTGACACGTTAGAAGGCATATATGTTTCATCTCCTTCTTTATTTCCACTTGGACTAGGAACCAAATCTTTTGGTATGGATATGGATGAAAAACGATTTTCATCAAATATTGCATCTCTTGATTCAATTATCGTGTGAACTGATACAGAATCATTAGGTTCTATGACATAAAACCTATAAGCTTTTGAATGTTCAGCATATCCAATAAAGATGCAATCAATGCCTCCCAAGGTTTTAATCTTGGGTTGGGGCAATCTAACTACAGCCCTACATCCCCAAACTCGAAAGTAGTTCAAGTTTGGTTTCTTCTTATACCAAAGTTCATAAGGGGTAAGGTTGTTCCTTTTGTTTGGAACCCTATTTAATAAATAACAAGCCGTTAACATGACTTCACCCCAAAATCCGTCACTCAATCACGAGTAGGATAACATGAAATTAACCATTTCCTTTATGACTCTATTTTCCTCTCTGATACACCATTTTGTTGTAGTATATAAGGAGCCGTAGTTTCATGTATAATGCCTATGGATTGGAAATATGCAGGATCATAATACTCTCCACCTCTATCAGTGTGTAATTTCTTAATCAAGTCACTTTGTTGCAATTCAACCTCAGTTTTATAAACCTTAAACTTATATAAGGCCTCATCTTTAGCATGCAATAAATACACATAACAAAAACGACTATAATCATCAATGAACATGATAAAATACTTTTTGTTTCCTAAAGATGGGGTAGAATGCAAGTCACATAGATCACTATGTATAAGACCTAACACTACATGATTTCTTTCAATACTTTTGAAAGACTGTCTAATTATTTTATTCAACATACAAGTACTACACTTTTCTATATCCATGTCAAAAGTTGGAATTAATCCTTCTTTAGACATATTAATCATACGCTTATAATGTACACGACCTAATCTAGCGTGCCATAGAGAAGTATCATTTTTACTAGAACTTGCAATATAAATAGAATTTATAACTTTA
Organism: Alliaria petiolata; assembly: GCA_020283515.1. Taxonomy (NCBI): domain Eukaryota; kingdom Viridiplantae; phylum Streptophyta; class Magnoliopsida; order Brassicales; family Brassicaceae; genus Alliaria; species Alliaria petiolata. Next base: position 53,275,236 of record JAHZTW010000001.1, read on the forward strand.
TTAATATTAAGCATGAACATGCCATTACAGAAATATCCAAATCCAACAAATACACCACATTTCGATAAGATATACTTATCAGATTCATACACTTGTTTATAACCACACTTATTTAAAATACTACCACAGACTAAGTTTTTCCTAATTTTGGGTACATGAAGTACATTCTCAAGATTAAGAATTTTTCCAGAACTAAATTCTAACACCACTTTTCCACGACCTAGGATAGGGGCGGTTGACTCGTTTTCCATATGAAGTACAAATCCATCTTGAACAGGTTCATATGTCTTGAACCAGCCACAATCTTTGCAAACATGTGTTGTTGCACCCGAGTCAATCCACCACGTCACTTCATCATCCTGCACATAAAATGCCTCAGAAATCTTTAATACATAATTCACATTAGAATATAAATCAAAAGGAGAGATCTGACCTTGATGAGTGGATGGGCCTTGGTCCTTGGACCCTTGCCCCGAACGGTTTTGTCCCGCTCCATTCTTATCCTTCCCTGCCCGACAATCACGTCTCAAGTGACCCGGCTTATTACAATTCCAACAAACGCTCTTAAGCCTTTTGTTAGATCCATAGTTAGCGCTGTTATTAAAGGGACGTTTCTTCCCTTTATTATTCATTTTAGAACTCCCATTTTCTGCCATTATATTTATGGAAGAATATCCAGCCTCTTTGGGTTTTACTCTACGCGCAAATGGCTACCAAGTTGTACAAGTGACAACTCTTCCTTTTTTTGTTTCAACATGTGTTTGAAATACTTCCATGAAGGTGGTAACTTGTCGATGATACTCGACACTGAGATGGATTCATCCATCTTCATGTTGTGTTGGGCGAATTGCCCTAGGATGCGAAGCAATTCATTATATTGCTCCATAACCGGTCTAGAATCAAACATCTTGTAATTATAAAAATTACTCACAAGGAACTTCTTACTAGAAGCATCCTCTGCCATGTACTTTGATTCTAACGCATCCCACAACTCTTTTGCGGATTCAACATTCTGATAAACATCAAAGAGTGGATCTGACATACCGTTTAGAATGTGGCCACGGCATATGTAATCATCGTTTTCCCATTTAAGTTGCTTCCTTGTCTCCTCCACAGACTCGTTCTCGACATCCTCTGGCACCGTAGGCATTGGCATGCTTAGAACATACACTATGTTAAGTGTCGTGAGGAGAAAATGCATCTTCTTTTGCCATCTTCGGAAATTTACTCCCTCAAACTTATCCAGTTTTCCAAACTTGGATGTCATCTCTCGCATAGACACACTAGCCATAGTTCACAAGAAAATACTCTTTAAGATTGTTAGTTATATGTAACCCGGATGATAAATTATGAACTTGGATAATGATTGAATCGTGCACGAGGAGACTTTCCTTAAGGAGTATTTTGACCCTTATTAAGCTGTGGGTTACACGAAATTCCTAGTAGGATAAGACAACCAAAGTTCTCTCTTGTTCTAGGCAAAGATACAAGAGACACACTAGATTTCTAGTGTTGATATGTGTTTTTCCAAAGATCTTTGATGATCCTTTGGAACAATGAATCTCTTTCTTTCTATCTTTCTTATTTCTCTGTTTTTGTAACTGTTTCTTGTAATCTCTGATTGTGATTTTGGCAATGCCCACAACTACTTTTATAGGAAACAAAAGGTCACCTCGGAAGATTGCAATGGTTAGTCCAAAAGTTATAACCATAAACCCAACAGTTGCAATGATTGATAGAGTTGCAATGGTCGGTTACCAACAGTTGCAATGGTTAGTCACCGAATGTTGTAATTATAACACAACAGTTGCAATGATTCATTTAAACGGTTGCAAATGTTCATTTAAGCGGTTGCAACAGTTCGTCAACGGTTACAACGATTCGCTTAAATTTCCAACATTATATAACAGTGGCGGAGCCACATGAGGAGTAATGGGGTCACTTGCCCCCAACAAAATTTTAGAATTATAGTCTAATTATATCCAATTTCAGTTAATGCCCCCATAATAATTTTTAAGATGCCCCAGTTCTTTTCTTCTCTACTTATCGTTTCCTATTTTAAAATGTTCGACAGTTTTTCTCTTTCTGTTTTAACTTCTAAAAAAAAATTTCCATTTTTTGTTACCAATTATTTAAATGTAAGAATCTAGTTCACTTTTTTTTTTTGGATGAAATAATAGTTATGGATTCTATATTAGATATACACCAAGATTTTGTCTTTACATACAAATCTAAATTTATGGTTATGTAATATCTTTTGGTTGTTTTTCAAGATATAATTGAATTTGTGTTTTAGTTTTTGTAAAAATAATTTTTATTATATGTCAAACTTTTAATATCCATAAAATATTAACAGACAAACTTTAAAATATATTTATATAATATAGCAGTTTTTATTGAGCAAACAAAAATATACTGGTTTTTATATTTTAAAATTTAATATAATTAATATTTTAATATATATATCTTGCCCCCAATAGAATAAGTTTCTGGCTCCGTCACTGTTATATAACACCATAATCCATCATAATCATTAGATGCCGACTAATCTAATCTACTAGTTTTAATTATTAGTTTTAAACTGCCTTGGAGAAAGGGAAATGTATTAGGTCGTTTAGGTATTAACATGGTAATTAGGTAACTACTTGTGCATGTAAGTGCATGATCATTTTTGTTTTTGTGTGGATAAATAATGTTAAGCAACATTAAAAAAATATTAAATTAGCTAAGACGAATAATTTATTTAAGTAATTTTGTACGCTGTGATTAAGAAAAAACAGTAAACTAGGCTCGACCATAATCTAAAACCCAATAAATTAGTCCTTTAGTCCTCAAATTATGTAGTAAATAATATTTTTGGCGTAGGGTAATGCTTAAATGGTAAAGTCATTCATAACTCGTCGTTCTTACCTAACGTTCGAAGCCACTAGTGTGACACCCGAAAGTTTCACCGAAACTTGATCTATTAAAATCCAAAAGAAAAGTTATTAATCCGAAAAAAAATAAAAGTAAAAAAGGTAAAAAATGAAAATTACTGATCAGAAAAAAATAAAAGTCAAAAGTACTAGAAAATGACTTTTGTGTGTTGTCAATTTTTGTCTTTGTAAACCTGCAAAATATTATGACACCTTCACAAGAATTCATTGGTCTAGTTCAAAATTTTAAATGTTATTGTTGGGTTCGAAGTTTGAACTAAAAAAAGTGGGCACGACACTAAGAAAAATAGGAGCCGTTGTGGAGCACGGCCCAACCTCATATTGTTATTTTTATTAGACATGTCATTCTTTCTTCTTTATTAGATTCGGAAGTTCGATGTATATCGATATTAGCAGTCATATATTCATAGAATGATAGTATATTCTACAGGATGTTTGTTTCTTTGTCAATCTCACTTAATTAACTTAAAATGCTGTAAAAAGTGATCCAAACGGTAAGAACATAATCGACAAACCAATCAACAACATTGTGAATTCTAGCATTATACGGGCTAAACAATTGGCCTATATGTTTGAAACTAGTGGTGGATTCATAATTTTTTTTTACTTGATTGTTTTTTGTTTGTTAATAAAGTAACTAACTTAGTAACTTAGTTCAAGAGTTAAAAGCAATACTCATTAGCTTTTCATTTGTAATTTTCTTTTTTGGGGTCAATCAGCTTTTCATTTGTATGGACTTTCGATTTTTTCATACATAAAAAATAAGAAAAAGGTCAGATCATACATTAATAATAGTGTTGGGCTATCGCATACCCCAATAAATAATCTCATTCAATTCATACCTAAAATTATTAAAAATGAGTCAATCCATACATAATCTTGTTCAATTCATACCCCAATAAATAATCTCGTAACAATGTTAGTTTTGCCGTCAGTTTTAGTCGTTTTAGTCAAAACCGTAGTTAAAAAACCGAAAAATCCTCATTTGTATTAATATACTTCTGTTATTATAAATTTTGAATTTATAACAGATTTTAAACTACTTGTATTTTGAAACATTTCCAGATTTATATAATATTGGTTATTATCTCACTTATGTTTTGAAATTCTCTTGAAATTTTTGGAACCTTAGACCAATTTATCATCCAATGATTCTTTTAACGATTTTTCTTGGAGAATGATTTAAATATTACTTAAATTTAATATATACTAGGTGATCAGCCCGCACCGTGTACGGATTATAAAACATTTTATATGTTCAATATATAATTAATATTGTATATTGAAGTTAATCTATTTATACATAATTAATTATGTATTAATAATAACATTATAGGAATATTTATTGAAAATAACGATAAATCAAATAAAAAATATTATAGATTTCAATAGAAATTGAAGATAAAAAGGTCATTAATCAATATTTTAAAATACTTCCTTAGATAAAAAGTTTAAATATGATAACTAAATAAACTGAAAAATATTAAAACATATAATAATTTATTTAATTTTTATGATTGGCATGCACGCAGAGTTTTCGTCTGATATATCCCTTTCTCTTAAAACAAAAGCTGAAAAATCCCTCTATTTTCTAATTTTATTTTTGATTTATTTTAAAGGGTGAAAAAATATGTTAATGACTGAAAACCCTAATAGTTTTAGAAAATTACTTCTTATGCCACCGCCCCACCCATCTGATCCAAGTTTTTCGGATCCAACCCGAGAAATTGTAAAAAGATCCGATCCGTTCGAGCCGTTCAACGAGCCGTTCAACCATAACTCCTCTTTCATTCATCTCTTTCCGTAAAACTATGGATAACTACGTAAAACTATGTTAAGGACACCAAATAATTATTGAGGCATAGCATCGACCATTTGGTAGAGAAATTTTATGCGATTTTCGCGCGGCTTCTTCCACTTTTCTTGTTCAAAAATCTCTTATTCTTCTCTTTGTTCGTAGAATTATCAATCTTTTATCTTAGATTATGCGATAGATATACTCTCAAGTTTAAAGTGTGTACATGGTATGTTTAGCTCACCAAGTGTTCGATGCTATGCCTCAATGAAAATTTTTCACCTTTAACAGAATTGGTAGAGCTCGTAAACATCATGAAATAAGATATGGGAGAACACATAAAGGTAATTGAAGACAATGTTGATGGATTGGCCGAAAGAGTCGCACCGTTGAATTCGTACTACTTGTATTACTATGTTGTTTGATTTTGTATTTGAATTCGTACTATTGGGATTACTATGTAAAATTATGTTGTTGGTTTTGCATTTGAATTCGTACTACTAGTATTACTATGTAGAACTATATTGTTGGCTTTGCATTTGAATTCGTCCACCACATGAACATCTTGTCGGAATACCATAGTCACAATCGGCTATGTAGAAAAACATGTCGATTAGCCTCTTGTTCTTCTTCTCGTCACTATATATCGGTCCATAATCAAGAGTTCGGGGGAAGAAAAAAGAAATCGGAAATGGGAGAGAGGAGATGGAGAATGAGAGAGAGGAGAGAGAAAGAGAGAGAGATAAAACTCGGTAATGAAAAAAAAAAGAAGAGAAGGAAGAGATTTGGAGATTTTTAGTATTGGGCGCCAAAAATTGGAGATTTAGATGATTGGGCGCCAAAAATTTGGGGATTTTAAGCATTGGGCGCCAAAATTTTAGTCACATGTGCGTGCCAATTTTACACATAGTTATACAGAATATAGTAGTTGTACGAAAGTTCCAAATAGTTATACTTTGGGTGTTTTCTATTTTAATTAGTATTACCTACCCTTAAAATTTCTTTTTATAGTTTTACACTTGATATAAGTCTATTAGCATATAATTCTGATTGTTTTATGTATTCATATGTTTAAAATCAAGATTTCTTTAACTTTTTCATCATTAGTTGGTTATTATTTACAAAGTGATCTTAAAAGTATAAGGAGTATATTGTGTAAATTCTTTAATAACTCAATAAGATATAATTTCATAATTTTCTACTTAATACACGTTATGAAATTTATTTGTGGTGTCACAATGCCAATAAGTATGTTGAGTAATTTTGTTTTAGGTTTTGTAAAAATCAAAATTATTTTTTTCCATTATAACCTTTAATCAGTAATACCAGTTTTACCAGATATATGTTTGCTCAGTTATATCAATATAGAAATGACCTTTAATGAGTTAGAGTAAACATTTCCTCATTTTCCACGAGCTGTAGAATATAACTCAATTGCAATTTAACCTTACTTTCATCTAACCCAAGCTTCCTGTATATCTTAGCTTATATCATCGATAAAGTTATGTTTTCCAGTGATGTCTTCGACATTAAACTATACATGCGACATTGACATTTAAAATGTATGCCGACGTTGGTGCTCATTGTATCATGTCAAAACAATACAAAAAACTCAATCAGTAATATTAGTTATTCAAAGTTATACCTTCTCTTTACTCAGTAATACCAGTTGCACCAAGTTTTACTTAATAAATCATGATTTCCAGTAATATCAGTTTTACTAGTTATATTGCATTTATCAGTAATACTAGTTTTACCCAGTTTTCCTATCGTAGAGCTCAAATTGGATCGTTTCTGGTTTTAATCTACTTACAATTTAATACAATTCAACCACTGAAATCCATTAGTTATTGATTTAAAGTCCTAATCGACCCAGATCGGCGGCGATAGAACTCGAGATCGACGACGATAGAGCTCGAGATCTACGGCGGCAGCGAGGAGCTCGGATTCAGTTTCGAGCAAGCTCGTTTCGAGCCGGAGCCGGAGCCGGAGTCGGAGCCGGAGCCGGTGTTTCTTTTTTTTTCTTTGCAATTTGTTTTTTTTAATTAAAATAGAGAAATAAGTTAAATTAAATAGTAAGGTCAAATTGGTCTTTCCAAATATGAGGGACATAGTAGATTAGTTTGGGATATAAGAGATTTGGTTTTGAGCAAAAGGGATATTTCAGCTCATGGCTCATGCACGCATGTGCATGTATAAATTTTTTATAGACATAAATAGTTTTAATATTTAAATATTGATTAATTTTCTTATATATTATGTAAACATTATATTTTTTTCATATATATACAGTTTTAGTGTTTAACAACAATCACACAAACTTTTCATATCGTTTTGTGTCTTTTGAAACTGATTATTTTTAAAAAATTTATTTTTTCTACCGTTTACAGTGATATATAATTGAAAATGTAAAATTTATATTAAATAATAATTAAATTCTTATAATATGTCTTGAATATTAGCTATACTATGCTTTCTTTTCTGCTTACATAATATAATCTTGTCAATATATATATTTTAAGTATATATTTTTCTTTGATCTATTGCTAATTAAACCAAAATGAGTTTTAAAATCTTTACTTATCCTAATAGCGGGTAGATGGTTGGCCCGCACATTCGTGCGTACCAACCACCTCACCGCTCTTAGGACAAATAGAGATTTAAAAATTATATAAATTGTTTAATAATTAAAATTGGATTGTAATCGAGGTTAACAAAATAGATGCACGACAAGTTCGCATGCGACTTTGAATTTTGGATAATTAATATTTATATCCACACACATATTTGTGGGAAAATCGAAATATGTCTTTTATGTATTAAAAAAACAAATTATATGTTTTGTAATATATATTTTTATAATGTATAGTTGAATTTTAAAAAGAAATAAATACGTATATTTATACATGTAAGTATGAGTTTAAATTAAGTGAATTGTAATATTTAGGTGTTGGTTAGTTTTTTTGATATTTTCCGCAAAACGTTATGTTTTACACGATGCAGTTTTTGTCGTTTAAGAACAATCACGAAAACCGTTTCTATCGTTTTTTATTTAATCAAAATTTCTTATTTTTTTAACATTTTATGAAATATGGTTTGAAATTAAAATTTATATTAATATTAAATATTAACAAAAATTACAAAGAATTTTAAAAAAATTTAAAATATAATATTTGACTTTATCATTAATATAAATATAGTACATTAGATAATCTATCAGTAATTTCCTTTTCAATAAAAATTATAATAAATATTTATTATAAATTTTGTGAAATCATATTATATAAATTCTCTGGTAGTTCTCCGCTCATCTCTTCGTCCAATATTGAAGAATTGGTTTGATGAAGAAAATAAATTTTCATATGGTTGGCTTGCACGCATGTGTTCATTATAAAATTCGAGCCGCACATGCGTTTATTATAAAATTTGCTTCTTAAAATTTTTAAATGACTCCGTAAAACAAAGCAAGATAATGTTACAGAAAAACAAAACTATAGAGATTTATTTTTATTTTTATTTCTACTTCTTATTTATATTTGTTTTATCTTATTATAATTTTTTTTTAACCCGGTTACATTTTATTTTATTTCTGATCTCAAATTCTCGATTTACAATAAGACTGTATATGAGTATGATATAAAGTTTTGATTTTTTTTTAAGATAAAAATGATATAACGTATTTACTATCATATTGGATAATATATTATCATTTTTTATATATAAATATAATATATATATTGGTTGTAAAATTTTCGTAATCATATTTTATGCAATTTATTATGAATATATGTAAAACAAATTGAAATCATAGTAGTTATTATTTTTTGTTAATTTAAATTTATTTAATTTTAATGTTATAATCTAGTGTATTCATGTTTTAATTTCATAATTTATTTAATTTTAAATCAACCAATCAAAATATTTCGTTTATTTTAGAAAATTTGACATGTTACATTTACATGTTATCATTAAAATGCACTAACTTTCATTGTGCAGATGACAAGTAAGCATTTTTCATTAAAAATGATTCTTAAATAATAGGTAGTAAGATATTTTTTTAAAGTACTTAAATTTAATATTGGAATTCTATTTGTGTGAAAATGGACAAATATCTCTGACGATCGAAACCGCACCCGGAAACTCCAAATCAACAATACATACAAATATATATATATATATATATATATGTGTGGACAAATGGTCGTGCATTTCGTCAGAAAGTATCAGAAACAATTTTAATTTTCTTGAATTGCAAGTGTCAAAATATTGTCCCACAGTGCAACACTGCAACTCATAAAACTCTGTTTAAGTTTATAGCGATGGGTCACTCTAATTCTATGATGAACACAGTGCGTTGGTAGGTTTGAGTTTTTAACTTTGCATTCTACAATGAGACCCACATATATATCATAAATTAAAAGAAATGTCATTTTATTCAATTTTGTTTCTAGGTTTGTTGTGGCCTCACTAATGCACGAAGATTCCTAAATCAATAATGTCTCTCCTCTTCTTTTTTCAACCCTTCTCTATCTTATGACGAGTACCAACTACACTTTATTTCTACCATATAAATTATTAATATTCGTAAACATATAAAAATGCAAAATGGAACCCATCTTGGCCGGTCCAAAGTTTGAAATAATTTCATTAACTTACAAAATTAGACGAAAAAGGAATTTGAAATAATGAAAGGACGTTCTTTTTTAGCACTATACATATCCCACTTCCATTGACACTTTGACAGTGAAGCAATCAGCATGATTATTGAGTCAAAACGAGTCAAACCACACTATTTTCCGCTATTAGAATCGATATATTAAACTAATAAATTATTTGCTTAGGAGGGCCACATCGTGACTTTTATTTCTTTCAATTGTGACTATTCTGAATCACTTCAAAGTTCGGAGCCAGAGATCAATATATTTTTGTGGGTCTAGAACTATGCGGTTAAATCACGACATAAATCATCATTTCTAAAGAGATTGTACTTAAGCTATAATAGAACTATCTCCTACTAATTAAACCATCATATTTTTATTTTTTTTCGTTCTCTAATTTATCGTTGCACAACTGTCATAGTTTTTTTAGTTCAAAAACTGATTAAAAATATTGTAAATATACTTACAAGGACTAGGAAAATCTTATGATATAAAATGTTAGGGCTTCACGATACTGTGGTAGATAATCATGCTGAAGGTCATATAAATTACATAAACACACTATGACAAAATCATAAATTAGTAGTATTTTTCCCGTAATTTGAAGAAGTGAAATTATGAAAAATAATTTGTTATTAGTTGAAATAACATGATATGTTTAAATAACATTATTTATTTCAAAAACATGCTATTTTTTTTTAAAAAGACCCACAATAAACAAACAAATATGTCTAAGATTTTACCATCTGTCGATCTTGCAAATAAATGACCAAAATAAAGTCAATTGCTGCAATTAATCCATAAAAAATATATTTTCTTAGCATACAGTATCGTGTATATCTTTTTAATCCTCTATATATTAATTGATAAACATTCTCACAAACTTTTTTATTTACAATAGTGTCATTTTGCTGATACATTCATTCTAACATATCATTTAATAAAATTAATTAATAGTAATAAAATTATTATAAATAAAAATAATACTAATTTCGTTTTTGGAGAATCGAACTTGAGACATCAAAGACAACATAATAAGCACACAACCACTTTCACAAAGACATTTTATATGTTTTCCAATCAGTTTCTTTTAGATATCTATAAATTACATTAGATATTAAAATTACTTAAATTAAATTTAATCCAAAAAATATCGATATGTCTTTTTTAGACATGATATTAAATACGAGCCATTAATTGTGGTTTTAACAAATAAAAGAAAACTGATATATGGTTTGTCCACCAAGTTTTTAAGTATAATCCGATTTTTTTTAAAAAAAACACCAAAATAAATGACACTCATTAATAAGACATATCCTCTTTATGATTAATACCTCCTCATTTGTCTAATATTTTTATTTACATATACATAACTCATTAATAATACATAACTTACAAATCGACAGGCTTCCGGTCAATACACTTTGATTAGCGTCAAGCATTGGAGCAAAATATGCATTAATATGCATACCCGCACTGTTCAATATTTTTAAGTCATTTTAAAAAGTTTATTTAAAAATAAAAGTCTCTAAAGACATATGGTAGTGTTTTAAAATCATATTATTATTTATTTATGATATTGTTTCCATAAATTTATTTATGATATCTCTTCATATTTTTCTAATTGTTTTAATATCATACAAATTTAAACTTTCTATATTTTCAACATAACAATTTATGTTATAAAAAAACTGAATTAAAATATTTTACTATAGTTTAATTTTCAATTATAAAAAACATAATAATAAATAAATTCAACTTCACTTAAACAAAATAAATATTATTTTATTAATACCGTTGATTAATAAGAATTTAAAGAAAATTTGATATTAAAATAATTAGAAATTATTATATTTTAAATTCAAATTCACTTACCCGAAAAAATATAAATCTCTCACCCTGCACAGGGCGCGGATTATCACCTAGTATATATACAAAGGAGGTGTGTGGCCAGGGGCGGAGCCAAGTGAGGAGTAGTGGGGTCAGCTGCCCCCTATGATTTATCAAAATCTGTTGTAATTATCAGAAATTTTATTAAATGCCACCGGTAAAACCTATTGTTTGCCCCCATTTCAATTTTTTTTTCTAAACTTTTTCCTTAAAAAAAAAAATTTCTTTCCTCTTTTTTTGTTTGTGACAGATATTTTTTTCCTTTTTATGTTTAAATTCTTGTATTAGAGATTAAAACACAATCTAAAGTCATTAATGTAGTATAATCTCAATAAATGTAAGAAAATATTATTTATACGTTCCTTAAATAGTTATTTTGGAAAATTTTAGGTTATTTGCTTATTGTACACAATATATTGTATTCATTTTCTTCTATAAATTATTTAATTTATTAAACCTATCAATAATAAATGTGAAATTCACTATAATACAATTGTAATATTTTCTCTTATAAGTTATAATACACGTTATTAAGTTAAAACTCGTTTAAAATATCACATAATGAAGAAATTCAACTATAAAAATCTACCGTGATACTAATTTAATTATTTTTCATCAAAAAATCTTTTTTATGTCTAGAAAATTCTTCTTATGTTATATTTTTCAACTATGAAACTTTTTATAAAAGTCTATAAAAATCATGTTTATGTTATTTATAAAAAATCTAAATAAAAATCAACTTTGAAAAAATTATTAAAATCGGTTTATGTTATAATTTCAACAAAAAAAAAATATTTTGAATTTTTTTTTTTTATTAGTTTTGTTGTTATATATTTTACCCCCAGTAAATATAAGTTCTGGCTCCGCCAGTGTCGTGCTTTACATATATTGAAAAAAGCAATGGTCTAAGGCCACCAAATATTTTCTTAATTTTAAAGGCCACATTTTTATCATTTTAAACTAAAATATGCAAAATAAATGAGTTTTTGTTACTTATGATACAAGAATATTACATAGTTGTATATTTGTTTTTGGAAAACATAACTAAAATAAAGTTTTGATGATGTTTAAAGTAACAATTTGTTAAAAACCCTATAATAATGTTAAAATACATAAAAGTTATAAATAAAAACATATTATTAAACAAATAAAAACCATATATATTATAGTTAGTCTTAGACCACCATAAGGCTAGGCACTGCATGCACTCGCCTCCGCCACTCGGGTTAGGCAAATAATATGTCGGTCATTCTAACTGAGAAAAACGTTTTGTTTAGTTTCAATTTCATAAACGAGCTGAGTCTATTCACTGGAACACAATTATGCGTGTTGGAACAACGTGTTCTCTAAAAGCTTTTGTATAAGTATAAATAAGTCGGTCATTCTAACTGAGTGGAGAGTCTACAAAGTTCGCTTACCAAATTTCTAGTAAATCTGTTTTACTATTATCCAATATAATATTTTGCTACACAAGTCTTTTTGGTCGAAAATACAACTCATCTTCATTTGAACTTTTAAAATAGTAATAAACTATAATAATGGAAACACAAATGCGAAAGAAGAAAAGGATGAAAGGAGGGCTATGGTTCACACTCAAAGTAGGAGTTGCCTTGTTGGTGATGAGCTAGTGGTTAGGTATGAACCGTATAATATCGATTTTTTGCAAGAGTGAAATGATATCACTCACATTTAGCCAAAAATAGTGATGTTTTAGATCTATTATAAAATCTGATGAGTGTGAAATTCGACGGCTATACTCACTGTAAAAAAATTATTCGAGTGCTAATAGTCCAAATCATCTTCTGGTTAAAAAAAATATGATGATGAAAGGAACGTCATTGTCGGGAATAAAGAGAATAATCAAAAGAAAGAAAAGGATGAGTTAAGGTGAAGAGTTGGAACTAAGCTGTCGGCTACTCAAATCCCATCTTAAAGTTAAGGCTGACCAGCTCATCTTTGGTCCACTTCACACACTTCCCTTCAAATTCAAAACAATTTTTTTCTTCCCGATCAAAAATTGTTTTGTCTTGGGGTACACAGAAATCGTAACTGAATTTTCATTTGATACTTGTCTTATAATTATAAACACAATTGACATGAGAGAAAAACAAAATTTCAAGATTTGTAACTTTTTACCTTTTAGAGCATAATTTTGATTACATATACACAAAAACTAAACTGCAATAATTTGGAAAATTGACGAAGCGTTCCAAAAAAAAAAAAGCAAAGACTTCAAAACTAAAAAAAAAGGAAATTAATCATCTATCTTAAAAATACAAGCTTTAGGAATTTTATACATATTAAAAAGAAATTGAGATACCAAATTTATCCATTATATATCTGGTTTGGTCCATTAGATCAAGAGTTGACAGTGCTACTTTTATAAACCCTTCACTGCTGGATTGAACAATCAATCATAAAAGGTTATTTTAATTTAAATGTGTGGTTGAATTTTTAAAATATAAACTAATTCGAGTTCGCCCTAAGAGAGAAACGCTCCCAGGCACGGACTCCGAGGCAGCCGCTGCAACTTCGTCGTTTCCTCTCCAGGATGAATTTTCGTCGTCGCCTCCCCCGCTAACCTCTCCGGTGGTCCTTGTTTCGAGATATCCTCTTCTCCGGCAAGAAGTGTTACGACCTCCTTCTCTCTCCGACGGCTAAATCGATGGAATCTATGGTGCTCTTGAGGACTGAGCCTCTGATCTATCCTTACTTTTCGCCGGAGCTCTTTAATCGAGCACCGTCTCTCTCTCTTCTTCACCGGAGGATCCCCTTTCCAGTGCAGTCGCCCCCTCCCCTTTCTCCGAAGCCACCGGATCCGCCGGATCCACCGGATCTACGGTTTCGGCTTCTCCTGCCTTCCTCGGTCCCTCCATCTTTCACCCACGCCCTGCCATTGTCATCAGATCTAACTCTTCTCTCCGTGATGGATTTTTTTGTCGCGGATCCCAGCCTAGATCCGCCGGGTTTCATCTCTGCTACGGCGAGACTAGTCGGTTTCTCCGGCGAGATGCAAATCTCTATGTCTCCCTCTTCTCCGCTGCCGTTCGTAACTCTCCTCCACCTGCCTCCTTTATTTGCTGCATTATCAGAATCGCCGGGTGGAGATATCTCACCGCCGATGTATCATAAGATCAAGCTTCTATCACTTCCTCCGACAAATTCTCGGTAACCCTAACCTCTTTGCTCACTCATTGCATTCGCTCCTTTGTGGACTTGGATTTCGAATTTGCATTTTTGTTTGTTGGGCATTGTTGGGATCGATCGTGTGTGCTGGTTGAACGTAGCTCATTTCATTTTCTGGTTTTCTGTGGTTCCAAATTTGAAAGTGCATTTATGCCTAATGGATTAGAGAAAAAAACCCTGCAACTTTCCTCCCTTCAAAAGGAGTGTACTTTTCTGGGCTTTGCCCATGAAATCTCTTCAACGTCACTTTGTACTGTGACTATTGGTATCTATTCCGGCTCGGCTGGAAAAGCTTTTTCGACGCATTTGAACTTGTTTTCAAATCCACTGTCAATCTTCTCTGAAGATGAATTTGTTGTATGTTTTATTGTCTTTATGGGTTATTGTAGTGTTGTAAGAGGATGTTTAATTCCCTCTTCTTGTTTTGTAACCGAAGAGTTTGATTAATAGAATGAAGAAAGGTTGTGACAAAAAAAATGTGTGGTTGAAAAAAGAAATGTAAAATTTAGTTCAAAAAATAAAAAGAAAAAAAGAAAGAAATGTATGTAAATTAAGAAAATAAACAAAAAAATTATATAGAAAACTTTAATGAACCAATACAAAATCTAAAATTTATAAACTTGAAAGAAAGGAGGAAAACTTATACTACTTTTATTTTCAATCCAGAAATAGATGGTACGTTTAATTTGTAAACACAATTCATTTAAACAAATTAAAACAATAGAACGAGCTTACAATACATGTGCCTTGTCCGAGTGCTAATTGATATGAGTGTATCTTTATTTGGCGCATGTGTTTTTTGTGGTTCCATCCATTGCATCTTCCTCCTCTCCAATTTTGTAAAAGTTATCTTTATTTCGGTTTGTCTTACTAATAAGTAAAAATATCAGAGGGACAATAAAATATAAAGCCATCCCTATTTGTCTTTTCTTTTAGCTTATTTTCGATTTCTGTAATCAAGGATTAGGTTGCAAGCAAGTTGGAGTATATAATAATATACACCAATCAATTCGTGTTCTTGCACATTCCAATCAAAATATACGTTAATGATAATAATTGTAGCCACTTGCCTTGACTAGTTGGTGACTAAGTTATTTATGTGTTGGAGACTAGTTAGACAAAAGAACATCCATCAGAGTTCTGAGACCGTATAAATGTCTAGCTTTTCTTTTGAAAACGTAATAAAAGTAAAACAGATTTTTAAATAATTATATAATGCTTTAACAAAAAAAAATTATATAATGACACCTATCATCGAAATATTCAGCTTTATCTAATACTTTTTTAATAGTTTTAAAATTGACGGGTCTTTTATGTTTTGTGGATTATACTAGTGTTTAAACTTTAAAATCTGAGAATGTATGTGTGAACTATACACGATAACACACAAAAAAAAATTACAAGTTAAGTGTGCTCAACTAGAATCATACTTCTATAATCTAATGAAACTAATTTTAAACGATAGTTTTAACCATTTTTGTAAAAGATATTTATGGTCATGTTCATTTTTTAAAAAAAATCATATTTACGTAAAAGCATTTAAATAATAACAAATTCAAGAAATTTATTCTTGACATATAAAAAAATTAAGAGTTTTTGAATGATTTTTCTTTCCTCGAAAATGTATTAAATGTCTAGCTGAAAATTTGAAGTAATATATGCTATTCACTCTTTTTTTTTTTAATTCAAACATACCATTTTATTGAAATATTACTTAAAATGTTTCTCCCTTTCAATCGTTAGACTTACCCAAAATGGGATACAACTATCTAAATAAACATAGTAAATAGAGAAAGTAAAGGCTGTTTTTGCAATCAGGTGGCCACTTAGATTTGCCTTCTTCAAAATGTGAATTGAGATTCAATATGCTATTTCACTAAACGATAAAAACAAAAATATGCTAATCATTAATTTTCTATGATATTTTTATAGTTAGACGTCGACTCCGTGTTTTGAGTTAATTTATCCATTTTATTATATAGTTTGGTTTTGAATATTTGTGTCCACATATGTAGACATTCGGCTTAAAGTAGATCTAATTTTTTGGATTACTATACTAAAAAAGTGGTACCATAAAAATAATCAACCCTAAATCCATCATTCCACTTTCCTTAAACCAAATTTTAAAATCTTTAGTTGTTTCTTCATCCACAATTCTGTCAACACGAGTCAAAGCCACAGTGACAATATATTAGATATTTTATATCAAAATTATATGAACCATATAATATACAAAAAACGGTGCAAACCATAAAAATCTACGTGAACACTTTTAATTATTGTAGTACATTGTTCAGAGCCCCTAATAAAAGGTCACTTCATCGATAGACCCACAATTTTTTCCACCTCATTCAAAATTGATATTAAATATGTACCGTCCGATCAAAGTCATCATCGATCGAACGACGATCTTTAATCAGGTCAACTGTTTGACCCTACACTCGACCGTAGCTGAATAAAACTCCTCATTCCTCACGGTAATCTGCTGCAATCAGCCTTAGCGAATCCCACTCTCCTATTGGTTACATCAAACTCAACCCATAGATTTTGTTGATGAACGTTCCCGATTATATTACTAGCTGCTCCAAGCATACTCGACCGTCCGATTCCAATACAGTGGACCCCACCTCCTACGTTAGCCAGAAGCCTCTCTTTCGGAACGAGTATCTCAACTCCTCTTCTTAACTCGAACACAAGATCGCCTATCAACCGTTGGATCTCCATCGCGTTTCCAGCGAAGCACATGTCAGCTGTTCCACCGTACACGTAACCCTTCTTTAATCTGGGCCCCACACGTCTCACTATCTCTTCTCTCACTTTATTGTAAGCAGCGTCCACCAAATGAGTAAACTCGGATCCCGAATCAACCATGGTTTGACCCGACCCGCCTGCATCGGGTCTAAAAACCGAACCGGAAATGTTAAGCTTCTTTTGACCAATTCGAATCCCAATCATCGGTACAGTGTAAGCGAGAGGATCCAAATTCGGCATGCGTTGACTCTCGGGAAAAGTCAACAGGGAAACGTATCTAAACCCGCGAGAATTCGGGTTTTCCCCGAGGTAAAACGAACCGGTTGGTATTAAACCGGGCCGGTTCGACTTCGGAGGTATACAGTAGGAGAATTTCGAAATCTTGGCTTGCGAAACGAAAGAGAGACGGCCACGATTCATTCCCAAAATACCCCTATCTTCTGAAGATTCAGTAGCGCAACCAAGAATCAAAGGAGGGGTACTTTCGGTATTTGAGAAAGTGATTTTTTCTTTGACGAGATTGCCCTCAGCGAAGGTCCCGTCTGCATAGAAGTAAGAGTAGTGACAGAGACGGTTCGA
>JAHZTW010000001.1:53306810-53316907 GCA_020283515.1 Alliaria petiolata
ATGAGGAGTTTGTAGAATTGCGATATTGTTAGGGAAAATCAATCGGTTCTTCACCTGGATTTGCGCTTATATTGATTTCTTGATTGATCACCTAGAAATCAAACCCTAGGTTGTTTAATAGATGCGAGAGCATTGTTAATCACCAGAACTAGTGTTAGGTGAGCAAAATTCCTACTCGCAAAGAGATTTGGTCTAGGGATTTTGTGAACAATCGAACCTGTTTTTAATGCTTGCCTGAATTGATAGGATTTACAAAGAGATTTGGAATTCTAAAATTTAGGGATAGATAACTTCTGCGACGAGAGTTGATTAGTTTTAAATCTGTGTTTCGAGTTCTAGACGGCTCATAATAATTTCCCTGATAGTATACATTCTGCATTCTCGGATTTAACCTGTGAATCATCCTTGCCTAGCGTTTTGTCTCATTGAATTTTAAGAACTTTAAATCAATCACTCACTGCTTTTTAGTTTATTTGTTTCGTTTTACATTCATCTGAAATCGACTTAGCATAATTTGAATCTAGAAATCGTTGTGTAGCTCATACTTCCTTTGGGATTCGTTAACCCTTTGTACTTCAACTGCATTGCTGTGCACTTGCAGTATTGATTTATTTAGGTAAAACTTTGACCCTATCAAGTTTTTGGCGCCGTTGCCGGGGAAGTAAAACGCTGCCTACGGAATCTAGTATTAGAATTTTGACTAGGTTTCTTTTTGTTTTTAGTTACTAACGACTTAGTTTCTTGTTTTTGGTTTCAGGTGCATGCCCAATCGCAGTACCAGAAGCAGCAAAGAGAAGGAACTACTGGGACTTGACAACCAGGGGCTCGGCCGTTTAGAAAGGACAAATCGGAAAATTGCAAAGGCGTAGATCGACACCAGTACTAGTATCGATCGACACTCATTGCGAACAGAGATGGTTAATCCTGTAATCCTGACCCGAGACGAAGCTGGAAAATTGATTGATGGAGAAGGGCGTAGGAGGAACGCTCAGGGACAGATGTTGGATGAGAATGGTGCTCCAATCGTCGAGCAAGCAGTGCAAATTGTGCCACCTGCGAATGAACGTGGGAGAACACTTGGGGACTACAATAGGCCAGATCAGTCCTACGCAAACAGAGCTGCGATTCGCCCACCTCCTTTTCAGAGGCATGATTTTGAGCTGAAGCCTGCGTTCTATACTTTGGTATCTCAGCACCCCTTCCATGGTCTTCCAAATGAGCATCCTATGGACCACATAGAGAGGTTTGAAGATCTAGCATCTAGCATTAAGGCCAACGGAGTGTCTGACGATTATCTTTTCTGCAAACTCTTTCCGTACTCTCTTGGAGGAGATGCAGCATATTGGTTGAAGCAGCTGCCACCAGGATCACTTACTACCTGGGAGGATACCAAGAACGCATTTCTGCGCAACTTTTTCGATGATGCAAGGTCTGAGGAGCTAAGGATGAAGATTTCTGCATTTTCTCAAGGGCCAACTGAAGCATTTAAGGCTGCTTGGCTGAGATTTAGAGCATACCAGAGGGATTGCCCGCATCATGGATTCAGTGAGGTACAACTACTTGGGATTTTCTTCAGAGGAGTGGACTGGCGATACCAGATGGCATTGGATGCTGCAAGAAATGGGAATTTCAACACCCAGTATCCAAAAAATGCCACCATACTTATAGAGAATTTGGCATCTAGCAATAGCACAAAGAATGCAGATTTTGAGAGAAAGAAGCAAGCTGGTGTTAATGATGGGAGTCAAATTGCAGAATTTAAGGCCAAGTTAGACAGTGTACAAAGCCTTCTGGTGAATAAGAAGCAAGTTCAGTTCGCCAATGAAGTAGAGACATTTGAGCCTAATGAAGTGTATGAAGAGGAAGATGTCAACTACATCACTGGAGGTGGTTTTCAAGGCCAAAGGTATGGAAATCAGCAAGGGAACAGAAGTTTCAGTGGGAACAATCAGAGGAGTAGCTACACAGGAAATCAGAATACTTCTGGTTATCCTCCAAAACCTCAATACCAGAGAGGTGAGTACCAAAAGCCTTATCAGAACAACAATAACTTCACAAGGAGCTATGGTTCCTCTTCTTATCAAAACCCACCAGCAAAATCTGCAGACAGTAGGATGAAATCTATGCTAGAGCAGATTCTAGAAGGACAGCAGAAGATGACAGTAGACTTTAATGGGAAGATGGATTCATTGTACCAAGATTTGAATGGGAAGATAGAGAGTTTGAACATTCATGGGAAGATAGAGAGTTTGAACATTCATGTGAAGAAATTGGATGTTCAAGTTGCCCAAACTGCCGGAGCTGTTAATAGGCAAGAAGGAGTTCTTCCTGGAAGGACTGATGCTAATCCTAAGCGCCACGTCAATGCCATCGAGTTAAGGAGTGGAAAGCACCTCCAACCAGTGCAGAAAAAGGGTATAACTACTGAAGAAATAGAAGAACTTGAGGATTTTGAAGCTGAGAATCGTGCTGCAGAGCCAGTGTCGATCGACACCAGTGAAGGGTGTCGATCGACACCAATAATAATCGACGAGAATTCGACTCGACACGAGTCGAAATCGACTCGTGGAGTCGAGTCGACTCGACACGAGTCGAAATCGACCAAGCTCGACACGAAGGTCGACACGAAGAAAAAGTCTACGTCAGATGCTAGTGTCGATCGACACCGTACCCAGGAATCATCAATTCGAGCTGAAACTTCAAGAACTGCAGAGGAGAAGCTGTACAAACCGAAGATACCTTACCCCTTGATTCCGAAGAAGTCTAAGCAAGAGCTACTCGATGCTAGATGCAAGGCTATCATGGACAGATTGGTAATTGAGATTCCTTTGATAGATGCAATCAAAACCAGTCATGTGATAAGAAGGCACGTGAAGAGGATGATGAGCAATAACTTTGATCTTGAACAAGAAGTGATGTTGATATCCGAACAGGTCAGTGCCATCATTAAGAACAGAATTCCAGAAAAACTTTCAGATCCTGGGAGCTTTGTTTTGGATTGCACAATCTTTTCAGAAAGGTTTGGAAGATCTCTATGCGATTTGGGTTCAAGTGTCAACCTTATGCCTCTCTCGGTTGCTACCAGACTTGATATGACAGACTTCCAACCCACTAGGATCTCTCTAGTCCTAGCAGACCGCTCCATAAGAATCCCTGAAGGTGTCTTGGAGGATGTACCTGTCAAGGTAGGAAATTGCTTGATTCCTACTGACTTTGTGGTTCTGGAGTATAGCGATGAACCCAAAGACCCTCTTATCCTTGGAAGACCCTTCTTAGGCACAGCTGGAGCAATTATTGATGTAAGGAAGGGAAGGATAGCTCTGAATGTTGGTGACTTGGAAATGAATTTCGACATGGATAAGCTGATGAAGAGGCCAACAATAGATGGACAGACCTTCTTTGTGGATTCCCTCACCAACCTGGCTCAAGAGATTTTCCAAGAGAATAATTCTACTGACCCTTTGGAGAGAGCTTTGACAACATCTACCACAGAAGCAGAGTATCTAGATGAGGATGCTGTGGGGTATTTGAAGATGATGGATACTAGCGAGCAGGTCATGCAGCTCGTTGCACAAGAGGAACTCGTTGGAACTTCTGAAAAGGCTGCCACAATGGGCAACTGGAGTGAAGCTAAAGTCCCGAAGATTGAGCTTAAACAGCTCCCTGCAGGGCTAAGGTATGTTTTTCTTGGACCAAATTCCACATATCCAGTTATTGTGAATGCTTCTTTGAACAATGCAAAGCTCACGTTATTGCTAAGCAAGCTGCGCAGATTTCGCAAAGCTCTTGGCTATTCTCTTGATGATATTTCAGGTATATCTCCAGATTTGTGCATGCATAGGATTCACCTTGAAGATGAGACGAAGTCATCCGTGGAACACCAGAGAAGGCTGAATCCGAACCTGAAAGAAGTTGTCAAGAAAGAGATTATGAAGCTCCTGGAAGCTGGGATCATCTATCCTATTTCAGACAGTGCTTGGGTTAGTCCAGTTCATGTGGTTCCTAAGAAAGGAGGAGTTACAGTGGTGAAGAATGACAAGGATGAGCTGATTCCTACAAGGACGTGACTGGTCACATGATGTGCATAGACTACCGGAGCTGAATGCTGCAACCAGGAAAGACCATTTTCCACTACCTTTCATTGACCAGATGCTGGAGAGGTTGGCGAATCACCCATATTATTGCTTTCTAGATGGGTATTCAGGGTTCTTTCAGATTCCTATCCACCCAGATGACCAGGAGAAGACCACTTTTACATGTCCCTATGGCACTTTTGCATATCGCAAAATGCCATTTGGACTTTGTAATGCTCCTGCGACCTTCCAGCGCTGCATGATGTCTATCTTCACTGACATGATTGAGAAATTTATGGAAGTCTTTATGGATGATTTTTCTGTCTATGGATCATCCTTTAAAGATTGCCTAGAGAACTTGTGTGCTGTGCTGCAGAGATGTGAAGAGAAACACTTAGTGCTGAATTGGGAGAAGTGCCACTTTATGGTCAGAGATGGTATTGTTCTTGGGCATCGAGTTTCTGCAGATGGTATTGAAGTGGACAAGGCCAAGATTGGTGTGATGACTAGTTTGCAAGCACCAGATTCTGTGAAGTCAGTGAGGAGTTTTCTGGGTCATGCTGGGTTTTACAGGAGATCCATCAAAGATTTCAGCAAGATTGCAAGGCCACTTACTGCGCTTCTCTGCAAAGATGTGAAGTTTGACTTCACTACAGAATGTCATTTGGCTTTTGAGCAGATAAAACAAGCTTTGGTGAGTGCTCCAATTGTTCAGCCTCCGGACTGGGATTTGCCTTTTGAGATAATGTGTGATGCCAGTGACTTCACAGTAGGAGCTGTGTTGGGACAGAAGAAAGACAAGAAGCTTCACGCCATATACTATGCCAGCAGGACATTGGATGATGCTCAGCGGAATTATGCAACCACTGAGAAGGAATTGTTAGCTGTGGTATTTGCCTTTGAGAAATTTTGGCAATATCTTGTTGGCTCCAAAGTGATAGTTCATACTGATCATTCTGCTCTGAAGTACCTAATGCAGAAGAAGGATGCAAAACCAAGGTTGTTGAGATGGATCTTACTTCTTCAGGAATTTGACATTGAAGTGAAGGATAAGAAAGGTGTTGAGAATGGAGTAGCTGACCATCTTCCAAGGATTAGGATTGAGGATGACGTCCCCATTGATGATTTCCTGCCTGAAGAGAATGTTTACTTCATTGAATCCCAATTCCAAGCTTTGAGTTCAGAGAATCTGCAGTTTTGTGACGAGAAAAGACTGGTGTCGATCGACACCAGGAGGGTGTCGATCGACACTTCCTCAGCAGACTTCGACAAATTACTCGACACGAAGCGATATCGATCAAGGTCGACACAGATGCTCGACACAAGCACCCAACGCGAGTCAGTAGTGTCGATCGACACTGGCAGTGTCGATCGACACCTTTGTCGACCAGACACAGTATTTCAGCGGATCTTACATGACTTGTTTCAACAACCCCTATTTGCTGTTAATTCTTCTTCCATACCATGGTATGCTGATATTGTGAATTACCTAGCTGTTGATGCTGATCCTACACATCTCAAGGACTTTGAGAAGAAGAAATTCATGAGAGAATCTAGGAGATATTATTGGGATGAGCCCTATTTATACAAGCATTGTTCCGACAATGTTTACAGAAGATGCATCGCAGAGACTGAGGTTCAAGACCGTCTGTTTCATTGTCATGGTTCTGAGTATGCGGGACACTTTGCTACTTTTAAGACAGTGTCCAAGGTTCTTCAAGCAGGCTTTTGGTGGCCTACAATGTTCAAGGATGCTCAGATTTTCATAACACAATGTGATGTCTGTCAGAGGAGAGGGAAGATCAACAAGAGACATGAGATGCCACAAAACTTCATCCTTGAGGTTGAAGTCTTTGATTGCTGGGGCATCGATTTTATGTGTCCTTTTCCCTCATCTTATGGGAACAAGTATATCTTGGTCGCTGTGGACTATGTGTCTAAATGGGTAGAAGCAATAGCTAGCCCCACCAATGATTCTGGAGTGGTGTTGAAACTGTTTCGCACCATCATTTTTCCCAGATTTGGAGTGCCCCGAATCGTTATAAGTGATGGTGGTTCTCACTTTATTAACAAAGTGTTTGACAAGCTGTTGAAGAAGCATGGTGTTCAGCACCGTGTGGCTACTCCATATCATCCGCAGACGAGTGGACAGGTTGAAGTTTCCAATAGGCAAATCAAGCAAATCCTGGAGAAGACTGTTGGAAAGACAAGAAAGGATTGGTCTGCGAAGTTAGATGATGCACTTTGAACTTACAAGACTGCATACAAGACACCTCTTGGGACTACACCATTCCACCTACTCTATGGCAAAGCTTGCCATCTTCCGGTGGAGTTGGAACACAAGGCACATTGGGCAATCAAGAAGATGAATTTCGACTTGAAGCCAGCTGCAGAGAGGCGTTTGATACAACTCAATGAGTTGGATGAGATTCGACATCATGCATATGAGAGCTCAAAGATCTACAAGGAGCGCACCAAGGCCTATCATGATAAGAAGATCATCCCCAGAAACTTCGAACCAAATGATCAGGTACTTCTGTATAACTCTCGTTTGCAATTGTTTCCTGGTAAATTGCGTTCACGTTGGTCAGGTCCTTTCACCATCAAAGAGGTCAGACCATATGGAGCTATTGTCTTGACCAATTCCAAGGGCGAAGAGTTCATTGTGAATGGACAGAGGGTGAAGCACTATTGGGCACAAGCCGAGATTCTCGAAGGACACATCGTGTCTCTGGATAATGCATCCTCCGTCTAAACGTGTGAACAGTCAAGCTAATGACGTTAAACGAGCGCTTGGTGGAAGGCAACCCACTGGTAAGTTTTTATTTTCGTTTTTGTATTTTTATTTTAGATTTTTTATTTTAAAAAAAAAAAAAAAAAATGGTCGACACGAGCCAATATCGACCTACGTCGACACTGGGCTCGACACGGGCTAGTGTCGATTGACACCGCCCAATGGTGTCGATCGACACCACTTCAAAAGTCAGGTAAGTTCTTTAAAAACCCCGAGTTTTCTTCTTCTTCCTCAAAAACTTCAAACCCGCGACCTTGAGCAAAATTTCACCAAATCATAACTTCTCCGTTTCTCAACGGATTTGGGTGATTCAAAGCTCCATTCTGTGCGGATTTTCGTGCTCTTTCACAATCTCTAGTCCATTCTTTCGATCTGCAAAGGTATGTGCTTCGAAATCCCGATTTTCAGTTTCGACCCTCAGGTTTGATTTCGCGAATTTGGTCCCTTTTGCTTGATTTCTTGTGCGAATCCCGCTTGTTTAGGTTGTATAACATGAATTCGACCCTTACCCATTAGATTATATCCCCTAATTTTCATGAATTTGAAATTTTCGAATTAGTGATAAAAGATGCGAATTTGGGGATTTTTCATGAGTTTTATGCTTGAAACTTGTTGGATTCGTGGTACTGAGTGTGTTTAGACATACAATTGATGCCAATTTCGAGCTGCATTCATGATTTTCGGATTTTGAATTCTTGAGCCAAAGTTTTGATTTTTGGATTTTGATTTGTGTTTGGGTTTCATTGTAGATGACTTCAAGGCAAAAGAGAGCACGCACAACTGAAGCGTCCGGTTCCGGAACAGCTGATGATGCCCCTACCTCGCGTCCTCCTTGGCCTCGGAGAGAAGGAACGAAAATCCCAGTTGAGAGAAATTGGGATGATCCACCAGCCAAAGAAACAGCCAAGGCTGCATGTGTGAACCGCGACATCTCGGAGGATTGGGATGACTACGACACGCTGTTCTACAACGCGTGGTTGTCCGTGGAAATAGCACCTGCTCGGGTAGCTGATCCGAAGACACTGCAGGAGTTGGGTATCAAGGAGGATGTCCTGCGCTTACTAAAGAATGAGGGAATGGGGACAATGGTCACCAATCAGTACGACCTGTTCCCCGAGTTGGTTCGACAGTTCCTCGCCACTGTTCGTGTCTACTATCAGAACGAGGTGGTGCGGAACGCTCGGGAAGGGACTCAGACATTCCACATCCGCGGTGTTCGCTACAGGATCCCCCTTCATGATCTTTGTGGGATCTATGGCTTCGACAGAGAGTGTACTGGTATCTCACTTCCCCCGTTTCAGGACACTCCGGCATTATGGGATTACTTTGGGAGAGGGAGGTATGATTCGAAGGATTCTACACATACCGACATTCGTCATCCAGTCCTCCGCTACATTGCTCGTCTGTTTGCTACTACACTTCTGTGTAAGCACGAGCCTGGGAAGATGAGAGTATCAGAGATGGTGATGATGTATCGAGCCATTGGGGAACTAACCCCGGCTAAAGACGTCACTGAGCTGGATGACGACGTCAGTCTCGGCGCTGTCTTTGCTCACCACTTGGTTTCCCTAAAGAGGACGCCTTTCATGTCATCCGCCCACAAGCCGGAGACTGTTGGTAGCTTGCTCACTCCGATCTTTAGCAACTGAGGGATTGATACTACCACTTGCTCCCTTGTGAGCAAGCGCGCCTTGATGGATTTGGATTACTTGCAGAGAGCTACATGGGTGAAGCCTGGGAAGCGCTGGGTTTTTGCCAACTCGCAGAGGGAGCTAGTTACAATCCAGTTACCGCAGAGAGAGCTCACTCACATCACTGATGACCCCGACTGCCTGCGATTTCAGCCTGATCCGAACTTAGTGCATGCACTTCCACCTACCCGACGTCGAGGAGCATCTTCAAGAGCTGCAGCCTCATCAGCAGAGGATGCACCAGTTAGGGCTCGGCCTTCCTCATCCAGACGCAGCACAGCAGCAGCCATTCCAGAGCCTATTGGTCCTCATTACCTTCCTGATGCTCTAGAGATCCCCATGGAGCAAGCTGCTTTCCAGCGATACGTGGTTCAGAGTTTCCAGGCTATCTGGAACGCCATCACGGTTGTGTCCAACTGTGGCTGCGTCCGTCCTTCTACACCACCACCTTCCGATGAAGAGCAGTGTCTTCGACGTTCCTGGTTCTATTTTTCTTTTCCCTTGAGTCATTTTTCTTTTTCTTGAGTCAGTTTTTTTTTTTCTGTTCTTGCTTTGATTATGTATTTTGATTTTAAACTTCTTGGAACTTATGAGTTTATGGATGATGTTGTTGCTTTTAACTATTTGTTTGAGTTGTCTAACAGTTTGGATGACTTTGACATCAATTACTTAGCAACATTCACGTTTGGTGTGTTGGATCTCTGTTTTCGGACAGAGTGTCGATCGACACTACCATGGTGTCGATCGACACCCAACACAGAATCAGGTAACGTCCTTTTCTCTTACTTTTCAAGTTGTTTCACACATTTTTTCTATAACTCTCAAGCTTACTAACACTGGGGACAGTGTTGTTTAAGTCTGGGGGAGGTAGTTTCTAACATTTCGTCTTGTTTTGAGGTCAGTTTATTGAGTCAAAAATCGGTTTTATTGAGGCAAAATTTGGTTGAAATTTTTAGCATCTCTTGGAACTAGTCACAGAACATTGATACTTGATGAACCATTGCCGTAGTTGTTGATTTCGGGTCTAACTAGGTAGAACACTATAGGTGGATCATGCTATTGGAGAAAGTTTAGATTCCTAGAGAGTTTAGAAACTTTGTTGTTAACTCCGCCCTAATGAACTTACAATTTCTCATCTTGGGGCTTGGTATGCATTGAATTTGACTTCTCTTTTAGCACTAGCAAGATAAGTTAGGTACAATCTTTCTTTGATCTTCTCTTGTGGAATATATATATAAAAAAAAAGAGTTTAAAGTTTAAGAACGAAAACCTGAGTCCCTTAAAGGATAATGATGGGAGCTTACACTCATGAACACGTCTCCTCACAAGGAACATAATTAGTGAGTGGCACCGTTCTTGAACTTTGATGAGAAAAGAAACGAAAGTCGATAAAAAAAATAAAATGATACCCTAGAAAAGTAGGGAGAAATCGACTAAGAGAAGAGAAAATAAGAGAGTTGTGCTGAGATTGTCTTTGTCTAGGAGCTTGGAAGGGATAGAGTCTAGAAAGTTCTTTGATCGATATTCCCTCGATGAGAC
>JAHZTW010000001.1:53318485-53410155 GCA_020283515.1 Alliaria petiolata
AAGTTATTCAACTTGCAAAACGGGTGATGCCGAGCTTACCCGAATCGGATATACGTGCATTAAATGAAGGATTCCGACCGGACCGGGAGGAACTAAGCTACGAACCGGATTGTTATGGAATCTTGGTTCAACCAAGAAGCTCGTCGAATTGGATTCACCTCAATACCGGTTCAGTCTTGGAAGTTATTGATCCTGCAAGTTGGTGGACTTATTTCGGGTCCAACTACGCGTCTAGGCCAGAAATCGAGCTACACAGTCCAACTCAGACACAGTCTCGACCCGAGACCACTTGGAGATTATTATTGGGTCTCTCCTGGTTCCAGCAAGCCCAAGATCCGAAGATATGCCCACGGGATTCTCAAGTTATGCCCCATTTCCAAAAACGGGTCAACTTGGTTCTATTCCGGGCAAGTTCTAACCATGAACGGTTTAGCACTTGTCAAACGTATTTATGGCGACAAGGCGACTTTCCTAATCCTTCAGAAGCTATTAATGACGTCTCACCATGTACCAGCAAGCAGAGGATCAGTCGAATCACTCCACAACTCAACTTCCCATACTCGGAGCCAAATCGAGCAATTAATGTCAAACATGGATATCTTCTGGAGTTATTCGACCCAGCTGACTTGGAGAGCTTCCATACCATAAAAAGAGCTCCAAGACGTCACTACTTCATGCCCAAGTTGTCCAGATACAAAGCACCTTCAAGTTTTCCTCATTTGGCCAAAATCAAGCATTAAAGGCCATATCAATCAAGCCTTTGATTGATTTATCATATAGTTTGATTTATTTGTATTAATGATTTATTTTATGTATTTATTGTAGTTAAGGTCGAGCTCTATATAAGCTCTTTGATTATTCCTTGTAAAACACACAACTTTTATAAAGAAAAACCCCTTTTATTTGCTTCAAAAGAAAGAGTTCTTTGAATCAATTGTTCTTGCGAGTTTTAAGTCTTTTTGTGGAATCAGAAAGCTTATAAATCGTGGAGAGTCTTGTTGTCCATGCGAGGAATAGCCCTTGGAAACTAGAATCTCAAATCGTTGGTTGTGGAATCAATCGACACCCGGCTTTAAGTCCCTTGTATCGTGCGTGAGGCTTTGGTGGATTCCCGAGTCTTGTGTCACTATATACACACAAATCTATAGATTTTGCTGTGTTTTTATCAAACCTCATGTTATTTGATTTCATTTACAGTAGAAACTCTATAAATTAATAATCTTGGGACCATGAGGTTTTATAAAAAAATTATTAATTTATAGTGATTATTAATTCAGAGATATATTATTTGGTTGAAAAAATAATTTTGGTACTGACAAAAAATATTAATTTATCGAGTTATTAATGAATCGAATATTAATTTATAGAATTTCTGCTGTAGTTAATAACTATTTTATATAATCATGATATTTGTTTAAATTATACGCGAAATAACACCACATATTTATGGTTTTGTCACTACATAATTTTTGTAAATAAACTTCCGAAAAAGATCTTATAAAATAGAAACTTGAAATGATAAGATCTATGGATAAAACATGAAAACATCAACTCTCAGCGGATGTATTAAAAGAGTAGTAGAGAATGAGATGAATATTTCGATTTGCAAATAAAACTTGGACAATATAACATCAACTTACTTTGGATCACGTTTTGTATTTTAATGACTCTACAAATATAATGCAATTATGTGATAGTATACGAAAAAGTATAAATCATATCTCAAAGGGGAAAATAGAAAGAAGGAGCCCCATGCTTCTTGTGAGTTGTGATAATGGGACAAGACTATGTTATTATTAGCCATCACTTATGATATTTTAACTCCATTAATTAATTAATACTCATGAAGATAAGCTCAAAAGCAATCTCTTTATGTTTACATATTATCTTCTTTACTTGTATTTACTTTTAGAATACGTTTACTAACATATTTATTAGCAAATTACCTAATTCTTTTAATTGTTTCTAAGATTTCTCAAATTCTTTGGGTTTTTTATTTTATTATTGTTTTGATTTTTACAATTTTTCTCTACTTCTAACCATGTTAACTTCAATGTTTTAAAATGGCTAAATCTTACTTTGGTACTGATGCGTAGCGTTTAATACCATTAGTCAGTGTTTAGACAACTTTAAGTGAATTAGGATTATCAAATAAAACACTAAAATACTATACATTACCATATATTTGATCGTATATTTATAAATTTTCAATATGGAGAAATCCGACGGAATTTCCGACGACACTTGTATAAGTACATTCTCACAAACTGCGATAAATTTTTTGAGTATGAAAGGTAATAAGTTATTTGTTTGAATTTAATTTTAATATACTTTTAGTTAATATGAATTCACGTATTCAATAATTTGTTTGTTTGTTCACATATACCACATGGTTCTTATATGACAATAATATCTCCACTACAGAGGATGAACTAAACGGCTTCAAACAGAAAGAGTTTGTTAGTTGGTTGAGATTTTACGTAAGTGTAATTGACGAGCTAGAATATGTAGATTATACATTGCATGAACTTTGTGTGCTAATGACTTTTTACAAGTTAATCAAGAATCTGAGAACAGACAATCATTTTCCACATGGTTACAAGAAGTGGTGAACGACCTTCTATTTATTGCGACGGCATACCCAATACATTGTACCTGTAGATATGCTTTTAAGATTAAACGTGAAGTACGAACGATGTCAACTTGTGATTATGAGATATCTTCACAATCTAGTGATATTGTCTACTATAGTATCATGCGTGAAATCTTGGAAGTTCATTATCCGAAATGATCGACTTGAGGTGCATTGTATTTTATTGTGATTAGTATGATCCAATTCTCGGAAGAGGGGTACGACATGACAAATTTGGTGTTACATCAGTTCATTCAAGAAAAAAAGCTTCAGAAATACGATCCATTCATCCTTGGTTCATATGCCGACCAAGTTTCCTACATTCACTATCATCGTGTTCAAAACATGCAAGACCCTTAAATCACAATGACATCGATAAATGCAAAAAGAAGGGTTTATGATGTGTATGATCATGACCCGATGCAACAAAACACAATCGGTTTTTTGGGTCGAATTGATCATTTCTTTTATGTTGACCTTATGTGGAATTTACCGTCGACGCAGATGTTAAGGTTTATGCAATCTGGTTAACCAGCTTTCACGATGGATTCACATGTCGTAAAAGAACGCTGAAGAAGATATTCAAGGAGAAAGACAAAGAGATTCTGAGTTGCACAACGACAACACAAGGAATCGGGAAAAGTTCAAGAAGTTTGAGAATTTCATGATGTCAAAGATCTCGGATTTTTCGCCGATGTAATAGCTTTTTTTTTCTTCTATATGAACAGTATTTTTGTTTGTTTTGTATTAACAATTTTTATTATTTCTGATGTATTACACTCTGAATATCTGTGTTCATCACTATAAATAGTTTCAGAGAAAAAAATAATTTAATTGATTAATTCAAATATTCATTTTTAATATAATTTTAAATACAAACATAGTTTTATTAATTTTAAATTTTAACTTTTAAATAAATTTATATCCGTCGGAAATAAAGTCTGTCGGAAATCCGTTGGAAATACTATTTGCCAGAAACATATTAGGTCGAAAATATGTTGGAAATTATTTCTCGAAATTTCGTTGGTTATTCGCCGTCTGAAACCATCAGAATTCCGTTGCAAAACATTCTAATAGTTGTTTTCCCAACGGTTTTTCTACGAAAATCCGAAGAGGCCAAAGTCTGTCGGAATAACCGTCAGAAAATTTGTTGAAGAACGACCTTCGAATTTTTTTTTCCCGACCACCTGTAACCGACAAAGTTTTTCCGTCATAAATCCATCAAAATTGTCATTTAATATGGTTTGGGCTTCTTTTCTTGTATTGTATATGAAAATCATATGTAATAAAAAAATATCGGTTTTGCAGTAGTTAATAATTTTGTTTAAAGTGATTAAAACTACTATCAAATTTTTTTTTTGTTCATTTGAAGTCCATGGATTGATTAAAAGAAACCTGGGAGAGATTTGTAATTCTTTGCAAAGATTCAACATCCTCGTCAAAGAAAACTATAACGTCGTTGACAAAAAAAAAACACTATATTGTCGTCAGAAAAGGAAAATCAAGTGATATTAAAACCCAAGGGAACATGTCTAATACTTCACCTAAATAATTCTTTTTTTTTTTATCAATTGACGGATGACTATAATATAAGGTTAAATTTTCTTCAAGGATCAATAGCAGAAATCCATGGTCGACTTCATAATCTTTATCAAGAATTGATTACTATAGCACAACACATGATGGTTAATACATCCCAATTTCGAAGCAAAGAAGCTCAGACGGCTAGCCTCAAATGTCAGTTAAAAGATATATAAAAGAACCTCGAAAGTATGATTCATAATCACAACAAGACTAATCCATACTTTAACCATTTTGGAAGTATGCCAGCAGGAATATCTATGTATCAAGAATCCTACTCTCCGGGATTTCTCTCTGCCTATCAACATCAAAGGCCAAAGACCTCTCTCCCTGGATTCCTATCCTCGGATGAAGCTTTCACATCTCGTTATGGTACGACTCCGGCCATGACTACAGCCAACATTTCAAAAACAAAATCAACATGA
Source organism: Alliaria petiolata (assembly GCA_020283515.1). Classification (NCBI taxonomy): domain Eukaryota; kingdom Viridiplantae; phylum Streptophyta; class Magnoliopsida; order Brassicales; family Brassicaceae; genus Alliaria; species Alliaria petiolata. Next base: position 53,323,124 of record JAHZTW010000001.1, read on the forward strand.
GTGAAACCAATGCGTCAAAATGAATCATAATTCCTAGTCAATACAACCAAGAAACCAACTCTCAACTCTTCCTGTACACAAATCTGTTGAATATACAAAAAAAAGGAACAGATTTCGGCATTATTGAATTTTCGATGTCCAGTCTGCTAGATACCCTCAGCAACAATACTGGTGTAGCGGCACCAGGGCTACCACCCCTGGTACCTCAAATATGTACCTCACAGTCGATAACGATGATTAATCATTTTTTCGGATACAAGCTCCAGTAGCTATGAGTCCAATTCAGATGAAGAGTCTATACCAAAGCAATTCAATATAAGCGAACCTTCGACCGTCCTAAAATACGAACCAAATATAAATGAGGTATATTCAAGCGATGAAGAGATGCGCTACACGACCCCTAAGCATCAGGAGGTACCAACAAAGCACTTCGCTTCGAAAATTATGACATTCACATTCGATGACATTCCCTTTGAAAAATGGAATGATCGAGTTGACAGATTTCATGCATGGATGAAATCATAAGCCATCACATCTCCACTAGAGCTTGTAATACAACAATTTGCGGCGCGACTATCCGGAGCACTTAAAGAATGGTGGAATTCGCTTGGTGAATATAGACAGCAACATGACTATCAAATAGCATGAACATTACTTCTAGGCGAGATTCATAAAGAATTCATCGGTACCCTTAATCATCTGAAGGAGCAGCTGCAAAGAAGAATTCTTCACGGCAAAATGGTGCTCTTTAAAGAAACAAAATTTGGCAAAGCACTTTGAGCGACAGACTCGAAAGTATTATGCGCTCAATGGTCTCACCAATCCAAGCCTAAAGCAAGTATATCTCTCCTCCATTGACGACTATCTTGGTCAACAGACTAAGTTATATATGAGAGACCAAGGCCAAACAATTGAAGAAATCTCTATTGGCCAAATTCACCAATTCTTCTTTCGAACTCTTGATAAGCTCTGCAAACAAAAGAAGTTTTGGATGCAATTCATGGATAAATCAAAGCAACTATCCAGGATATGTGCTAGACCAGATTTATCTCTCAAATGTTCAAAATCCAGGAAGCCTTGCTCATGCGATTCACGAGGCAAGCCTAGACGAGTCAAAAAAAAATTCAGAGACGCTTTAAAAAATTCAGACACAAGCGATTTTTCAAAAAAAAAAACAGAGTTTCAGGAAAACAACAAGATGCTTTCTATGCCAAAAGGAAGGACACTTCGCAAAGAACTGTCCAAACCAATCTAAAAGGAAGAAGCAATACCTCATCAAATCGATATCCAAAATTGCACCAGACATCGATCTTGACAATCATGATCTCGAGTCAGTACTATCATATGATAGTGACGACAAATACGCTATATGTGGCTACTCAGATTCTAACAATTCATCTGAATCATCTTACGAAGAAGAAGATAACAATTGATGTTTCAAAATTACTCAGATGCCACGACAAGATGAGATACAAAAACCACATTTTCCGGTGATGATCTTTGATCTCCCGCGTAAAGAAGATCCAGTTCATGCTATCTCATTTATCGACATGAGAGCTTACACAAAAATACTAAATCCTAAGATCTTTCCTTCGTTTATGTGGCTGTCGTACCAACAAGAATTTAGAGTCGCAAACGCTAGCTCACTGAGAGTCAAGCTCAAGTCTAAACCAATAACGATAGAAATTTTCCCAGGATGTCAAATAACAACGGAGGTCCTTGGTTCATATGCACCCGGAAAAGATTTAATTCTAGGATGGGATACTTACTAAACGCTGAAAAAAAACTTTGATATCTCAATCGAACCACGTGGAATAAAGTGGACGACCTTCTACAAAGCCTTCACAACAATACCTCGCCTATTCACAATCAAAGGAGTTGTGTCTCCAAAGTTTGGCAAAATTAAAGAATAAATCACGATGCTTTCGTGTGCCGATTCTCACAAAGATTTCTTTCAAAAGTGCAACAATCCACTATGGCTAAACTCGAAGTTCTTCGTATCTTTATCTTTCAAGGAGAATGTTCAAACTACTCCAACAAAAGCAAGAAATGCAGGAATGCCACCCACACTATTACAATAAGCAAATAAAGAATGTGACCAGCTCGTAGGTCAAGGAATTGTAGAATCAACAAACTCGCCATGAGCATGCAATGCATTTTATGTCAACAACCGTGCAGAACAAGTAAGGGGAAAACTCATACTACTCATTGACTACAAGCCCCTAAATAAATACCTACAAGATGTCAAGTTTCCTATACCAAACAAGAAAGCACTTCTTAAACACCTACAAGGCGCAAAAATATTCTCAAAGTTCGATATAAAATATGGGTTCTGGCAAATTGGAGTTCATCCAGAAGAAAGATACAAAACAGTATTTTGTCTAGCAAATCGCCATATCCAATGGAATGTTGTGCCTTTCGGTCTCAAAACTGCACCATCACTGTTTTAACATGCAATGTTACGTATATTCAAGCCCCTCCTCCATACGGCTTTAATATACATCAACGACATCCTCCTATTTTCATCAAATGAAGAGGAGCATATCCAATCTCTCAGACAACTTAAAAAAATAGTAAAGGAGTATGAAATTATGCTGTCGGCCCAAAAGATGATCATAGCCTAGTCCAACATCTATTTCCTTGGAATGCAAATTAAAGATGACCAATTTGCACCACAAGTCCATCTGGTTACAACACTTATCAATTTCCCAGACGAAAATCTCACACGACGACAAATCCAGCAATTACTCGGAGTAATCAATTACATAAGCGACTTTATTTAGAAACTTTCGCAGCTAACAAGACCACTCCAGAAGATGCTGACAAAGAATCCACTCTAATGGACTCAACGACAAACCAAAGCGGTCAAAAGCCTAAAAATAGAGGTACAAAAGCTACCACCTTTAAAGATTCCCTCCTCGGGGATACATATCCTACAAACACATGCAAGTGACAAGTATTGGGGAGCCATTTTTTTCGAAGAAATAGATAGCAGACGTCAAATATGTGGCTATAAAAGTGGACGCTTTAAAGATTATGAGATGCATTATCACTGTACGTTCAAATAAATCATAGCGGTCAAAAAAGCCATTGATAAGTTTGAGTTCCATCTGATAGAACACAAATTTCGCATCGAAATGGAGATATCTTCTTTCCCAAAGATGTTACAATTCAAGCAAAAGATGGTCCCACACCAACAGTTATTACGATGGAGCAAATGGTTTTCGAAGTATAATTTAGAATCCTTCTATTTAAAGGGCACAAAAAATACACTTGAGACATGCTCAATAGGAACCCGCTAAAAGAGATTCACATGATGAAAAGTTCTTCTACATCAGGGAAAAGTTACTACGACTTCAGCGCTAGCATACTCGAAGATGCCCACCAGCTTACCCACAAGAAGACTCTACACAAACATCTTCACGAAAGGATTTTCATGTATCAGTCTATAATCATGTCGAAGCACGGAATCAACTGTCACTACCTCGCACCAACGGGAATCCACCCAGACTACCCGTTCGCACACCCCTACAGGATCAAAAATCCAAACATGCCAGAAGAGGTACTCTGCTTCCTCTGGTACCGCTGCTCAGTTTACACCATCGGCATCACTTTCGATATACAGTGGCTAAACCAATATATCAACTCCCAGCAAGGTCAAAAGGATTGTCTCTCAACGTTCTTAACATGGTTCACACATTTAAACATATGGAGCGGAAAATTAAGAAGATCGGCGAAAGCGAAATGCTTGCCCTTCAAGAAACTCAAAAAACAAGGAGGTCCCAGTACTTTCTTCAATCCTCATACAAATACTTCTTCTATCGGCATGTCCAAGTCAACGTCAAATCCAACAAAGTTCATGCGCTGCCCACTATCATCCACCACAGTGACTATCAGAAAAGAGTTCGCCCAGATTTCAACATTAACGACAACAAAGCATATACAGATTTTCAGACTCTTTCATTTCACCTCAACAATGTCAGGCAGACATTTCTCATTCCATTCATCCCAAATTGGTCGTCCTATCCAATCGACTACCAAATGAGCCTCGATGAAAATCTGCAATACTTCATGTCGAAACACGAAAGCAGGACAGCTACTTCGAAGGTGATAAAGCAAGAACCCACATCCCAAATTTACCCAGCAGAATATTTCCAAGATGCACAGCTCTTTGATGATACAATGAACATTGACGAAATCGGAAAAATGTTCAACATCGACGTCAATACGGAATCGCAACCTGAATATGAAGAACCCAAAATAGAATACAACTGTACAGGAGATCATTATGGCTGTTGCGACAAACACATCATCGAGTTCGAAATGGATCATTAAGTAAGCTATCCTAAGTGCTTAATCTTAAATAATTAATTATGTATAATTATTAATAAGTGTGTCTAAAGTGTGTAAGCGATAATAGAATCGCATAAATAAGTAATGACGTAAGCGATGATGTAATCACATAAATAAATAATGTAAGCAATGATATAATTGTGAAGCTGAGGTAAGCGCTTACGCCAGCACGCACTAAACTTCACCTATAAATATGTGTGTACCCCCATTGTAAAGATTATCTCAGAATTTCAATAAAAATCTCTCTTAAATTTCTCTCTCTAAATGAGTCTCTAAGTTCTTTAGTTTTCCATTCTTAACATCTTCATAAGTCTTGATTTCTTTCTATCATTCGCAAGTCGCGATTCAACTCCGCTTTTTTAGTTGGGCCTAGTAGTCAGTCAACACGACGATCAACATGACTTTCGTGGGGAGATAATATTCTTAATAGTGGTTGAGTAATCAGTACTAAAAGGGCCGTTAACATGACTTTCGTAGGAAGATAATATTCTCGAAATGATTGCTCAACTACTATTAGGAATATTACCTCCCCACGAAAGTCATGTTGACGAACATTTTGCCACTGATTGCTCAACCACTATTTGGAATATTACCTCCCCACGAAAGTCATATTGACCATCGTGTTGGCTGACTACTATGCCCAACAAAAGAAGCGGAGAAAAATCGCGACATGCGAATGATAGAAAGAAATCAAGACTTATGAAAATGTTAAGAAGTCTGGAAAACGAAAGAACTTAGAGACTCATTTAGAGAGAGGTTTTTATTGAAATTCTGAGATGATATTTACAATGGGGGTACACACATATTTATAGGTGAAGTTTAGTGCGTGCTGACGTAAGCACTTACCTCAGGTTCAGCGATTTCATCATTGCTTACATTATTTATTTATGTGATTACATCATCGCTTACATCATTATTTATTTATGCGATTCTATTATCGCTTACACACTTTAGACACACTTATTAATAATTATAGATAATTAATTACTTAAGATTAAACACTTAGGATAGCTTACTTAATGATTCATTTTGAACTCGATGATGTGTTTGTCGCAACAGCCGTAATGATCTCCTGGACCGTTGTATTCTATTTTGGGTTCTTCATATTCAAGTTGCGATTCCGTATTGACGTCGATGTTAAACATTTTTCTGATTTCGTCAATGTTCATTGTATCATCAGGGAGCTGTGCATCTTGTAAATATTCTGGTGGGTAAACTTGGGATGTGGGTTCCTGCTTTATCACCTTCGGAGTAGCTATCATGCTTTCTTGTTTCGACATGAAATATTGCAGATCTTCATCGAGGCTCATTTGGTAGTCGATTGGATAGTACGACTAATTTGGGATGAATGGAATGGGAAATGTCTGCGTGGCATTATTGAGACGAAATGAATAAGTCTGGAAATCTTCATATGCTTTGTTGTCGTTAATGTTAAAATCTGGGCGAACTCCTTTCCGATAGTCATTGTGGTGGAAGAGAATGGGCAGCACATGAAATTTGTTGGATTTGACATTGACTTGAACATGCCGATAGAAGAAGTATATCATATGAGGGTTGAAGAAAGTACTGAGACCTTCTTGTTTTTTGAGTTTTTTGAAGGCAAAGCTTGTCGCTTTCGCCGATCTTCTTAATTTTCCGCTCCATATGTTTAATGGTGAGAATCGTGTTAAGAATGTTGAGAGACAATCCTTTTGACCTTGCTGGGAGTTGATATATTGGTTTAGCCACTGTATATCGAAAGTGATGCCGATGGTGTAAACTGAGCAGCGGTACCAGAGGAAGCAGAGTACCTCTTCTGGCATGTTTGGATTTTTGATCCTGTAGGGGTGTGCGAACGGGTAGTCTGGGTGGATTCCCGTTGGTGCGAGGTAGTGACAGTTGATTCCGTGCTTCGACATGATTATAGACTGATACATGAAAATCCTTTCGTGAAGATGTTTGTGTAGAGTCTTCTTGTGGGTAAGCTGGTGGGCATCTTCGAGTATGCTAGCGCTGAAGTCGTAGTAACTTTTCCCTGATGTAGAAGAACTTTTCATCATGTGAATCTCTTTTAGCGGGTTCCTATTGAGCATGTCTCAAGTGTATTTTTTGTGCCCTTTAAATAGAAGGATTCAAAATTATACTTCGAAAACCATTTGCTCCATCGTAATAACTGTTGGTGTGGGACCATCTTTTGCTTGAATTGTAACATCTTTGGGAAAGAAGATATCTCCATTTCGATGCGAAATTTGTGTTCTATCAGATGGAACTCAAACTTATCAATGGCTTTTTTGACCGCTATGATTTATTTGAACGTACAGTGATAATGCATCTCATAATCTTTAAAGCGTCCACTTTTATAGCCACATATTTGACGTCTGCTATCTATTTCTTCGAAAAAAATGGCTCCCCAATACTTGTCACTTGCATGTGTTTGTAGGATATGTATCCCCGAGGAGGGAATCTTTAAAGGTGGTAGCTTTTGTACCTCTATTTTTAGGCTTTTGACCGCTTTGGTTTGTCGTTGAGTCCATTAGAGTGGATTCTTTGTCAGCATCTTCTGGAGTGGTCTTGTTAGCTGCGAAAGTTTCTAAATAAAGTCGCTTATGTAATTGATTACTCCGAGAAATTGCTGGATTTGTCGTCGTGTGAGATTTTCGTCTGGGAAATTGATAAGTGTTGTAACCAGATGGACTTGTGGTGCAAATTGGTCATCTTTAATTTGCATTCCAAGGAAATCGATGTTAGGCTGGGCTATGAACATCTTTCGGGCCGAGAGCATAATTTCATACTCCTTTACTATTTTTTGAAGTTGTCTGAGAGATTGGATATGCTCCTCTTCATTTGATGAAAATAAGAGGATGTCGTCGATGTATATTAAAGCCGTATGGAGGAGGGGCTTGAATATATGTAACATTGCCTGTTGAAATAGTGATGGTGTAGTCTTGATATCGAAAGACAGGACATTCCATTGGAGATGGTGATTTGGTAGATACCGTTTTGTATCTTTCTTCTGGAAGAACTCCAATTTGCCAGAACCCAGATTTTAGGTCGAACTTTGAGAATATTGTTGCGCCTTGGAGGTATGGAAGAAGTGCTTTCTTGTTTGGTAGAGGAAATTTGACATCTTGTAGGTATTGATTTAGGGGCTTGTAGTCAATGACTAGTCTGAGTTTTCCTCTTACTTGTTCTGCACGGTTGTTGACATAAAATGCCTTGCGTGCCCATGACGAGTTTATTGATTCCACAATTCCTTGACCTACGAGTTGGTCACATTCTTCATTTGCCTGTTGTAATATTGTGGGTGGCATTCCTGCATGACTTGCTTTTGTTGGAGTAGTTTGAACATTCTTCTTGAAAGGTAAAGATACGAAAAACTCCGAGTTTAGCCGTAGTGGATTGTTGCACTTTTGAAGGAAATCCGTGTGAAAATCCGCACATGAAAGCATCGTGATTTCTTCTTTAATTTTGCCAAACTCTGGGGACACAACTCCTTTGATTGTGAATAGGCGAGGTATTGTTGTGAATGCTTTGTAGAAGGTCATCCACTTTATTTCACGTGGTTCGATTGAGATATCGAAATTTTTCTTCAGCGTATAGTAAGTACCCCATCCTAGAATTAAATCTTTTCCGGGTGCAGATGAACCAAGGACCTCCGTTGTTATTTGACCACCTGAGAAGATTTCAATCGTTATTGGCTTGGACTTGATCTTGACTGTCAGTGAGCTATAGTTTGCGACTCTAAATTCTTGTTGGTGCGGCAGCCACATAGACGACTGAAGGATCTTGTGATTTAGTATTGTTGTGTAAGCTCCTGTGTCGATAAATGCGATAACATGAACTGGATCTTCCTTACGCGAGGAATCAAAGATTTTCACCGGAAAATGTTGTGTATGTATCTCATCTTGTCGTGGCATCTGAGTAATTTTAAACATCAGTCGTCATCTTCTTCTTCGTAAGATGATTCAGATGAATCATTAGAATCTGTGTAGTCACAGATAGCGTCCTTGTCGTTACTATCATATGATAGTACTGACTCGAGATCATGATTGTCAAGATCGATGTCTGGTGCAATTTTGTATATCGAGTTGATGAGGTATTGCTTCTTCCTTTTAGATTGGTTTGGACAGTTTTTTGCGAAGTGTCCTTCCTTTTGGCATAGAAAGCATCTTGTTGTTTTCCTGAAACTCTGTTTTTTTTTTTGAAAAATCGCTTGTGTCTGAATTTGTTGAAGCGTCTCTGAAATGGTTTTTTTGAATCGTCTAGGCTTGCCTCGTGAATCGCATGAGCAAGGCTTCCTGGATTTTGAACATTTGATAGATAAATCTGGTCTAGCACATATCATGGATAGTTGCTTTGATTTATCCATGAATTGCATCCAAAACTCCTTTTCTTTGCAGAGCTTATCAAGAGTTCGGAAGACGAATTGCTGAATTTGGCCAATAGAGATTTCTTCAATTGTTTGGCATTGGTCTCTCATATATAACTTAGTCTGTTGACCAAGATAGTCGTCAATGGAGGAGAGATATACTTGCTTTAGACTCGGATTGTTGAGACCGTTGAGCGCATAATACCTTCGAGTCTGTCGCTCAAAGTGCTTTGCCAAATCTTGTTTCTTTAAAGAGCAACATTTTCCCGTGAAGAATTATTCTTGCAGCTGCTCCTTCAGATGATTAGGGGTACCGATGAATTCTCTGTGAATCTCGCCTATAAGTAATGGTATTGTTGTTTGATAGACTTGCTGGTGTCTATATTCACCAAGCGAATTCCACCATTGTTTAAGTGCTCCGGATAGTCGCCGCAAATTATTGTTTTACAAACTCTCGTGGAGATGTGATGGTTTCTGAATTCATTCATACATGAAATTCGTCAACTCGATCATTCCATTTTTCAAAGAAAATGTCATTGAATGTGAATGTCATGATTTTCGAAGCGAAGTGCTTTGTTGGCACCTCCTGATGCTTAGGGGTCATGTAGCGCATATCTTCATCGCTTGAATATACCTCATTTATATTTGGTTCGTCTTTTGGGACGGTCGAAGGTTCGCCTATACTGAATTGCTTTGATAGAGACTCTTCATTTGAACTGGACTCATAGCTACTGGAATTTGTATTCGAGAAATGATTAATTATCGTTTTCGACTGTGAGGTACATATGAATATACACCTTCTCTAGTCCACACATAACTTGATCTTGGGCTTCAAGCAGGTTGGAGAAATACGACACAGTGAAATTCAATAGCCACATAGGTATTGTTATAGAGGCGTATTCATAATCTATAGTTAACAATATGTTTTTTAAAATAGGTATAACATATTAAAATGTAAGTGTATATCTTGAATATACTTACATAGGAAAATGGGTCACAAGTAGTATACCGTTCGATCACATCTGGATCAAGAAGAGTTCAATATATTCTATAGCCATCAGATCTAAAAGAAGCGGTGCGAGCTACGAGCTACCAAGATAGATATAGTAGTAAAAATTAAGTGTATATCTACAAATTAGTTATAGAAAAGGCAAAAAAAAAATCACGAAAAGATTTATATAATTACGAAATTACAGGTACGAGAAAAGTCTCAGAATTATAGTTTGGTAATTAATTTTTTTCGTCGCTATATGGATCTTTTTGTAAGTTTTTCGTGATTTTTTCGAGATAATTACGGAAAATTTGTGATTATTTCGTGGCTATACGAATAATTTCTACTAGTAATATATATATAGTTGAGATATTCCTGGTAAATGGCTTACCATTTTTCTTGCTCCAAATGGAAAATTGTACATATGAACTCAAAAATAATTTTCAGTCATGCAGAACCATATCGATAGATCGTAGAAAGTTCTTATCTAATTATTTTACATTAACTTATATTACAATAGATCTCTATATGACTATATGTATATTTATATAACAAAAAAAAACGTAAGATATTAAGAAATACTTAACTTTAAGACTAATTGATTTTAGCACACTTGAGTTGCCTAAAGTGTTTATGAGCTGCACGATTTTCTTCGACGGCCATGTCAACGAATTCTTTGCCTTGTTCGTCAGAAAAGATTGGGTTGGAGTGCGTAAAAAGATGAATAAGAGTGTCTATGATGCAACCAAGAAGAGGAATACTTGAACAATTGGATGTAACTCGAGGAACCTGAGGATCATCCATATGAATCGATCTATTGAAATATTGCAAGAGATTTTTTTTAGATTCTAAGAGTTGGGATGAATAGAATTACAAGTGTATGATGAATATAAAAAGGGAGGGAGAGATGTGTTTATCTAATCCTAATGGGAAGAGTGTGAGTCAATGTCCACGAACCACTTAAAGTTCTCACCACCTCTTTACGATTTTTTAAAAAGGTGAGTTGATCTCAAAGAATCAAATGCCTTTTGTCTTTCTTTCGACGTGTAACTTTTGAAAATTCAAAGAAATAATTCGTCCACTTATTACCCAAGACTAAATATGAAAAAGAGGTGCACAAAAAAAAACTGAATCAGTTTTGCAGTGATTGATTGTTAAAACTGTTTTTCTATTTTGTGTAAATAAATAAATAAATATATTTCTGTACCAATTTAGACGGAAGCATAATTATTAATCATTTAAAGATAGTATCACAAAATTAAAAACATAGTCTTTACACCAATAGTCTTTACACATTGTTGAAATCCTTTCTCTGGTATACCCATTGGTATTTGGTAGTTGTGAGAGTATTCAAGCATCATTTTTTCAAACGGATTTTCAGAATAAGTTTGACTTGAATAAATCAGGACTATAACTTTCCTTTGATTAGCCTCCGATATTTAAAATAATATGCTAAACAAAATCTAACCAACAATCAATTGTGGAAATATTTATTTGATTTGATGAATATATGATTATGAACAATCTTGGATGATACAAAGTGTATTTCTTTAAAAAATTGTGTGCAAAAATGAGTTTGTCCCTCTTCCTCCTCGTCTTCATCTTACTTTTATATATTTCTGAAGCTTTAATGTTGCCACTTGTCTCATAAAATGGTCTTTTCTCCGGATTCATTTGTTTCGTCCATTACAATCTCCTTAGCTTTTCATCGTCTTTCTTTAATCCAGAGAGGCTTATCACGAGTATTTCACTCACCAGCTCATGTTAGCATATTGTAGACGATAGCTTAAGCTTATGTTAGGATTGACCATACTTGTGTATAAACGAATATGGTCAATGCTAACACAAGCTTAAGCTATCTACAATATGCTAACATGAGCTAGTGAGTGAAATACTCGTGATAAGGCTACTACTGCATCTAGAAACGTTAAAAGAAGCTCTGCTGTCTGCAAACTATTTTTTTTGTGGAATTACTATGCTCGGTAAAAATTCAAGCAATCCCCTATAACTGCGTTGTTTTACAAAACAAACCACAAAGTAGTACATTTCTTTTTGTTGGCTCAAAACATGCATGATTCAAACACTATCATATTGTAAATTAAGTAAGACTGTTTTGAGAAGTACACAGAGATCTCATCAAATGACGTTGCATACTTGCATGCATAAGTATCAATAATGGGGGAAACGTTGTTTCTGTTTTTTTGTTTTGTTAATCATTTACCAAACTTTTCTTAGTTTGTTGTATTTAAAAAAATATCTGAGATTAATAATGAGAAGAGAGAGTAGAAGACATTTATTATCTCATTATTAAGAAATTAAATTAAATCAAAGGGTAAGGTAATACAATTTAGGGCCCTATTATACTTGATACGAGCTAAACAAACAAAAAAAAAGAAACCGAAGCCGAAAAAAGAAACATAACAATGGTAAAAGCTCAAAAAAGAGAATTGGAAAGTAAACAAAACCAAAACACAATTATAAATTATCAAGAGGATGTGTTCAGCCCCATCATAAAACAATGTTTAAGTCGTAACTCGTAAGAAAAGGGTATAGCTCATATCTTACGTTACAAGTCGTTCCCAAAACTCTCCCTCCTTGTTTACTGTCGCAGCTCTTGAAAAGCTCCATGATACTCTATTTCAAACAACCCTTACAATCATATACGTCATGCGCACACTGCACTATTCCATACAATTTCTTTGTCCCGAGTTTCTTATCTCCTGCCGCGTAATATAAGAAGTTGATGCCGTCCTTGGCAGGTTTATCGGCTTTGTGAACTAGCTCGTGGAGGAGATCATTCGTCTGATTGTTGAACGATTTTGTATCCCCTATCACGTGGTTTGGGTTGTGCATAGAGAACACATTCTCGTAATTTGTCTTCCTTGGAGTTTATTAACATCGAGAAAACACTAGTCGTACCATATTATTCCCCCTTTGTTTCTTGGACATCTCTTACGAAACTGCGCCATATACATATGTTTTGTATCATTTTATATGATGATTTAATTTTTCAATGTAAATGATGATCTCATTTTTCAATGATTATTTTTCATGATTCAAATAAAGTACAAATGTATAAAATGATTTGTAACTTTTCTTAGTATAGTAGCAATTAATTAAAGCACCAATTTCTATGATAATTGTTATCGGTGATGCCTATAACCCAGCTCAAATTTTGTCAGCTAACTTTTCTAACACCTGTCTCTTATACACATCTAGATGTGTATAAGAGACAGCATATGTTTTGTATCATTTTATATGATGATTTAATTTTTCAATGTAAATGATGATCTCATTTTTCAATGATTATTTTTCATGATTCAAATAAAGTACAAATGTATAAAATGATTTGTAACTTTTCTTAGTATAGTAGCAATTAATTAAAGCACCAATTTCTATGATAATTGTTATCGGTGATGCCTATAACCCAGCTCAAATTTTGTCAGCTGATTTTTTTCTAACTCTATAATCTGATTTTTGGTTTAATGTAGTCATTTCTCTTTTGGCTAGAATATAGTGTTTTACAGTGAACCGCAAAATCATAGTTTATATATGTAAATATGTGACAGCTAATTTACCCCGGCGATAGCGGTGGCAGCACAGGTGCGGCATTTAGACCCGTAAGAGTCACTGAGGCATTGTAAGAGTTGTGTGTGAGAAACCTGAGAATAAGTTTGCCTAGATATGTCACGGAAGAGACGGTTGAGGTTGTTCTCGAACTTACTTCCCTTGACTAACGAGGGATTTGTGGTTGAGATACTCATTGGTCAGGTTCAAGGACGAAACACTACGTATGAGGATCAGTTGTATGGCCAAGATAGGAATCGAAACTAGACATTTGGATAGGAAATCTGAAAATTACATTATTTTGGATTTTTATTCTTTTTCAAGAAAGGGGTGATTTTTGATAAATGAAGCGTTGAGATTGAGATGTTTTTATTGGAGACTCACGAGGATTTTAACTGATTGGCTTCATTAGATAGGGAGAGAAAGGTGTTTGCATGTTTTCGGCGACGGAAGGGGAGGGACGATGAAAAGGTAAAAGATGGTGTGCAGGAGAAATTATGTTCTTTCTGTGGTTCCTATTATTGCCTTTTATGGTCTGCTACAATGGATAAATTGCACAATTTGCCATATATAAATTAAAAATAAGCTCTTTTTACAATCTTTAATTTCGGTGCTTTAATAATTTGGTTGTTTAAAAACGATTAGTTCCAGGTTTCGATATTATTATGAAACACCTCGACATCCCTTCGCCGGCATCCATTTTTTCACCGGAAATAAATGTATTTTGCAATTTATGCATGTTTTAGAGATTTTTCGGTAACTTTGCAATTTTACAGCTTATTTTGACCATTTTGGCGTTAAAATTGGTTTTTGAGTTTTGATGCTTCAAGATGATTTTATAAAGTTAAGAGATCTAAGATGAAAAATTTGTAATTTGTATTACCTGAATTTTTGAAGTATTACAGACGAAAATAATGATTTATACTATTTTCAAAAGTTGTGAATTCTTTTTGTTAGATGTAAAATTAACATAACAAACCCAGTGACTGTGGTCTGAGGGTTGGGAACGTGGGGGCTGAAGTTCCGTAAATGGTCGTCTCCCAGGTTCGATGCAACTCTTGGAAACTGTATACACACCTACTGTGCCAGTTGGCTTATGGGTCTAGTCTGGATGTTTCGCATGATGAAGGGTACCTAACAAACCACCTCATCTCAGGACTATATGGGCCTACCGAAATACCTGAATTATAAAAAATAAAAATAATAACATAATATATAAGAACATTCACAAAAGATCATCTATATTAACAGATTAAGGCAAAAAGCAAACAAAGCAAACCTTGTAGTAATAGATTGTTCATTTGGTGGCAAGATCAACTTCCTTTTCTATCCAATTCTCAAACATTTTCAAAGAGAAAAATGTCTCGAGTGCTTTTTTTGGGCGTGTAACCTGAATACGACATGAACTCGCTCATGAATAAATTTATTTATATTTTCAGATATTATGAAAAGATAATGAAGTTATATTAGTTACCGTCATAATTGGGGTTATGAAATCAAATATGATAAATCAAACTTCTAACTTTAGTAGTTCTGCCCAGATATTGTAAAAGCAACTAATAAATATTAGTCTTTTGATATGATAACCGTCATAGTCCTGCCGAATGCATCACAATGCGCATTACACTTAACATCTTAGACATCTGAGGTTCGAACCGCACATTCCTTCTTTGTGAAGAGTATGAGCTAGTGGACCGGCCTGTTGTGGCTCACAGACGACAAAAACAACAAAAAACATGATAGTCCTATGGAAATCAAAAATTGCATAAAGAAATATATATATATAGTAATTGCAATAATGCATTTCATATAAATATAGCAAATAATAATAAAACAAATAAAACAAATTTACTTGATCAATAATAATGAAACAAATTTACTACGATTCTCATCACTACCATGGACTCTGTATAATTATAAGCTCAAAATTTGGAATTTTCAATAAAATACATAACCAGTTTTAATTTATAAAATGTCTTCTAGTAGATCTGTTTTGTTAGAAAAATTCTTCTTTTGGTCTTTGAGCTTCATCGGTTTTAATGGAGTCACGAGCAAAGACCGAGTGACCTAATGTCCCTGTATTTCTTGTCAAACTCGAGTCTAATAAATTTCACATTGTTCTTAATTTGCACATTATTCTTGTCTTCATATTTTCTGTTTTTTTCACATTCAAAAGCTTTCCCCTAACGGGGTACACACTATAGTGTTCACGACGCATAATAGTCGACCATCCATTCATATGAAAGTAGTATTAGGATATTGTAGACTATAAAGATTTAGTTGAATCAATAGAGTAAAAACAACTTGCAATAAATAAAAACCATTTACCGCAAATCATTTTACATAAACGCCCTCAGTCAATATCAATGTGCCACTAGGTTCATCTTTCCCCGTCAAGTCCGCGTCTTTCAAATTTGCAAATAGCATTTCAGAATTTCTTTCTAGAAAAAGACAAAACGACAAAAGAGTTTAGAGTTCTGCTAGAATCCAAGCAATGTCTGTCAAAAAGTATGTGATGAAGCACACACCATACATTTGCTTTTAGAAGCGAGAAAGGGAAGGCCGCACTATATATATGAATGCATCATCAGTCAAAATGATTTTTTGGAAATGCAATTGTTTAATTGATAATGTACATCCAGAAGCGGTAGAATTTGACTAAGTACTGGACCGAGTATTATCATCTCCCAAAAGCAATCTTCCTCTTTTGAACTCATCCATGGGGAATTCTCCGAGAGGCGTTAATCTTTTGTGTCAAATTCAGTGGGATGGGAATATTTCTTTATTCTTAAGAACATTTGAAATGCGTCGAGGATTTTTTGTCTTCGATATCACTCTTGATGGATGACTTTTACAACCCACAAATAATTAGTATATGTATAAACTTATATATTTGTTTGTTCATCAATTGGCGGGATGGGTTTAATCTAGTTTACAAAATGTTCTTCTTTTTCTTTGTCCTTTAGAAAAGATAAACGGTGAACAAAAAAAAAATAGTAGGTATATTTTACTAAACAATTAGTGCAGACCAGATCCAAAGATACATAACATGTATCTAATTAATGAGGTTTGAAATACGAACAACCATGAAATGTGTTCTTCCCTTGTGCACACACCTAAATCTCACTTAACCAGAAACATAAACTTCTTCCTAGTAGATTGCCACGTCCAGGTAATCTCCAACCTCGAAACACAAGGTCAACGAATGTTTTACTTTCGTCTGGTTGTTTTTAGTTTGGATTATTAAGGAAAGAGTATCATCACAATTCTTATGATCACTCTCAATCCCTATAATCACTCCATTATATATTCTTCTCATTCATTGCATGATTCTTGTAATTCTAATATATATATATATAGCTATATGTAATGCTCATCATATCAATACAACACAATACAATAAACATTCATATTCCATATGGATGAGATATCGTCTGACCAACTTTTATCAATTAACAAAAAACAATCACAAGATCAGTATCTTCTCATGGATTCTTGGATTCATAACCAAACATCACAAAGAACAAGTACAGCACCCATTCAATCAAACTAATACATTTCGTAGTGACTATACCTATAGTGTTATGATCTCTCAAGTCTCAGAATCATAAGCATGAGTAGTCATGCTAATGAATTTTAACATGTTTCATAGTATCAAAAGGCGCGTTCAAGATAGTTAGTACAATAGACACATTGTTGATAAAACTCTGAATGATTGGTAGCTAAATGTGCGACAATAAGAGAATTTTAAAAATTACTCTTTTTGTTACATATTTCCAATTATGCCGAATGTTTATGTCATCTCCAATTGTGATGTAAATTGAAGCATTAGTGTCTTTCACAAGAGAGCCTAACACGATCGAAATCACATATATTTAAATCATAATTTGCATTCATGAGAAGTTTGTTTGGTTTTAAGTTCCCATAAATAGGATTTAAATTTTTTTCCCTTGAATTGACCATTCTTTAAGCACAAAAAAACAAACTTAATTGACATTTACATCATGTAAAAAACCTATGAAAATTCCTTCCATCCTAGTAAATATGTAGTGAACAAACAAGTTAAAACACTAAACACCATTAGAAAAACGCAAAAAAAAAAAAAAAAATGGTTTTTTGGGTTCTCACTTCTGAGTTGGATGTTGACTGACTTTGAGGTCAACGCATCTGAGGAGGTTGAGCATAACAAAGTTACAGTTACAGAGATGTACGGCCGAGACGCATTTAATAACTAAACTCGATTTTAAACCGTTAGATCTTGACGAGATGATAACAAAGCTCGATGGCAATCGTGTAGATACTTATCATTCTCGAGGGCATGTTTGTAAAAGTAAATGCAGATTTCGTTTCGTTTCGTTTCGTTTCAAATTGTAGCGCCTAAACTCTACAGAGAGAGAGAGAGAGAGAGAGTTCTTCGTCTCTGTTGATGGTAAAATCCAGAAACCCTAGTGTGAGATCGAGATCATAGAGTTACGAAATTTTACTTCCGAAACAATGCCGGTGCCGATGATCGAGACTTGCCGGAAGAGAAAGAGGAAGCCGAAACTGTATAACCTACAACGATTCGGAGAAGAAGAGTTTCCGATTAGCCGGAACGGAACTTTCCGGGATTACGTTAGGGGCTTTCTCCGGGAATTCGCGGAGGTTGAAGAGTACAACATCCGTGGGATGCCTGTATGGTGTACGCTTCTCAGCAACGAGACGAAGAACTCTGTGATTCCGCTTTATACAGTCGAAGAAGACGTGGTTCGATCCTCGGAACCGTACTGCGATCACTGCAGATGCACAGGTTCTTTCGATTTTTCTCAGATTTTTGAGTTTAATCGTTATGGAAATTGGAATCGGAAGTTCTTAATCGAGGTTTAATCAAATCGTATTTTGGTGCTTGAAGAGATTGTACGAATTGGGTATCGAGATTCTGACTATTTGGTTTCAGATGAGTTTAATCGTTTTCCAGTTTCTTAATCCATCGTATCTGGGCTTAAATCAATTCCGTATTTGGTGTTTTTGATGAGATTTTTAACAATTGGGTTACGATTTGTTGTTAAATTCGAGATTCTGGGTACTGTTTTCAGATCTAAAGATGACGAAATTGGGTATTTTGCTAATTATCTATGTAATGATGATTAACGATTGATTAAACTGTGATTATTGTTTGTACAGGATGGAGTAATCACTTTGTATCTAAAAGGAAGTATCACTTTATCATACCGATTGATACTGAGTGGAATATGCATTTAGAAGATGATGTGTTCGATCTGCAAACTCATCTTTTACATGGATTGATTCATAGTAATGGGTTTGGTCATTTGATATGCGTCAATGGTCTCGAAGGAGGTTCTAAATACTTGTGTGGAAGAGAAATCGTCGACCTTTGGGATCGGTTATGCACTAACCTCGGAGCAAGGTTCGTTATCCTTATTGTGTTTTGTTGGATTCTCAGTTTCTGTTTTCATGATTGGTTGATTGAAAAAAATGTGGTTCTAGCAGGATGATAACAGTTGAAGATTTGTCTAAGAAGAGATCTCTAGATCTTCGGTTGTTATACGGAGTAGCGTACGGACACTCGTGGTTTGGGAGATGGGGGTACAAGTTCTGTCGTGGAAGCTACGGTGTGACCAAGAATGATTACGAGACTGCTATAGAGCTTCTTGGTTCTCTTGAGATTGATCAGATTGAGTTTGATTTCAGTGAGCATAAAAAATTCAAAAAGATCAAAAAGATTTTCAGGTACTAAAGAGAAATGAGTGAAGGGCAATTGAAAACATTCAGAGATCTCTTGCGGTTTATGCTAATCATCAAGTCACATGCTCCTCATAAGCTTCACGCGGCTCTTCCTCCTCTCTCAACGGATTCTCCTAATCAGAAAAGATCAAACAGATTGTTCATGAAGAAGAGTGATGTTCTGGAGAATGAGAAGTCTCAGGGATATAAGAGATACAGCACAGTGGCGGCTAATTTGGGAAGTAGATGGCCTGTGAGAAGACTTGAGTATGCAGCTGAAGTGATTGTAGAGTCACTGAAAGAGATGAAAGCAGTGAAGAAGAACGGTATGACTCGGCAAGATGTTAGGGATGAAGCTAGATTGAAAATTGGAGATACGGGTTTACTAGATTACGTGCTGAAATCGATGAACAATGTTGTTGTTGGGAACGTTTTGGTTAGGCGTTACGTGGATCCTCTTACACGGATACTGCATTACACAATACAGGAGCTTGATGATGCGACGAAGCTTATAGAACCGAAGAAAGAACCTGAGCTAGAAGTGATTCCTTTGAGGATTGTCAGTGAAACAAAACCTGGAGCTGATCTTCATGGTGATCTACTGTTTCTGTACACAAATGTTCTTTTGGATTACCCAGAAGCTGAATCAGTGAGATCTGCAGCTCAAGCGATCCTAGACAGTAAACAGTTCGTAAAAGAGTGGCCTTTATGGGACAACAATGACAAAATCTTCAGGTTTGTTTGTCGTATCAATCCAAGTTTGATTGATATAAGAACAGAACAGATCACAGAGCTACCTCCAGGTGAGTTAGTCACAGTCTCGTTACAAGCAACAGTCATTGATCTAAAGCAAGACATTGAAGACACATTCAGAGATACTTACTGCATCTTGACAAACTTTGTGGTGAATGAGATCGATGAGCTTAAGGGAGAAGAAGATGATGATAGGGAGTTACTGTATGGAAGACTCGAGTCTTGCTCTGCATTGACAGTGAGAGGATTTGGGATTGATTTGGAATCGAAACTGAAGTTTCAAGGTGGATGTGATACGTGGATGGTGAAATGTGTTTGCAGAGCTAAAGATGATGATGGAGAGAGGATGATATCTTGTGATGTCTGTGAAGTGTGGCAGCATACAAGATGCTGTGGGATTGATGATTCTGATACTTTGCCTCCACTCTATGTTTGTTCTAATTGCTGTGAAGACTTTGCTGAGCAACAGAGGAAAGTTTTGCAGCCGAAGTATGAGTTTCCTAATTCAGATCATATGCTACTGATTGAAGCAGCTGATGATTACTTTGGAGATGAGAGATGTCTTGGAATGATGTTTCCTTCTGAGAGTTTCCTTAGTGAACAATACATTTTGTAAACCTTTTTTTTTTTTTGTAGATAAAATCAAATTTTTTTTAATAATGAAACAAAAAGGGAACAAAACCCTTTCATTTGGCAAAACGAAAATTGTCTATAATTTTTTTGTAAGCATTTCATTTGGCAAAATCTAAAAATGTTTGGATAAAAATGTTTAATCCCTGAAACGAAATTGTCTATAATTTGGATAAAAATGTTTTTTCCTCTATTTCTGAATTAAAATGGTTTCTTTAAATGCTTAAACTCAATGATGTTGTTGATGTACACAAATTGGCAATGTTTTGAAAACCGGTCCGGACCGGCGGTCGGACCGGGTCCAACCATGAACCGGATCAATCTCTGGGTTGGGTTAATGTTAAAACCGGAGATAGTTAGACCGGATAAAAAACCGGATCGAACCAGTTAAAATCCGGAAACCAGCGACCCATTGAACCAAATTGAACCCGGTTTAATCATTTAAAAATATTTTCCAAGAAAAAAAGGAAAAATTTAACAATTTATGCCTTTCTTTAGGTTTTAAACTCTGTTTTTTATTTATTTTTTTTCTCTCCAACTCACTCCTGCATCTCACGTTGAACAATGAAGAAAAATGATTTACAAATTCCTCTTTCACCAGATACAAACACAGAATCTCAGTTATCCTCACAATGCTCTGTTCATCAAAGCATAATAAAGCTACACTATCTTATTTCGTTGTTACTTTTAGTTTTGAATTAATGAAATATATTTTGAAAAAAATCTTTGATACTCATTTGATTAGTTACTTTTTTATTTATTTTTTAAAACATTATAATTACTAAATTTTTTTATTTGTTATGACCGATTATATTAGTATTTCAAATATCATAGTCATATTCATAAATAAAAATATAAAACCATATGAGATATGTATTATTATAAAAATATCATCAAACTGGATCAAACCCGGTCGAACCCGGTCGGACCATATCAACCCATGACCCAAAAAATTTCCGGTTCGGTCACCGATCCGGTTTTCAAAACATTGCAAATTGGGTATATGAACTGATTTCGGTCTAATTTTTAATTGATTTTACTATTTTAGTTCATTACACAAAAGTGTCGTGGACTCGGTCAATTAAAACAAATCCGACTTGGATTGCTGATTTGGCATTTTACTCCAACGTGGCAACGCTACATTCATCACCTAACCGTATAATTTTAGAAAGTTTGGAATTTAAATGTTTTCGTTAACACCGTTAGTCTCACAGGTTAAGGGAACAGTATTTAAATTTTAACGAGATAGTATAATTAAGCATTCATTTGGCAAAATTCGAAACAAAACTGTCTATAATTTGGATTAAAATGTTTTTGTTTCCACTATACAAATTGTTTTTTTTTTTCTTTTTCTGAATTAAAATGGTTTCTTTAAATGCTTAAACTCAATCGAAGAATCAGAATGATCAACAAACCCAATCATCTTCATCTGTTTATTCATCATCTTCAACAACTCTGTAACTTTCTCCTTCGTCGTCCCTTCTCCACACCC
This sequence comes from Alliaria petiolata, assembly GCA_020283515.1. Lineage (NCBI taxonomy): Eukaryota > Viridiplantae > Streptophyta > Magnoliopsida > Brassicales > Brassicaceae > Alliaria > Alliaria petiolata. The sequence continues at coordinate 53,344,982 of JAHZTW010000001.1, forward strand.
AACCTGTAACATCACAACAAGCTTCTTAAACGCACCTAAACGCAACGCTTCCTCAACCTCAGACCCATCTCCGGTTTTACAAATCTTCCACATCACAGAAACCAAACTCTTCTTTGCAAACTCAGAAGTCTTCAGAATCTTCTTCACCAGAATCGGCATCACTAAATCGTTCCCTCTAATCTCTCTTCTCCCTTCGATACTCTCGCAAATCGCGTCTAGAACCAATAACGCTTTCTCGCAAACGCTATTCTCCGAATCAACAAGCATCTCCACCGTTAGATTAACCAGATCCAATCCCAGAAATCTCGAGGTTATCTCCGGTTTAACCGAGATTATCCGGTAGATCGAAGTCAACGATGCGGAATCGCGAATCGATCTCACCAGCGCTTCTTCGACGCCGTTAATCGCGGCTAACGCGTGAACGTTTGCTTCGTCGAGAGATAAAACCTCCTTGACCAAAAACGCAGCGTTTTGATCTCCGCTCCTCAAAAACCCCACTAAACGACTAAACGACGTCGTGGAAGTTAATTTCGCCTGACCTTCTAACCCAATCGGAAACATCCACGTCAGCAGAAACAAAACATCCTCCAACAACTCCGTCGTGTTCGCGTTTTCCGAAAACGCGTCAAAACAAACGCAGAGAACGAAACCGACGCCGTTTTCGTTCAAACATTTCTTGTTCCTCTCGCTCTCTTTCCCCAGCCTCTTCATCTTCTTCACCATCTCCGAACACGCCACGTGATCCCCACGCCGCGACGCGGACAACAACTTCCCGCAGATCTCGACGACTTGATGGCTCGTGACGGGGACACGCGGCGTCGGGATACGATCCAACGACGACCCTTTAGCCACGCGCCACCATTCTTGAATCATCCTTCGGATCGTGTGGTTCGGAATCTGTTCGAAACTGGTTAGAACCGTGTTGGTCACGGGACACGTTTGGTTCCCTGACTCGAACCATTTCTCGATGTTTTCGCGGTCGTAAGTGATCCCGGAGGCGATAATCACCGGATCTTTCATTAGATCGTACGAAATCGGACATTGAAACTGCGACGGGATCGTTATCTCTTCCTCCTCCGAGCAAGAAACCGCCGGGATTAGTACTTCCTTCTTGCTTCCTCCTCGCCGTGATCTCACTCTCAAAGAAAGTCCCATAACAGTAGATTGTGTTGGTTTTGGTTCTTAGGAAGAGTTTCTTTGACTGTATCAGACTAATGAAGGAGACAAGTGGGGAAGAGATTTATATATGTTTTGATTTGTAATGTAAATTTTAGGTGGATAAATAATAAATGGTTAGTCATAGGTTTCTGGAAACGCGAGTGGGTCAAAGTTAATTTAGGGTAAAAGAGAGAAGAAATGTATCACGAGGAAAATAATAATGAGAATAATGGAGAAGGTTTTTTTTTATGTCATATTATTCGCTAGCTGTTAGGAATCGGAAAATTTGACCGTTGAATGTTTGAAAAACTTGAATGATAAATTGACGACTCGCGTTTTCAGATCTTGATAAAATGACCAGCCCCTACCTCAAACCAAAGAATAAGTTTAAACCTCTCAAAACAAATTATTTTCCGTTATGTGTCTAACCTTATAGTTATAGATATATAAATATAATATAATAGTAGAGTATTGTCTTTGCAATAAATTAAATAATGAGATTTTTTTTTTTTTTTTTTTAAATAATGAGAAATTAATATTGAAATGAAGAATAATGTGAAATCGGCTAGTGATTGACTAAGTCAGTGGTCAATAGTCGGTGCATGAAAAGGCTACCATGCGCATATGTACATTACGTTACGTTCTTACCTGTTTGATCTTTCTCTCGAGAAACAGCAAACTCCAACTCACAGTTTGAAATACCTAAGCATATCTGTTTTTCCAGAAAGATCGGTGTTCTACTATAGTCCTCTTGGATATTATTATTTATTTTATTTTTTTGATACAAGGTTCTACTATAGTCTTAGTCCTCTTGGATATTATTTATCTAAGCATATGTAAATATATACTTTTTCAAAAACATTAATTGTGAAAGTTTTGAGCTTTATGACCATAATCTTTTTCAAGTACCCGGGGTTAGCCCTTTCTATATTTCAATTTAAAGAATATTTTTTCGTACCAAAAAAAATTTGAATCGAAAACATAAAAAAACAAACTCTCTTGTATTACGTACCACTTTGGTATGTAAATATATTCTTGTGGTTGTAGTAGATATTTTATTCATTATTGTAGTTTATGTTAGCAACTCTCCATATATAAAATTGCGCTTTTGGCATATATAAATTTCAGAAAATATTGACAATTGGCAAATTTTGAATGTTAGTGAAACAAGATAATTAAAGTATATATAAGCCGGAAAAAAGAGAAGTATAAATAAAAAAAAATGATAGCTTGTCTATTCATCTAGTATCAATATCTTTTACAAAGATTAATATTCTAGTTTTCATTGAAATTTACGTCGTTGAGGTTTTTATTTTTTATTTTTTTCTTGTTTGTTTAGTCTTTATAATCAGTTTATCACTGTCCCGAGAAAGAGTTTAGAGATTTAATATTTTTTTCATGTGGATGTTACCAAGATAACTGAATATATTCACCCGTTTTGGCCGGTATTTATATGGGTTTACTGTAGTTTTCTGATTCACGGTCGATCCAGTTCGACAGGCGCCAGTTCAGTCAAGTTTTCAAAATACGGCAAAACTTATTACAATTACTAAAAAGAAATTCAAAATCAGTAATGGTGGATAGCGATATAGAAGATTCTTACGAAAAAACGAAAAAAGATTCTTACGAAAATAAATTTCATCCACGTATTTATCTTCTTGAAAGCTTGAAATCTGAAAATTTTGCAGCTTTATAACCCAGTACGTATTTCATAACAAAACATAAATATTATATAATGGAATTATTGTAGTCATGACCAAGTCTTATTTATATCTAGAATTGGTTGAACTGTCGCCAAACGTTGTCATAATGATTTTCTTATTAAAGGGATTCCACTTTTATCATTTCCAACCATATTATTCTTTATTCTCAACGTGTAACCAAAAAATACGCTAGGTTTGAATATTTAAATATTAGCCAAAATCTCAAACAAAATTTCCTGTTCCATTCAAATTGGGAGTCCGAAATCATACTATAGGATCGCTTATAAGATCTATTAATTATAATTAAAAAAAAAACAGCATAGTAATTGTGACTCTGTGTCACCCTGATACGTTTTAACCCAATATTGAAATCTATAGTTTATTGCAATAAATCCAGGAACTAAAATTAGTAATCATTGTTGTCAATATATATATAAAAGATATTTAAAAATGAAGAATCTAAACAAAAGAGACAGGCATGTGAAGATGGATCCAATGCCAACCTCTCTACCTCGCTGTCATTACCATTTCCACAAACTTAAAGAGTACACACGTTACCTTTTTCTAAATCAACAAAACAACACAGCAAATAATATTAAGAAACCCAAAACCCTAAATGTTACTTGCGTCACAAGAAACATGAAAGAATTGTGAAGTGAGAAGTGGAGAAAGAGGAGAGGGAACACACAAATATACAGAAGAAGAACAAAAAAAAAACAAATCTGGGTTTTTGAGTAAATTCTCATTTCATCGTCCATCTACGGAAGTGAAAGACTCGGCGAATCCGTAAGGTCTAGTGGGAATACTCATCTGCGTGTTGTCCAAGCTAGGTAAATGCGACGAAGTAGAAGATTCGACATCACTTCTCCCTTCATAAGCTTGCCATTTCTTAAGAGCTTGAGGCAAAGACATGTCGAGATCGATGCCGTATATGTCCTCTGGGTTCTGATCAGACGGTTTCCATAGCTCGACGAGCGAAGACAGAATGTTGACCGCGTGTCCCATGTCTGGTCTATGGTAAGGCTCGCGGGCACAACAATGGCCCACGAGCTCAGCAACCGTGTGAACGCTGGCTAGGGTTTCTTCGTCGAGGTCTATTGTCGGGTCGATCGCTTTCTTGAATGACGATTCTTTGTTGATGTACATCCTTTTAAACCAAGAGACCAAGTGAATGCTCTCTTCTGGTTGCGATTCGTCTAGAGACTTTCTTCCTGTTATGAGTTCCATTAGAATTACCCCGAAGCTGTACACATCGACCTTCGTTGTCACTCGACCCGTAACTGCAACAAACAGATCACAGTCATCATCAAGAAGCAATCTTTACTCAAACTGAATCACCAAAATGAACTAACTAACACCAGCATATATATAATCATAAAGAAACAATCTTTAAATGTTCTTGATGGGCTAAGTAACTAACAAACCTGCATATTCGGGTGCCAAGTAACCAAATGTTCCAGCGATTCTGGTCTCAATCGATCCTTTCCCTTCCGGGGCGAGGCGAACGAGTCCAAAGTCTGCGACTTTCGCGCGCATATCATCGCCGAGAAGAATGTTCGACGGCTTAAGATCTCTGTGGATGAAGCTCTGATGAGCTAATCCATGGAGATACTCCACACCTCTCGCAACATCCAAGGCTAAAGTCAACCTCTGTTTCCACAACAGAGGCTTAAGCCCTTCCTCTGACCACTCAAACAAATGCCTACTCAATGTCCCTTGAGGCATATACTCATATACAAGAAGCTTCTCGTTCCCGTCCAAACAATAGCCAAGAAGCGTCACCAAATGGCGATGCCTAACCTTCGTTAAAACCGCGATCTCCGATTTGAACTCCGCGAAGCCTTTACCGGCGATCACACCGTTCTCCATCCTCTTGACCGCGATCTTGGTCCCGTCGTGCAATTCGCCTTTGTACACGACCCCGAAACCTCCTCGTCCCAAGATGTTATCTTCACTGAAGTTGTTAGTCACGGAACGAAGCACTTGGATTGAGATCAGCATGTTCCCTGCTTCCACCATTTGGATATTATCCCCTGCCTCGCTCGTACCAGGAAGCGTGTAGGTCTCGCTTATGCCTCCAACGCTCACGCTCGAACCCGCCACCGTGATCTTAACGCTCTCGTTGTCAGAGCCAGAGTGCCTCGGATGTACCACAACCGTGTTAGAGCCGCTCTCGAACCGCTTCTGCCTCTTCTTGTACCAGCAGAAAACTAACAAACCGATCAAGAAGATCGATAACAGACCTCCGAGAACCGAACCAATGATGATTCCTGTAAAAGACGAAGACTTTACTCCTCTCCCATCACTATCACCACCTTTGATCCCTGATCCTGAAGTTGAAGAAGAACCAGGAGGAGTTACAGAGCTTTTATCCTTCCCAATGTCGGGATTGCCATTAGTATTCACAACCACATTGTTCTTGAAAGCCGGGACCTTCCCGAAAAGCCGGTTGCTCGAAAGATCGAGTGTTTTGAGGTTAGGTAACGTGGTGAGCTCTTGAGGAATCGTTCCCGTGAGATTGTTGGTTCCAAGAACGATTCTTTGAAGCGATTTGATTGATCCAAACTCGGGAGAAACCGTCCCGGTTAAACCCATTCTCTCAAGATTAATCACCGTGATGTTCCCATTGCTACAGGCTATACCGATCCAATTCGTGCAAGGATCGTTCCCTTTCCAGCTCTCTGCTAGCCTCAACGGATAATCCATGGAGCTAACAATCAAAAGCAGAGATCTCACTCTAGGATCACACACACCAGGAGAAGGCAAGCAGAAGCTGTTCGAATCTTTCTCCAAATCAACAGAAACCGAGCTCTTAAACTCAGGAAACGGTCCTTGAAGATGATTATTCGTCAAGTTCACAACTTTCAACGACTCAAGACTGATCAAAGAAGCAGGGACAGGACCAGTGAACGAGTTATCTCTCAAACTCAAGCTCTCGAGCTCTTTAAGACCGGATAAATCAGGCAGAGAACCGGAAAACTCATTCGAGTGAAGCCAAACCTCTCTTAAACCGGTCATGTTCTGAAGAACATCGATAGAACCGGTTAGTTTCTGACCATTGAGCCACAACGACTGAATCTGCGAGCCAGACAAACCCAAAGGCAACTCACCTTCCAAGTTGTTGAAAGCCAAATGCAAAATCGACAAACCGGGGAACTCATCCGGTCCGAGAAAACCGGGTAATTTACCGGAGACGTTAGCCGAGTTCGCCGAGAAATTCTGAAGAGCAGAAGCGTTTCTCAAGCTCTCTGGAATCTCCCAAGATTCAAAAGGGTTGTTGTCGATTTCAAAAGACTGTAAGGAAGATAAGCCTTCGAAGATGTCATTAGGGATCGATTCGAAGTGATTGTTGCTTAGCATCAAGACTTGTAATGAAGATAAGCCACTCAAAGAAGGAACAGGACCAGAGATGTTGTTCCATTGAAGCTCAAGCCTTTCGAGCTCTGTTAAGGAACGGAGATCAGGAGAGAGTGTACCTTGAAGTCCCGAATGCCCGATTTGGATCCGGGTCACCCGTTTGGAGCCTGTACAAACAACGTGAGCCCATTTACACGGGTCCGGGTCGGACCATCCGAAAGAAGAAGGTGGGTTTAGGCTTTTCTTGAGTGCGAGCATCGCTGAGACGTCTCTATCTGAATCAGCAGCTTTAGAGAACTCCAGAATCAGGAGGAGAAGAAGGAGGAAAGAGAGCTTGAGAAAGGCTCTTCTTTTCTTCATATCTTAGAGAGAGAGAAAAAACAGAGAGAGAGTGAGATGAATAAAGGTTGAAGCTTTGGGTTATAATTGTGGAGAAATGAAAGTGGAAATGGGAAGATGGGCCATTGAGAGAGAAGGAAGAAGAAGATGAAACTATGAAGCAGAAGNTTAGGACAACATAGTTAGTAGACCAAAGAAAAAAAATTCAATGAATCTGAACAAAATTCAGTGAGCAGAGTAGTGAAGGTGAAGCTCCTTAGGAGTGTGTGCTAGAACATAACATATGTGGCTTCTCGCCGCACCTGTGGAGGCTTGAGATCTTTACGAACAATTTGGTGTTCTAGTAAAACAAGTTTTTGTCTATTCCAAGTTTTTAACCATTCTACAACTACAAGTAATTGTTATAAGATCAATTTATAAAATCTTATGTTATTATAAAATAACTTTAATTTTTCCTCTTATCCAAATTATTCTTTTTTATATAACTATTTGCGTGTAACGTGTTATAACCCTCCTATACCCCTTAAAAACAAGAAAAAAGAACTGGAGTAACATAAAGAAATTGTAAAAACAAAATTTGAATGAATGTAAAATTAATTTAACCCAAAAAAAACTTTTTTACAATGACTGTAACTGTTTTTTGAAGTTAAGAAAAAATTTAGCTTAATTGCTTAGCCAACAAATCAATGATATGAAAACCAAAGTTCGAAGCCTCTCCCGTAACGAGTGTTTCTTATTTGTTTGTCAATCTGCTGCGCCAGCTGATTTGGAAGTGTGAAAGATTCCCCGTGTCTCTGTCAGTTCTTTCCCACCATATAGAGTAAATTGTGTTATGAAACACATATCGAATAAGAAACAAATGGGCTTAGCTTGCGATCCATCTACCAATATGTCGAGTATACTCTGTGGCGTCTTTTTTTATTTGTGTATCTCGAACCAAGCATTATGCGAGTGAGTTTTGACCAGACTTATGTCGACTAGCTGCAAGCGAAGAACATGTGGTTACGAGTTTTGATCGGTTCCTGGCAGAAAACACATGAAACATTTGTCTTCCATCGAATCATTATGTCTTCCGTTGATAGACAACCTTGTAGTGCAAGCCAGGCGAGGGATGATTATTTAGATTAGACATGGCGTATGAGAACCATACGCCCTTATACCACTCCTTGATAGGTTACGCTTCTCTTATGATTTTCCAAGTGTCCTTTGAGTTGAATTTGGCTTTAAAATTGTCACATCTGCTTTTCCATAACACCACATCTTCACATTGTTGTAACCCCTTTCCACGTTGAGAAAATGTTTACTCTGTGGCGTCTTTTTTGATGTGTGGCCAGAACCATTGATATATTCGTATGAATCGGTATGCCCATATCTAACCTCTCAAACCTGTCAAGAAATTGTTGTTTACAATAGGAAAATTAGTATAGATAACCAAATATATATATATATATACCATATGGCCATTTTAGATGAGTAGCTACAATATAGTATGTTTAAACTATAATATTACATACTCATCCTCACTAATTCAACACCACTCGTTCTTCTTCTTTTTCCTCTTTCTGTTTCTTCTTTGTTTATGATTTTTTCTTTCCATTTTCAACTTATTTGCTTCAAATCTTCTGAAAAACTGATGTAAGTTGGTATTTCTAGTGAAAGGAATCAAGAATTTTTTTAGCACATACTATAATTTGAATTTTTTTTAAACGGACACGGGTTTCTTAAAAATTCTATTAGTTTTTGAACTTCTAAATCTATACTATATCTTTGTCCATTTATAAGTTTTAAGATATGTTTGAACAAACGTAATTAACAAATGTTAAAAAAAACAATATTTCTCATTACATATATAACCCCACTTATCACTATTGTTCCAAATATGAAAACAATTCAAAAGTGATGATGTGGCATGAATTGTTTTATTTCACTATCTCCTTGTGTTTCTCTTTTTTTGTTGTGGGGTATAATAAAAACGCAAAAATTATGGTTAGTGAATTAAATATTTAAATATGATAGTTATAAGTTTTATTACATAATTTAATATGCAGTATAACCTCTATAAATTAATATTCGATAAATTAATAATTATTATTTATTAATAAATTTTGTCGGTCCCGAGTCGAACCAGTATAAAAATTAACAAAATTTGATAAGATAATAAGATAATATTTTTTTTAAACTCTTATGTAAATATATAGTCCTATTAATATCATTAATTAATAATTTGTGTATATTTCTTGCATTTTACAATAAGTAATGTTTTAGGAAGAAAATATATTTCAAATTATATTATGTTTTTAACATTCAATAAAAAAAATTATTTTTTAGTGTTTTCCACTATTTGTGTTTGATAAATTGTTTTATCATTGGTTGAATTGTGTTTTATAGTATTTTAAAAATAATGATTATTAATTTATTGTTAAAAATTTATTTGATGTTATTTAAGGATATTTCTTATAAATTAATAAAATATCATAGTCCCAACATTATTAATTTATAGAGGTTTTACTGTGGTTATTTGCTATAAAAAATCATTTACAATAACAAAATTCATAGTTTTTTGTTTCTTCTTTTTTTTCTACAATAGAACTCATATTTTGGCAATAGAGGCCCAGCCAATTCTCTCTTAAAAGGCGATAAGGAAAAGTTTTTTCTAGGGTGGCCGTTTCTTTGGCCGGCGTTTGGAGCTCGTCTCCGGCGCCGTCCCATTTTATTTTGTTTGTTTTTGTCTTAGTTTCTCTTACTTTTTGACCCTCTGTTTTATTCGCTGATGGTTTATTCTCTACTTCGGTGGATCGTGAACTTGGGAGGAAGGAGATCTCTTAGTTTGGAGTGGAGGATCTCATAGGAGAGTCGTGTGTATCGGTGGTTCAAGCTTATGCCGACGGGATCCCATCGTCATGGTGGTCTTAGAGATATCGGGTTTGTCTTTTTTCTAGATCTACTCCCTTTGGGTTAAGGGTTTAGATTGAGAATCGGAAGTGATCTCCGGCCAGATCTGTGCTTTAAGTGGTTTTTTCCGGCGTTGTGACTTTTGAGTTGCGATGGTGGAAATAGGTTTTTTCTGATGGTGAATCAGATTTGGGGTTTCGGCTTTTGTTTATCTTCTTTCAGTTGTGGAGGTGGTTCGTGTTTGGCAGGGGAATTTGTATGGGTTGTAGGTTTGTGTAAAATCTATTTCAGCGGGTTATTGTGCGGCGGGGCAGAGTGATCCGGTTATAGTTTTATGCTGCTTTCAACTATTGGTTCCTGGGTTATAGTATTGTCTCCAAGATTCTTCTTCTCGGTTTCACTGCTCGAGGTTTCGGTGTTTAGAGTTGGGAGAGGTTTCGTTCTTGGGATTGGTCTTTTCGATGGTATTCTGCTGCAGGGGCACCTACAAGCTCTTCCTTTTGACCTTATGGTGTTGCGGATTGGTTCTTGGCACTGCAGTTGTTTCGATTTTCAACTCTTCTCTTGCGAGGAGGTGATTAGTTCTCGGTCGGTAGGTCGCTGGAGTTAATGAGCGAGTGTCCGCGTGTAAGAGTTGATAGTCCTTTTTGGCTTATTCCCAGTCGGAGTTCAAGGATTCTCTTCCTTGAGCCTTGATCTTCTTGATATCATCCTTTCCTTGGAGTGGAGTTGCTGATGTTTGTTTCTGTTTCTCTGGTCTAGTTGGGGTCCTGCTTCTATCCTGTCGGAGTTGTTGCTGGTTAGAGCACGTTTGTAGTTTCTCTCGTCGGGTTAGTGGTGGTGTCTCTCTCGTTGCTCTTCGTCTTTTGGCCTTCTCCGACGCTACCAGTTTCATAGGAAGTTTGTGGGTTTTCTTCGATTTCAGAGGGCAGTTTTAGTTTTTGGGTTTCCGGTGCTATAACCCTTTCCATGTCGTATAGCCGTTTCCTCCTTGTTGAGTCTTTGGTTTGTTTTATTGTGGTTTAGATATTAACCGAGTGTAATCGTTGTATTAGTTTTGGTTTCCGGTTGTTTTGGATCCCATTGTGTGGGCTTTGGGTAGGTTCGTTTTGAAAGACGTATCCGTCAATTGTATCCTTCCTGTATTCTTCTTCGTATCGGTTCAAGTTTTAATAAAATTTTAGAAGAGGAAAAAAAAAAAAAAAAAAAAGAACTCATATTTTGGAATTCAAATTAATCATCTTGCATATAATTATGTTAGTAAGTTACTATCGTTATTTTGATTTATTTATTTTTGTCAACAGTTTCAATAGTTAGAACCGTTTGAAAATCTAAAACGTTAAAACTGAATTTACATAATTTAAATCGTAAATATAGTTTTGAACATTATGTGTTAATTTGTCAGCATTCGTATTTTAATGTCAGAAATTGATTTCCATTGAGACATATAATTGGACGCTACCAAAAAAAAAAAAAAAAAAGAGACATGATTGGATTTTCTGTGTGTAAATTAACATTTTTGACATAGAGATAGCAATCAGATATTGTTTTCAATGAGTTGTTCGAAACAATAATAATGGAAATATCAACTATTTAGATGAGGTGGTGGTGATCGAATTTATGAAAATTGAATTCAGAATTGTATTTGTATCTATCGATTTAACGAATCGATGGAAAATATCAAATATCTAGGTGAAGCCACTTCTTGCTTCTTTTGGCATACCTTTAGAGAGATACACAGACAAAGTGGGGCCATTCTGCGTTTGAGCTTTAAATGTGTTTTATAAATGTTGTAATAGACCGTTGAGCTGACCACTGATATTCCACCGTAAATTCAACTCCAATAGAACAAGAAAGAGAGAGAGAAACTTGAACTAAGCCAAATTATTGTGGTTTTTTTCTTCATCATTTTTTAGATTTTTGTCCAATTTTCTTGTGACCAAAGTGAGTTTTATTGTGATTGTTTAAGAGTTTTTATTTTATGGTCTTCTTAGACATTGTTAATTCTCACATGATTTTTTTTTTTTTGGTAATAATTCGAGTTCAGGTTTTATTTTACGATTTAAATACGGCAACACGGATCCACCTCTGTTAATTGTATCAAAGGAGGTACGAATGATTCAGTCTACCAAAGAGAATCTCACAATACTTTTGTAATAAATACTTTTAAGTTACATACTTACTTTTCTATGTTTTTGAATACACTTGTTTTTTATTCCCTCTCCTCACAACTACCAACCAAAGCAAATAAAAGGCTTGATGTGACTTATTTTGTTTTCTATGTAAAATGAAAAGGAGAAAGAGATAAATCAAGAATATGCTCGTAAACTCCAAGACTGTGTGGCTTAATACAAAAGAGAGTTAAAAAGAGCAACTTTTAACACCCATATTAACATTAACCTCAATTTACACAAGGCAGTTAAAAAGACAATTAATCAACAATAGCATAAACTAACAAACTAATTGAAGTCGAATTTCGAGCAGATGAGCCATAAATTCCAAAACCTAACGGTACTATATACATATATACAAGTAGCAGAAAGAGGCATGAGCTCATTGATTACTCTCTCTGCCATTGCCAACTACTACTACTTCTCAGTAATTATGCTCACAGAGCATCTCTGAAACCACCTCTTCCTTCACCTTTATTACTTCCTCCAAGTAACAACGACTCTTTATCTCTTCTTTTCCCAGAAAGAGAGAGAGAGAGAGAGAATCTCCTTACAACTTTTTCTTTCTCTCAGCCTATACTCCCAAGTCCCAACAATGGCTGACAAAAAACCACTTCAAAAATGCTTTCTTTTCACCATCTTATCCTTGAATCTCATGTTTCTTCAAGCGGAAACTGGTCAAATCTCTCAGAAGAAGACTTACGTTATCCATATGGATAAATCTGCTATGCCTTCACCTTACACTAATCACCTACAATGGTACTCTTCCAAAATAGACTCTGTAACGGATCCCAGATCGCAGGAAGAAGAAGGTAGCAGAATACTCTACACTTACCAGACTGCGTTTCACGGATTAGCTGCTCGGCTTAGCCAAGAGGAAGCAGAGAGGCTCGAGGAAGAAGATGGTGTTGTGGCTGTGATTCCTGAGACGAGGTACGAGCTTCACACCACAAGAAGCCCCACTTTCCTCGGGTTAGAGAGACAAGAGAGAGAGAGAGTTTGGGCCGAGAGAGTCACCGACCATGATGTGGTAGTTGGTGTTTTAGACACAGGGATTTGGCCTGAGAGTGAGAGCTTCAACGACACAGGCATGTCCCCTGTTCCATCTACCTGGAGAGGAGCCTGTGAAACCGGAAAAGGGTTCTTGAGACGTAACTGCAACAGAAAAATCGTCGNGGGTTTTCTTCGATTTCAGAGGGCAGTTTTAGTTTTTGGGTTTCCGGTGCTATAACCCTTTCCATGTCGTATAGCCGTTTCCTCCTTGTTGAGTCATTGGTTTGTTTTATTGTGATTTAGATATTAACCGAGTGTAATCGTTGTATTAGTCTTGGTTTCCGGTTGTTTTGGATCCCATTGTGTGGGCTTTGGGTAGGTTCGTTTTGAAAGACGTATCCGTTAATTGTATCCCTCCTGTATTCCTCTTCGTATCGGTTCAAGTTTTAATAAAATTTTAGAAGAGGAAAAAAAAAAAAGATGTGTTGTTTTATTTGATTAAAAAAATATGTTATTTTATTTGGTATTCACTATAGCCATGTTCTTTTTGTTGTTGCAACCGCAACACTCAGCGTCTCAAAAAAAAAAAAAATAATAACTGACGGCACGGCTTAAGTTTTTGTCGCTGATTCTTTAAGAAACATTGGAGTCCTCCGACTTTTGATCGCTGATTTCTTTTAGCGTCACAAATTCTTTAAATTTTCAGTCGCAATGCTTCCAGCGTCCAATTCTAGCAACAGTGAAAGGAAGGGTTTAGTCATCATCAAGTCTATTTTTTAAGTCGATGAATGCTGATGCTGTGGCAACAAAAATAACAGGGCTTATTTCATATGATACTATTTTATTTATTTTAAATGCACACAAAAAAATGAACTTATTTACGATTTTGCTATCATATCATTTAAAAAAAAATACTGCAAATATTATGTTGTCTACCTAATTAATCTTTGTTAAAATATTAGTTTTTGTCAAGTTGTTATAAAGTAAGTAAACATTGTTGTAACTTGTAAGTCCCCAATTTGGACTTTAATCAGGAAATTCAATTACCCAAAGAAGTATAAATATAATCCTTGTAGTAGTTAACCAGTTGAACCCTTTTATCCCCAAATACGTAAATATGTAAAATTTAATGTCTTCGAAGGGTAACATAAACTAATTAAATAGCTCTATAGGCTTCTCTATTTATATATTTTTTCTTGTTTTAACGACATTTATTTAGATTTTTGTATTCTATATTCGGTAGTTCACCAAAACAATAACTAAACATTTTATTTATTAGTATCTTAGAGATCCCACACATCGAGGGCCTAGGCTGTCATAAGGGTGCAAAAGTTGTGAAAAAGAATGGCAAATTATTCGTATATAAACTTGCCAAAAAGCACTAAAAAGATATAACAATATGTAGCCAAAAGTATTATTAAAATCATACAGGTGTAAAACAATTTTTCTTTTTGAAGTGATGATAGTATCTCGACTAACGAATGGCAACAAAGATCGATACAAAGAAATAATGAAATAATATTATATATGACGAATATATGTGGTTACAACTATTATGCAAATTTAAAAATTGAATGTGTCTGTTTTTAGCAAATGCTACATGTATCTTTCGTTGCTGTCTCATGAATCATGATCTTAAGTCCTTTATTCTTTATTTTTACTATTATATTATCATTACTTTCTATGGGAGAAAAAACTTTTTCTCTGTGTATAGAAAAAAACCAGGTGAAGCTGATTCCCTATGCACATGGCTCTCTGCAGATCTACAAGGAAAGAAAAAAAACTTTATCATTTCTAAGTTCTAACTATAAAATTTTCATTTAATCGAACAATGCCTATTTTTTCGAAGTTTGGATAATAATTGTGTTTGTAATAAATTAGGGAATGATGGTAGTGAGTGAGACCTGCCAAAATATTGATTCGACTAAATGAATAATTCAACTTTTTCAAAATGAGTGTAAGACTTTTTTTTATTACTTTATTGAAACAGAAAAATACTTACTGGTTGTGGTATATTAAAAGAGTATCACTAAGAGACTTTTTTTTTTTTTTTTTTTAATAACCCAGGGAATCCCAGATCTATGGAAGAATTTTTGGGGGAGGTGCAGCCCATGGATAGACCCTCTCTCCGGGTATTCAAATGGGCCAAAAGCAAAGGCCCATATCCGTGTGGCCAAGTGAGAATGATTTAACAATTCCACGCTTGAGGGGAATCGATCCCTGGCCTAGACCAACAGGGCAACTCCTCCTCAAGTGAGAACCACTAGACCACCACCACTTGGTTAATCACTAAGAGACTTCATACCCAAAAAAATGCCGCAAATCACAAACCATATGAGATGAACATATGTGGAATCAAATGCTCGACATGGGAGGCATACTAAAATGTAGTATATATAGGGTGCAAACGGTAACAGCTGAATTTTGCTGAATGTAGAATATGACTAATTGTTTTGGTGATTTTTGGTGGAATCTGGTTGAATAACTATGAATTCAAATGGTAACCGAGGAATCTAGCTGAATTGCTGAAAATATTTATAAGTTAAATGGTCTAAATGGTTACAAAATAAATAAAATATATCGCTAAGAATTTAATTTTTTTTACATCAATGTTTATTTATCATGTTATAAATTTCAATTTCAAATTTATAAAATTATAAGTATTCTATTTTAAAAATAACAAAATTTATTATTTATTTAAAATTAACAATCATTTTATGTTCTTAAAAATTGTTCAACTGTTAACTGACTGTATTTGATATTATTACATAACTGTACAAACTAGCCATGCGACTAAAAATTGAACTGAAGTAACCGAACCGAGGCAAACCGAGCCAAACCGAACTTTTCGGTTTTTTGTTCTGGTTCGGTTTTTTAGTTGGAATCGATCGGCCAAATGTAAAAATTGATTGAGTTATCGGTTCGGCGGTTATCTGTTTTTTTTAAACAAAATTATACCGAACTATACCGAATTAGACTGAACTATTCGAATTTACTCGAATTTACAGAATTTAACCGAATTTACAGAATGTAACCAAATTTATCCTACTTTAACCGAATTTTAAACAAAAATTACAAAACTTCGGTTAGTTTCGGTAAAAAAATATATCCGAATTACCCGATACCTGACCCGAATGGAACCAAAATTTACTTCGATTATTTTTGGTAAATTTTTTTTATCCGAACTACCTAATTATCCGAAGTAGCATGACTAATACAAACCATAAAAGTTATAAAAAATGCATTTAAACTTAATTACCATATATTATAATTCTTCTTGAAAAATACATAATTTCATATAACTATAGTATTCAAATCATATATAAATCATAAATAAAATAAATATAATATATTAAATGTCGATTCAGCAAATTCCTCAATTCAACAAAAACTTTCCTAACTGGTGTCCACGGTAATTTTTCGCCATATAAATTGAATTCGGCTGGTGCCGTTCAGTGCCATAGACCTTTTTTTTGTGCCAAATACTTAATTCATTAAACGTGACTTAACCAGAATTCAGATTACAAGGCAAAAGAGAACACTTTGTTGATACCGAAATCCGGTTATTCGTAAATATGTGAAAAGGTGGGTTCGAGAGCTTTCTTATACGAATTATCGAAATCAAAGATTACAAAGGAAATCGTCGAAAGATTAAATCGTAAAATACAATCGGAAGAGAAGAAATTATCTTAAGTTAAAAAATGACGAGTCCTCGAAATGAGGATTCTCGAGTTGCCGATTATCGAAATCGACGATTTAATAGGAAATCGTCGAAAAGATTTAAATCGTAAATACAAATGAGAAATATCGTAAAAGTCGTCGGATATACGATTTGCATAGAAATCGAGAATTTATGGGGGTACTCTCTGGAAATTTTAGGATCCTCATTTCCTCATCCTAGTGGGGTATTTATAGGAAAATGTTGGATGCGGTTTTTGACGGGAATGGACTCCACGAGTCTCGTTTCCGGACTTTTGACGGAAATAACGATTTGGACCGGGTCAAAGTTATGGGCTTTAAGCCCAGTACCAACAGTAAGTCCCCCCCCAGTCCATTAAAATGTAGATGTTTATATGAATTTTGATGGATTCTTCGAATTTGTTGGTCCGGCATAAATCGGAGTTTGGCTCCATTGACGAATCCCGGGCCGTTACGCGGAATCTTGAGATATCTTATGTCAATGCGAGTGATTTTCTTGATATATTTTCTTCATCTCCCCATTTTTTTATAAATCTTTCTTCTTCATTTTTTTTTTACATTCTCTTCTCCTCTTCCACTCAGATAATGCGTTCTTCTTTTGCTTAATCCTTTCACGATCTATTGTCTTTCTCTATTATGTAAGTAGCGCCAAAGTAGGTGAGTTGTTTTTTTTTAAAATAAATCTTTCCCCTTCTCCCTTCATTTTCCACGTTTTCTTTTTTTCTCTCCATTAGCGAAGTATGTCTAAGTAGGTGTGTTGTTTTTTTTATAAATATTTCCCCTTCTCCCTTCATTCTTCCACACTCTGTTTTTCCTCCATTATCAAAGCAGGTACGTTCTTTTCCCCATCTTCTTTTCCCTGTTTTTTTTGTTGTTATTTTTTTTTGGTCATTTCTCGCCGTGGAAGAAGAACTTGTGGAGGTGACGTCGATGACGCCGAGCCGAGGTGGGGAAGAGCTTCGGATCCAAGTCGCCGAAACGCCGAGTGGAGATCTCCGTGTCCTCGCCGGGTGAGTCTCGCCGATTCGCCGTGTGGAGCTCGACTCGCCGATTTCCGTGACAGAGCTTTGTGGGTCGCCGTCGGAAATCGCAGGTCGGCGTCGGAGCTCGCGCGGCGTGTTGGTGAAGTCGGAGCAGTGGAGCTCGCAAGTCGACGCGACAGAGCTTCTTGGTTGGCATGCCGGCAAGTCTCGGGTCTGTCGTGTAACCGAGTCAAGCTTCCGAGTTGAATCGCGAGTTACCGAGTCGGGCTTCCTAGTTTCCGAGTCGAATTGCCGAGTTAGGCTGCCGTCGGTATGGCTTTCGTCGTTGATCTCGATCTTGTTGCGGAGCTTGCCGAGTCGGAGGAGAAGCTGACGACATCGTGGCCGTGTGGAGAAGAAATCGACGGCGATCCCGTGGTGGCGGTGAGATTGCAGAGTCGCCGGATTCGGTGAGACATCGAGTGTCCATGGAGTCTCGCAGTTCGGGCATCGCGGTGCGGGGTTTTCGTTGAACTCGCCGGGACTCAATTCGGAGATGCGTGCCGGAGCTTGCGGGTCGCAGATCGTCGTGTGGAGCTCGCAGATCGGAACTCCTGGGCTTGCAAGCTCCGCGGGTTTCACCGAGTCGCGCTGCGGAGCTCGCGGATTGAAGCTTCAGAGCTTGCAGATCGACGTCGGAGCTCGCGTGTCGGCGTCGGCGTATCTCGCCGGTCCGCATCGGAATTCGTTAGCTCGACGAGGATCGGCGAGATCGCGAAGTTGGATAGGATCGGCGTGTGTAATCGGGGTCGGCGAATGCTTCTTCGGGTCAGCTTCTCGCGCGTGTTGGCGAGTTCTCTGGCGGATTAATGTGCGAGGCTTTGTCGGGAGCTTGGGAGCTCGGCGTGATCTCACGTGGTGTTTGTCGGGTGGAGGCGTCAGGAGAACGGCGTGATTTCGCGTGGTCCTTGCCATGGAGGTGTCGCCGAAGCTCGGGAGTTCGGCGTGTCGTCATCTTGCCGAGTCGAATCTTCGAGTCGAGCTATCGAGTCGAATCTCGAGTCGTCAAGTCGAGATGACGAATTGTGAGTCGCCGAGGAAGACGCCGAGTTGACGTGGCAGAGTTACGCCGAGTCGAGTTGGATCTCCCGAGTCATCATGTCTACGCGTCAGATCTTGTGAAAAAATGTATCGTTGCTTGTGCTCCGGGTGCTTGTTACCGAAACTTCGAGAATTTTTTCGGGGCCGAATCCTTCTATTTTATTTGGTTGATTTTGGATGATTCGTGTTTCCTTTTTTGCAGGTAGCGCCAAAGTTTGATCGAGTATCGTGTCGATTGTTTGGACACTTGATGGCGGATGATGATGCATCTTGTCCTGATATAGTTACGAAACGGAGTGTAACGGGGTCGGCTTCTTCTTCGAGTGGGGATGAGTCGGAGAGTTCGTCGAATGAGTCAAAGTTGGTGTGTCCGTCGAACTAGGCAGAGTTGGAATGTCCGTCGAATGATGCGAAGTTGGAATGTCTGTTGAACGGGGTGACATTGATAAAGGGCACGCGTGAGGTGGAAGACGAGAGGCGTCGCACTCTTGAGGCAGTTGCCTCGAGGTACCAAGAGTGCTTTGAAAAGTTTCGGCATTTTTACTATGGTAATGAGGCCGTTGAGGAAGCTCTTAGTCTTTATAGTCAGACGCAAGCGATTTTTGAAACTTTTCGGGGTTCCGTGAGTGAAGGTGTCCAATTTCCCGAGGGGAAGATTTCCAATATGGAGAAGCAGTTATCTGAAAGAGATAGAGAGGCTCGGGCTATGCATGTCGAGGATTTCTTGGAAAGTGATTTCGTCGTTACTCCTGTCGATGCTTGGGTGGAGCGCTTGACGCGTCCAGAGGAGGCGGCTCCCGTCATCAACGAGTATGGATCGAATGCGACCCAACTTACTTCTGCGGTTGTTGCCACTATCCGTGAGGACGGTGCTTCGGAGCCTTAGTCGCTTTGGCCTTTTTTCCTTATTTACCGTCTTATGTTCGGTTGGTCCGTATGTGGACTTTTATCTTTCGGGCTTCCCTTTTCGGATATGTACTGAACTTTTTGGATAATTCAACACTTTTCTTTTCCTTCGTGCTTGATATTTTATTATATTGTTTTACAGAAATCGTAGTGTGCGAGGACCTCGGCTTATATGCTCGTTTCGATTTCTTCGTGCGGACCAGAGTCCCTCTTTATTGATCCTGGGCGCAAGACTTGGCTCGACTTATCCCGTTCAATTTGTGCAAGACTGGGCTCGACTTTTACGACCGACGAGCTAAATTTTGTTTTAGGCCTATGCATCGAAGGGGTGGATTATTTCACCACTGCATTCGTGCGGAACACGTTCTGAGGTAAAAACCGCAAGGTGCGAGGTGCTCAGCTTATTAGTTCGTTTCGACCTCTTCATGCGGACCGTAGTCCGACTTTGTCGATCCTGGGTGCGAGACTTGAGCTCGGCTTATCCCGTTTGATTTTGTGCGAGGCTTAGCTCGGCGTATATATTTTTTTTATTCCGAGGACGAAATCGCAACGTGCGAAGTGTTCGGCTTATTCGTTCGTTTCGACCTCTTCATGCGGACCGGAGTCCGGCTTTCTCGATCCTGGGCGCGAGACTTGGCTCGGCTTATCCCGTTTAATTTGTGCCAGACTGGGCTCGGCTTTTAAACCGATGAGCTAAGTTTTTTCGGTTTATGCATCGAAGGGGTGGATTATTTCACCACTGCATTCGTGCGGAACGCGTTTCGAAATTGATCACCTGGCCAAGGTGTCGATGTGTTTGGACAGCCGGACTGCGTGTCGAATCGGAAGAGTTGACGATAAAAATATAAATTTTTATTAAGTATAGCTGGACCTCCGAAAAGGCTGCCTACGTACCCTTAAACAGGGATCAAGCCGATCGTAGTTCGCTATACAAAGTACATATTTTTTTTTTTTTTTTTTGCGATTTTTTTGCGATTTTGTTTTGCGACTTTTTTTATCCTATTTTTTTTACCTTTTTTTTTTGCGATTTTATTTTGCGACTCCTTTGTTTGTTTTTTTGCGATTTTTTTTGCGATTTTTTTATACGAGTCCCTTTTATTTCGATTTTTTTTTTTGCGATTTTTTTTGTGATTTTTTTCGATTTTTTTTTTGCGATTTTTTTTTGCGATTTCTTTTTTGCGATTTTTACTTGCGATTTTTTTTGCGATTTCTTTTTTGCGATTTTTTTTGCGATTTTTTTTTTGCTATTTTTATTTGCGATTTTTTATACGACTCCTTTTTCGATTTTTTTTTTTGCGATTTTTTTTTGCACTTTTTTTTTCGATTCCTTCTTTTTTGATTTTTTTTTTTTTGCGATTTTTTTTTGCGATTTTTTTTGCGTGTTAAAAGGAGGTGGAATCTCTTTCAGGTCGTTAATCTTCTATGTGAATGTGAAAATGTTTCAGCTCGTCTCTGAGGTCGTCGCTTAATTCTGGTGTGATGCCGATGCGTTTTACCGGATCTTGTTTGTCGATATTGGTTATGACAACTTCTACGCGTTGTTGATCGTACGAGGGTGTTAGCTTGCTTGGTCCTTGGGTTGCGATAAGACATGTTTGCCTCGCCTTTCGCAGTTTGTGCTCGGTGATGAAGCAGGTTCTTGCCATTCGTTGGTATCCTCTAACCGTAAAGATGCCGCTCGAGGTTGGGAATTTTATGCACTAATGATAGATTGACAGGACTGCTTTCATCGCATTTAGCCAGGGGGTGCCGAGGATTGCGTTGTAGATGGTCGGCTTATCGATGACCACAAACTTGATAACCTTAGTCGTTCGTCCGACATAGACCGGGAGTTTGATGGTTCCGATTGTCATTGTGGTGTCCCCCGCAAATCCTGTGAGTGGCTTCGTGCTTGCCTTAAATTCGAAACCTTCGAGCTCCTTTCTTTGGAGAGTTTTCTTAAAAATCAAAACGCGGGTGACTTCGCAATCTCCGATTCGGAGCTCGATGACGAGAGGGTCGTTGTGAGGCGTATCCACTCCCTCGAAGTCGTCTTCTGTGAAAGATATGTCATTTCCGAATTTAAGTTCGTCGTTGCCATTGCGCTTCCGCTGTTTGGCTGCGATGGTTCCTCGTTCGTAGCTTTTGATCGACCGGATCGAATCATTACACGTGGGAAGTCCTCCCACTATCATGTTAATTCTTCGTCTCGCTAGAGCCTGGACGTTGCCCTGCCCTTGGTCGTCGAGTTCGCGTTTTGGGGCGACATATTTCTTTGCCTTCTCGACTCTCTCTTCCTCCATCTCGATAAAAATCGTTGCCCTGTGGAGTGCGTCCTCCAAAGTATGTGGTTTGTTTTTCTTCATTTCCTCTTAACAATTCGATTCGTACCATAGTCCGTTACGCAATGCCGGGATCGATGCGTTGTCTGATACCGACACTTTGGAGACGATGTTCTTGAATTTGCTAACGCACGACCGCAGAGATTCCTTTGGGCCTTGTTTCAAAGTGTATAGGTTGGCCTCGCACGCTCCCGGTTCTATGTACATGTAATAGTGTTTGACGAAAGCTATTGTGAGGTCTTCATAGCTATCGATTGAATTCGCTTCGAGCTTTGAAAACCAACTCAGAGCCGTGCCGGTCAGGTTTTCCACGAACAATTGACAGTACCCTGTGTCACGTTCTTCAGGAGGGAATTGGGTTCGGTACATCATAACGCTGAATGCCGTTATAAATATCATAGGATTTGTTGTCCTGTCGTAAGCCACGATCTTGATTTTTCCTGGATGCTGAGCTGGTGAATTAGTTATCCTGCTCGTGAATGGGGTGTTTTGCGCTTCTCTAAGTACTCGATCGATTTTGGGTGCCGAGCTTGTTGCTTGGTGGACTCGAGTGTCATCAACCTAAGTTGCCTCTTTATGTCCTCCAGTTCATTGTTTTGATTTTGACGATTAGGGGCATCGTTTTGCCGATCGGTGTGCTCTTGGCGTTGGTGGTCGTTGTTCGCCGGTCGTCTCTGATCCCTTCGCTCTTGGTCGTCTATAGAGGGAGGTAGTTCGCCCCGGTCATTTAGGTCGGCGATCTGGTCCCCGAACAGAACTCGTTGTAGGCGCGGGGTGTAGGTGGTTTGCTTTAGCATCTGGCCCCTGTCGTTAGCGTTGTGGAGGTCGTCAATTCGGCTATGACATACGTGCGGAGCCGTGGCTAATTCGTCCAGTCGTTCGTTAGTCGTGCGAGTGTTATCGTTTATCTGATCGATAAGCGTCTGGAGTAAAGCCGAGATGTCGGATTGTGCCGACGTGTTGTTTGCTGGTGCTTCCATCCTTGTGGTGCCTACCAGATTTGCGGTCGTCCTGTCCATCCTTGTTGGATCGATGAATGATGTCCTCGTCGCAGTTAGGAAAGTCGGTCCCCTCGGTAACGTGTAAGTTCGATATGTCGAGGCCATCGAGGTCGGCCTCGCTGTCGTTGCTGGAGTCGGCGCTTCTGATGTGCCGTTAATTGGCATCGCCGATAATGATGAGATCGACATTTCTGACCCAGTGGGGGTTGGCCTTGCCGATGTTCCGAAGATCGTCATTTCCGAGGCATTGGCGGTTGTCGCGGCCGAAGTTGAAGAGGTTGGTTTCATAGACGCGGGAGTCGTTCCCTCTGTCATTGATGATCGTGTTTTTTTTATTTTTATTTTTTTAAGTGTAGAAAAGTCCCTCTCCCCACAGACGGCGCCAAATGTCGATACCAAAATCCGGTTATTCGTAAATATGTGAAAAGGTGGGTTCGAGAGCTTTCTTATACGAATTATCGAAATCGAAGATTACAAAGGAAATCGCCGAAAGATTAAATTGTAAAATACAATCGGAAGAGAAGAAATTTTTTAAGTTAAAAAATGACGAGTCCTCGAAATGAGGATTCTCGAGTTGCCGATTATCGAAATCGACGATTTAATAGGAAATCGTCGAAAAGACTTAAATCGTAAATACAAAGGAGAAATATCGTAAAAGTCGTCGGATATACGATTTACATAGAAATCGAGAATTTAGAGGGGGTGCTCTCTGGAAATTTTAGGATCCTCATTTGCTCATCATAGTGCGGTATTTATAGGAAAATGTTAGTTGCGGTTTTTGACGGGAATGGGCTACACGAGTCTCATTTCCGAATTTTTGACGGAAATAATGATTTGAGTCGGGTCAAAGTTATGGGCTTTAAGCCCAGTACCAACACTCTTTGCCAAAGAGTCAGCTTCTGAATTTTCCTCTCTCGAAACAAATTCAAAGTCGAAAGCGATAAAAGATAAAGATAGGGTTTTGCCATAGACTTTATAACTATGGATTTTCGTGATAAAATTTCCTGTAAACAATTTAGCAAATGTTGACAGTTAAATTAACGGTGACTCATAAATTTTGTAATTTTTGTTATGAAACATGTTGTCGCTACTTTATTGAGATTTTCCAACGAATTATTAACAGTCACTAATTATTCATCATTAAAGTTAGTCATACTCGTTAGTTATCGACTAATAAATAGGTCGATAAGCAATTCGTTGAGAAATAAATAAGAAATTTATTATTATAAAATACTCCCGTTTTCGGATTTCAATGCAGATTTATGATAAATTTTCCTGTTTTATCCCTACTTTTCCAGCTTATTAATTATTCATATCAAACAAAATAATGTTTTAATGAAGGGCAAAACAGAAATATTTAATGTTTTCTTAATCTGTGTGAAATATCCTAAAACGACACTTAATTAAAAACAGAGGGAGTATATTTTTCCGTTTCACAAAGAATGTCGTTTTACATTTATAATGCAGAATTTTAAATAAAAATCCAGCTTTAACCCTATTGATTCAACTTGTTAATTAGAGAGAGAAATTTGTTTAGTATATTAATAAAGATTAAACTAGAACTTTTCATTGTTTTCTTAATTTGTGTGAAATATGTTAAAATAACACTTTTTGTGAAACAAAGAAAATATGTTGTAAGAGCATTTCCAATTTTACTCCAAATCTAACTACAAATTCTATTTTATAGTAAAATCTTTTTTAAGTCTACTATATTTTCAACTCCAAAATAGGGTAATTCTATTTTTTACTTGAAATATGGAATAATCTCATTTTTCACTCAATTTTGGAGTTGAACTTTGCATTTATAAAGTAGTGATTCAAATTTTAAATAATTTCACTTTAAAAATTATAAATAAATATTTTGGTGATTGTTGGCATACAAATTCCAAGTCAGAATTTTAGGCTCACTAACCAGTAAAATTTAAGACCATCACGAGATCAACTTTCTTATTGAAGTGGAAGGGCTTGGATCGAAGGCATGCATTAAAACTCGTTGAGTCTAAATAGAACCAATGAAAGTTAAACCTTTGGGTCACACTAAGAGTCGACTTTGAAGGCGAACTGAAGAATTATTCAAACAAGAATAGTTCAATGCTTTGATTAGAAACGGCTGAATCTATTGAAGTAAATGTAATCATTACAGAATCCAGCAGAGTAAATAAAGACGTTAAACACAGTTTCATAGCTATAAAACAAGAGGAAGAGCAAAAATTAAAAGACGAATTCTATTTTCACAATCTACACTACAAATTTATCTCTACTTGTTTCTATTAATTTCTATGTTCTTTTTCTTGTAAACTCTGTAAATTGTCTCTACTAAAACCATTTATTTCTATTCTCGTTCTGACTTACTCTCAGATTAAGTTGGAACCGGTATGACACATTCTTTGAGCTCAGTTTATTGTGAATTACTTGATAAATCCCTCCATTTATTTGTTAATTAAAGATGATCGAGATCCTTCAAATTATATCTATTTCTGCTACAACAGTGATGATTTTTTTTAATGATTATAAATACTAAAACACAATAATTTCTAAAAATAAACTGATAAAATTTATAAATATATAAAAATACTGAAATTAAAGATTAATGTATGTAAATCTTAACAATAAAGTGTATAGTTAATAATTAATAATAAAATAGAAAAAAAATATTTGTTTGGAGTAGAAAATGGAATAATAGATTGAAAAAAAAATCAAACTCTATTTTGAAGTTACCCATTTTAAAGTGAAAATAGAATAATACATTGCAATGCTATACACGTTTGACAAATATGTATATGTTGCTAATTTAGTAGTTAATGTAATTTGCAAAAAAGATAGATAGATACAAAAAAAACAAAAGACAATCTCAAGTCAAGAGTAGATTCATCTAATAAGTGTTCGTAAATTTAGTTGCATGTTACAAGAAATGGCAAAGATCTGGTTCAGATTTTGCTGATTAACTCCAACAATGAAGAAAGTGTAATTTCAATACATTGATTAATACAAATAAGAAAAAAAATACTTATATAAGGAGGAACAAGTTTTGTGATGTTTTAGTGTTGTCCAATCTCAAATAATATGTTATCAATGATCTTTTTTTAAAAATGCATGTTATTGGCTAATTAGCGCATAACTGTGATATAATACCCAATTTTTTGTTGAATCTAGAGACCTAGGACTTTGATTGGTAACACTGGATAATAGCGAAATCGCGTTTAAAACATGATTTCGAAATATTTTACCAATAAAATAAAAAGCGCAACAGAAAATAAAACGAAACTAATTGGACCAATATATTGACTTTTGACCTCGTAATCTATTAAACATCAAATGCAAACACATAATTGTTTTTTCCTGATTATACAGAAGTGGGCTTAGGATCGCAACATAAGCATGCACAAACACAAAAATCCAATTGTAATAGAGTAATGGGCCTCAAACAAGAAAATAATCAGTTATGCAAGAACGTATATGGATTTCTTTGTCTTCTTTAAGGACAATAAAAAAGCATAGAGAATTCCCAAAAATAGAACCATTTGTTTCTTTTCAAAGAGTCGACTGAGCCATTTAAAGCTGGTGAAAATCACTATTTTGCTGTAAAAAAAAAATATACATCTCCCACCAATATATACTTACATGTAACATATTAGCTCAAAACATTTAAAATTATGTCAGAACGGCATAAAATAACCAGCAATATAATTTGGGATATAAACAGAATAAATAATAATTGAGACCAAGATACAAAACGGCCTGACGTCAAATTTTATTTTGGTTTTATAGATAAAATCATAGCTTTTGTTTTTTTTTTCAATAAGTACAACTCTAGAAGGAGAGAATACGATATTATCAAGCATTAAGAACAATGTGATTTGAGTAAGTAAACAATTGGGTTTTAGGCTCCTCATATACGTAGCCGTACAAGTTTTCAAAAGCCCTCAGGTACACTCCCCGATGAAGCCTCAACTATTTCTCGTTCTGCTTTTGACACCGCTCAACCTCCAGTAATACGGTGTTAACCTAGCGGCGGCCGCAATGTTATTCTCTCCGGCATCCGTACAAAGAGATTTTTCCGCAAATTTGCTTGTAAAACCAATACAAGTCCCTGTCATACTTCCCCATCTCTCCCTGGATGAAAATGGTGACGCTTACAAGGAATTTGAGGCTCTTCTCTTCGGTTTTTGAGCTGCATATCAAAAGTAGTTGTTAAGACCTGGTGGTCAAACCTCCTTGGGTGTGAATAAGACCACCCTGGGAAACGTCTACGACTTTTCAAGTGTGAATAAGACCATTTGAAAGGCTGTCTCCCCTAACAAAACAAACAAGTCTCTTTTTAGTTCGTGGTTAAAGACAACCGAAGATGCAACATCGATTCTCCTACGCAGAGAAAGGGAAAGCCCTGGATAAAGGCCAAGATCCTCCTACCAGAATCCGTATAAGGGTCCCAGAGTTTGACAATTCTGACCTAATCAAGGAAAACGCTCTTACAATTGTTGGAAGACTAACAAATCCAAAGGAGCATAGAGTCTGGTCGATGATATCCTTCTTCTCAAAAAGATGGAGTGAAAGAGGACAAGCTGTGGGTTATGACCTTGGGAATGGATGTTTTCAGTTCAGATTCGAGTTTGAAGAGGATCTGGTAAGGGTTCTTGAAAACAGACCGTACCATTTCGCCTTCTGGATGGTAATCCTGCAAAGATGGAAACCCACTGTGGCTGAATCCTTTCCATCCCAGATCCCTTTCTGGATCCGTCTAAAAGGGATTCCTTTACACTACTGGAATCCTGCAACCCTTAGTAGTCTTGGTGAAGGAATATGAGCTTAAGAGGAACAAGAACTCACCAAACTATCGGCTAGAATTAAAGTCTTCATCAATGGTATCGAGCCCTTGATTCAAGATTCCATCTTGGATTTTGCAAATGGAGACAAAGCAAGAGTCTCACTGGAGTATGAGAAGCTGAAAAACCATTGTTCTAAGTGTTTCAGACTTACACACCTCGTAAAGGACTGCCCCGAAAGAGACCTCTCAAAAACAAACCAGTGGAGTCTGGTCCCAAATGAGTTAAATCCTAAGGAACAACTATCTAGCCCAAGAGCGGAGCGATATCCCCAAAATCATCCAAGACAGCATCTGGAGACAAGACAGTCTTTGAGATCGTTCCAACAAAAACATGATCGTTATGGAAGACCATACGGCGAGAGGGTCTCTGAAAGAAAACAACAAGAAAAAATTCAATATGAAGCAGCTTACCAAGAGCAGAGAAGGAGTGAGGAAAGATCCCTCCTCACCTCCAAGGCAGAGCGAGGTTTCCACCACTCGGACCAGAGAGCTAGGGATTCTGGCTTGGTAAGACACCCTGCACCACGCCAAAGAACCTCCTCCAGGGACCTGCGACACCACTTGAGTTACCGAGAAAGGGTTAGTGAAAGGTGCAACTCACCAATACAACAATGGAGGGAAAAAAAGAAACCACCAGGAAACCTGGACATGCAAGGATCAGTTAACTCGAGGCACCTTGGAATCCCTCTGGCAGTAAACTTGGATAATGAAGTGTTCTCCACCCCAACAAAGACAGCAGAGGAGGTTATGGAGGATTTGAGAGATGTAACAATCCAATACACACATTGCGCAGATCCAACAGAAAGTGCAGCTAGGAGAATGCGAGTCTTGTATGGAGAAGAAAGAGGCATGATGGCAGAGACTGCTGCATATATGCTTGCAGCATCTCTTCAGACAGCTACACAAAGAAACAACCTGCTCGACCGCCCAGAGCAACCACTTCCTCAGCTTTCCCCGGATCTTCCTCCTGACCTAGGACCTTTACAAGGGCCAGAGCCAGCTCCAGTGAAAAAACGCAGAGGAAGACCATCAAAGAAACAACTGAATAGTAGCCCCCATGTTCAGGCTGGAATGAGTTCTCGAAAAAGAAACTTGGAAGTTTTAAGAGCATCGCCAAACCTACAAAGAAATCAGACAAGAGTTCAAAATTCAAGCACTCAAGGACAGGGGTTAATCACATCGGTACACCCAGGAGAGTCATCAAGAGCGGTTAATCCAAAAACAGTAATCATCCCAGCAATCAAAAAGGTTTCGAGGAATTTTCGGCCCCCTCAAAACCCTCTTCCGTAGTAATGGCGAGCTGGAACTGTTGCGGGTTAGGGAACCCCGTAACAGTTCAAAGACTGAGGGAAATTCACCGAGAGAATTTCCCAGATTTCATGTTCCTCTCGGAAACAAAGAATGAAGACCCGTTTGTGCTCAAAGAACTGAATTGGATGAATTATGAGTCCTACTTCCTAGTCCCCCCTCACAGCCCTGGTGGAGGTGGACTCGCCCTCTTCTGGAAGCAGAGTTTCAAAGTGGATATCTTAGCTTCAGGAAACAACTTCATAGACTCCAAAATCTCGTTCAAAGGAAAATCTTTCTATACAACGTTCGTCTATGGGCACCCTGATCAGTCAAAGAGGAAAGAAGTATGGAAAAACATCTCAGATACAGTTGCAAACAGAGAATCTCCATGGTTCCTAATAGGAGATTTCAACGAGATAACTGATAATTCAGAGAAGTCAAGAGGCAGTACCAGGACAGAAGGATCCTTTGTGGACTTTCGAAGCTTTATGTCAGAAAATGACCTTTATGATCTTCCCTTCTCAGGTAATTTCTTATCATGGAGGGGCGTAAAAAATAAACAAACAATTCACTGCAGACTGGATAGAGCGATGGTAAATAGTGAATGGGTGGAGCAGTTTCCCACAGCCATAAGTGAATACCTCAAATTTGAAGGCTCGGACCATAGACCCATTATAGCATATTTCTCTCCCCGAGTGCAGAAGAAGAGAGGCTTGTTCAGGTACGACCGCCGTCTCAAAAACAATGAAGAAGTTCGGTTCCTTATTTCCAAAACCTAGGATGAATTACCCAACCTCTCAGTGGAGAAAAGAATAGTCAGATGCAGAGTGGCTATAATTCAATGGAATAAGGTCCAAAGAAGGAATAGCCAAAGCCACATAGAAGAACAGAGAAAACTGTTGGAAGGGGCAATTTATAGCTCCCAGCCAAATGAAGGTGTTATACAATCTATTACCTCGGAGCTAGCTAAAGTGTACAGGGCAGAAGAAGAGTATTGGCGACAGAAAAGTCGTCAGTTATGGCTAAGACTTGGAGAAAAAAATATGGGTTTTTTCCATGCCTCTACAAAAGGGAGAATGGCAATAAATAACATTACTGTCTTGGAAGATGCAGAGGGAATTAGTGTCTATGAGGAAAAGGAAATCCAAAAGACAATTACCGACCATTTTACGAACCTATTCTCTACGATCCCAGGGAACAGAGAGAATATAGTCTTTAAGGCCGTAATTCCCAGAGTTAGTCCTGAAATAAATACCAAGCTCGTAGCTGATCCAAATCCGGAGAAAATCAAAGCTGCTGTCTTCTCCATTCACGCTGATAAAGCCCCGGGCCCTGACGGTTTCTCAGCAGGTTTTTTTCAGTCCAACTAGACAACAGTAGGTCCTGCAATCATTAAAGAAGTCAACTTCTTCTTTTCAACAGGCATCCTACCGAGAACAATAAATGAAACCCATATCAGGTTAATCCCAAAGATCAAAAGCCTTAAGACAGTGTCTCATTACCGACCAATAGCTTTATGCAACGTCTTTTATAAGATAATTTCAAAGCTGTTAACGAGAAGACTAAAACCGTTCCTACATGATCTGGTGGCTGAAAACCAATCGGCGTTTGTACCAGGAAGGGCTATCTCAGATAATATTCTGATATCACATGAAGTCCTACACTATTTAAAGAGATCCACAGCAACAAAAAGGTGCTCAATGGCTGTGAAAACAGACATGACAAAGGCCTATGATCGTATTGAAT
Source organism: Alliaria petiolata (assembly GCA_020283515.1). Classification (NCBI taxonomy): domain Eukaryota; kingdom Viridiplantae; phylum Streptophyta; class Magnoliopsida; order Brassicales; family Brassicaceae; genus Alliaria; species Alliaria petiolata. Next base: position 53,375,446 of record JAHZTW010000001.1, read on the forward strand.
GGGACTTCCTGAATCTAGTACTCCTAAGGCTGGGGTTCCATGCCAAATGGGTCAACTGGATGATGCAATGCGTTAGCACAATCTCCTATTCATTTCTACTCAACGGAACAGCAAAGGGATCAATTATACTAAAGAGAGGGATTCGTCAAGGAGATCCCCTTTCCCCCTACCTGTTTATCCTATGCAGTGAGGTCTTATCTGGGCTTTGCTTAAAGGCACAAGAAGAGGGCAGTTTTCCAGGGCTAAGAATTGCAAAGAGAAGTCCTCGCTTAAACCACCTGCTTTTCGCGGATGATACCATGTTTTTCTGCAAAACAGGAGAGAAACAATGCTTAAAACTAAAAGAAATCTTCATAGAATATGAAGAGGCTTCGGGGCAAAAGATCAACTGTCAGAAATCGGCTATAACTTTTTCATCTAAAACACCTAGGGAGGTGAGAGATCGTATAAAGCAGCAACTAGAAATCCCAAAAGAAGGAGCCCAAGGCAAATATTTGGGGTTATCTGAACTCTTTGGGCGTCGAAAAAAGACCTCTTTAGCTCCATAGTAGATCGGATCCGTCAGAAAGCCATCAGCTGGTCCACAAAGTTCCTCTCAACTGCTGGGAAATTGGTGCTTTTGAAGTCTGTACTCACAGCCATACCAACCTATACAATGACATGTTTAAAAATTCCTGTAAGTCTCTGCAAAAGAATTCAATCAGTGCTTACTAGGTTTTGGTGGGATGAAAAGATGGAGAAAAAAAAAGTGTTGGGTTTCATGGTCGAAACTTACAAGAGGAAAAAGAGAGGGGGGTCTCGGTTTCAGAGATATCAAATGCTTCAATGATGCACTGTTGGCAAAGCAGAGTTGGAGGTTACTTACAAATCCAGAATCCTTGCTAGCCAGAGTTTTTCTGGGGAAATACTGCCACTCAACCCCTTTTCTAAAGTGCTATACACCACAATCAGCCTCTCATGGTTGGCGAAGTCTAATCATAGGCAAAAATATCTTGAATCACCATCTCGGGAAAGCACTAGGTGATGGAAAGTCTACAAGAGTATGGAAGGATGTTTGGTTATCAACCTCAGAAACTATTACACCAATCGATCCACCAAATTTCATAGCTAAGGAGTTGGTAGTGGCTGACCTTTTCAGAACAGGATGCAACGAATGGGATCCGGAAAAACTCAAGGAAACCCTCCCAGGGCTGGAAAGGGAGGTGCTGATGTTAAAGCCGAGTATAGGTGGAATTCCAGACCTGACAATCTGGACACCTCAACCATCTGGGATCTACACTACTAGATCGGGTTATCACTGTGCAAGAAATCTAGAGCTGGAAAATGAAGCACCATCAAATCAGCAACCGGATTTCAACTAGAATACCGAAGTTTGGAACTGCAAAATATCAGAGAAATTAAAGCTCTTTCTTTGGAAAGTGTTGAATGGAGCCTTACCGATTGGTGAAACCCTTGCTTCCAGAGGAATTATTTCCCAAGCGAAGTGTATCAGATGCGGGGAACGATAATCAACTTCACATCTCTTCCTACATTGTTACTTTGCGAAGCAAGTTTGGAGACAAACTCCCTTCTCCGTCACAGTAGATACCGAGCAAATCCACGACTTTGTAGCCGGCTTAAGCGCATCAAAGTTCATGGTCTGCCTTCCACCATCAGGTATTGCTTTGGGACCTCTGGCTCCGTGGATCTTTTGGAACCTTTGGATCTCTCGAAACAATTTGGTGTTCAAAAACAGAGAAATATCATTTTGCGATACGGTTCAAAAAGCCATATTAGAAGCAAAAGAATGGCAATCAGCACATGTAATCCTACCCCAAGGGCCAGCGATGAAAGCTCTTCTCAAAGTACCGGCAAGAGATCTTCAAAACGTCATTTGCAGGACGGATGCAGCTTGGAGAGCAGATACAAGATCCGCAGGGCTGGGTTGGATTTTTTTCCAAAACAGGATACAAATATCTTAGGGATCGAAACCTGAGTATCACATCGCTTCCCCTCTAACGGCGGAAGCTCTGGCAATGAGAAAAGCCCTCACTCACGCAGCGAGTGAAGGATTCGCGAAGCTCCGAGTAGAATCGGATTCACTCCAATTGATCCATGCGTTCAACTCAAAGCGCCAAATCACATAGATTTTTGAAATTCTCCATGATATTGATATATCATGGTTTTTCCGTGTTTTTGACCATGATATAGTCTTTGTTTATAGAGTCTTTTCCGTGTTTTTTCGAGTCTTTTAGAGTCTTTGCAGGATCAGGAACGTTTGGAGCACAATTGGAGGATTTGAAGCTTTTTAGAGTGTTTTGGAGAAGATGCTGAATACGAGAGCTCGGAGTGATATTTTTGGCCTAGTGTCGATCGACACCAGGAGGGTGTCGATCGGCACCGATCGTGGAATCAGAATTGGACGCGAAGTTTTGAAGACTTTCTGGAATTATAATTTTGGCCCAGAAGTTTTTAATATTGCAATTTAGTCCTTTTCGTGTTTTGGGGATTATTTATGTTTTCTGAGGCATTGTTTAGCGGGGATCCTAATTTTTGATTGAGACTTTGAGAGGAGATTGATCCAGAGCTTTGAGGGAGACAATTCTGCACTCTTCTAGAGAAGATTTCGAACCCTTGTATCAATACTCTTTTTATTTTAATGCAGTATTATTCAGCCATGATTTGTGTTTCAATTTCTATGTCTGAGTAATCTGCTAGTTAGGTTAGGGTGATTTAGGGTTTATGAGGAGTTTGTAGAATTGCGATATTGTTAGGGAAAATCAATCGGTTCTTCACCTGGATTTGCGCTTATATTGATTTCTTGATTGATCACCTAGAAATCAAACCCTAGGTTGTTTAATAGATGCGAGAGCATTGTTAATCACCAGAACTAGTGTTAGGTGAGCAAAATTCCTACTCGCAAAGAGATTTGGTCTAGGGATTTTGTGAACAATCGAACCTGTTTTTAATGCTTGCCTGAATTGATAGGATTTACAAAGAGATTTGGAATTCTGAAATTTAGGGATAGATAACTTCTGCGACGAGAGTTGATTAGTTTTAAATCTGTGTTTCGAGTTCTAGACGGCTCATAATAATTTCCCTGATAGTATACATTCTGCATTCTCGGATTTAACCTGTGAATCATCCTTGCCTAGCGTTTTGTCTCATTGAATTTTAAGAACCTTAAATCAATCACTCACTGCTTTTTAGTTTATTTGTTTCGTTTTACATTCATCTGAAATCGACTTAGCATAATTTGAATCTAGAAATCGTAGTGTAGCTCATACTTCCTTTGGGATTCGATAACCCTTTGTACTTCAACTGCATTGCTGTGCACTTGCAGTATTGATTTATTTGGGTAAAACTTTGACCCTATCAAGTTTTTGGCGCCGTTGCCGGGGAAGTAAAACGCTGCCTACGGAATCTAGTATTAGAATTTTGACTAGGTTTCTTTTTGTTTTTGGTTACTAACGATTTAGTTTCTTGTTTTTGGTTTCAGGTGCATGCCCAATCGCAGTACCAGAAGCAGCAAAGAGAAGGAACTACTGGGATTTGACAACCAGGAGCTCGGCCGTTTAGAAAGGACAAATCGGAAAATTGCAAAGGCGTCGATCGACACCAGTACTAGTATCGATCGACACTCATTGCGAACAGAGATGGTTAATCCTGTAATCTTGACCCGAGACGAAGCTGGAAATTTGATTGATGGAGAAGGGCGTAGGAGGAACGCTCAGGGACAGATGTTGGATGAAAATGGTGCTCCAATCGTCGAGCAAGCAGTGCAAATTGTGCCACCTGCGAATGAACGTGGGAGAACACTTGGGGACTACAATAGGCCAGATCAGTTCTACGCAAACAGAGCTGCGATTCGCCCACCTCCTTTTCAGAGGCATGATTTTGAGCTGAAGCCTGCGTTCTATACTTTGGTATCTCAGCACCCCTTCCATGGTCTTCCAAATGAGCATCCTATGGACCACATAGAGAGGTTTGAAGATCTAGCATCTAGCATTAAGGCCAACGGAGTGTCTGACGATTATCTTTTCTGCAAACTCTTTCCGTACTCTCTTGGAGGAGATGCAGCATATTGGTTGAAGCAGCTGCCACCAGGATCACTTACTACCTGGGAGGATACCAAGAACGCATTTCTGCGCAACTTTTTCGATGATGCAAGGTCTGAGGAGCTAAGGATGAAGATTTCTGCATTTTCTCAAGGGCCAACTGAAGCATTTAAGGCTGCTTGGCTGAGATTTAGAGCATACCAGAGGGATTGTCCGCATCATGGATTCAGTGAGGTACAACTACTTGGGATTTTCTTCAGAGGAGTGGACTGGCGATACCAGATGGCACTGGATGCTGCGAGCAATGGGAATTTCAACACCCAGTATCCAGAAAATGCCACCATACTTATAGAGAATTTGGCATCTAGCAATAGCACAAAGAATGCAGATTTTGAGAGAAAGAAGCAAGCTGGTGCTAATGATGGGAGTCAAATTGCAGAATTTAAAGCTAAGTTAGACAGTGTACACAGCCTTCTGGTGAATAAGAAGCAAGTTCAGTTCGCCAATGAAGTAGAGACATTTGAGCCTAATGAAGTGTATGAAGAGGAAGATGTCAACTACATCACTGGAGGTGGTTTTCAAGGCCAAAGGTATGGAAATCAGCAAGGGAACAGAAGTTTCAGTGGGAACAATCAGAGGAGTAGCTACACAGGAAATCAGAATACTTCTGGTTATCCTCCAAAACCTCAATACCAGAGAGATGAGTACCAAAAGCCTTATCAGAACAACAACAACTTCACAAGGAGCTATGGTTCCTCTTCTTATCAAAATCCACCAGCAAAATCTGCAGACAGTGAGATGAAATCTATGCTAGAGCAGATTCTAGAAGGACAGCAGAAGATGACAGTGGACTTTAATGGGAAGATGGATTCATTGTACCAAGATTTGAATGGGAAGATAGAGAGTTTGAACATTCATGTGAAGAAGTTAGATGTTCAAGTTGCCCAAACTGCAGGAGCTGTTAATAGGCAAGAAGGAGTTCTTCCTGGAAGGACTGATGCTAATCCTAAGCGCCACGTCAATGCCATCGAGTTAAGGAGTGGAAAGCACCTCCAACCAGTGCAGAAAAAGGGTATAACTACTGAAGAAATAGAAGAACTTGAGGATTTTGAAGCTGAGAATCGTGCTGCAGAGCCAGTGTCGATCGACACCAGTGAAGGGTGTCGATCGACACCAATAATAATCGACGAGAATTCGACTCGACACGAGTCGAAATCGACTCGTGGAGTCGAGTCGACTCGACACGAGTCGAAATCGACCAAGCTCGACACGAAGGTCGACACGAAGAAAAAGTCTACGTCAGATGCTAGTGTCGATCGACACCGTACCCAGGAATCATCAATTCGAGCTGAAACTTCAAGAACTGCAGAGGAGAAGCTGTACAAACCGAAGATACCTTACCCCTTGATTCCGAAGAAGTCTAAGCAAGAGCTACTCGATGCTAGATGCAAGGCTATCATGGACAGATTGGTAATTGAGATTCCTTTGATAGATGCAATCAAAACCAGTCATGTGATAAGAAGGCACGTGAAGAGGATGATGAGCAATAACTTTGATCTTGAACAAGAAGTGATGTTGATATCCGAACAGGTCAGTGCCATCATTAAGAACAGAATTCCAGAAAAACTTTCAGATCCTGGGAGCTTTGTTTTGGATTGCACAATCTTTTCAGAAAGGTTTGGAAGATCTCTATGCGATTTGGGTTCAAGTGTCAACCTTATGCCTCTCTCGGTTGCTACCAGACTTGATATGACAGACTTCCAACCCACTAGGATCTCTCTAGTCCTAGCAGACCGCTCCATAAGAATCCCTGAAGGTGTCTTGGAGGATGTACCTGTCAAGGTAGGAAATTGCTTGATTCCTACTGACTTTGTGGTTCTGGAGTATAGCGATGAACCCAAAGACCCTCTTATCCTTGGAAGACCCTTTTTAGCCACAGCTGGAGCAATTATTGATGTAAGGAAGGGAAGGATAGCTCTGAATATTGGTGACTTGGTAATGAATTTCGACATGGATAAGCTGATGAAGAGGCCAACAATAGATGGGCAGACCTTCTTTGTGGATTCGCTCACCAACCTGGCTCAAGAGATTTTCCAAGAGAATAATTCTACTGACCCTTTGGAGAGAGCTTTGACAACATCTATCACAGAAGCAGAGTATCTAGGCGAGGATGCTGTGGGGTATTTGAAGATGATGGATACTAGCGAGCAGGTCATGCAGCTCGTTGCACAAGAGGAACTCGTTGGAACTTCTGAAAAGGCTGCCTCAATGGGCGACTAGAGTGAAGCTAAAGCCCCGAAGATTGAGCTTAAACAGCTCCCTGCAGGGCTAAGGTATGTTTTTCTTGGACCAAATTCCACATATCCAGTTATTGTGAATGCTTCTTTGAACAATGCAGAGCTCACGTTATTGCTAAGCAAGCTGCGCAGATTTCGCAAAGCTCTTGGCTATTCTCTTGATGATATTTCAGGTATATCTCCAGATTTGTGCATGCATAGGATTCACCTTGAAGATGAGACGAAGTCGTCCGTGGAACACCAGAGAAGGCTGAATCCGAACCTGAAATAAGTTGTCAAGAAAGAGATTATGAAGCTCCTGGAAGCTGGGATCATCTATCCTATTTCAGACAGTGCTTGGGTTAGTCCAGTTCATGTGGTTCCTAAGAAAGGAGGAGTTACAGTGGTGAAGAATGACAAGGATGAGCTGATTCCTACAAGGACTGTGACTGGTCACAAGATGTGCATAGACTACCGGAAGCTGAATGCCGCGACCAGGAAAGACCATTTTCCACTACCTTTCATTGACCAGATGCTGGAGAGGTTGGCGAATCACCCATATTATTGCTTTCTAGATGGGTATTCAGGGTTCTTTCAGATTCCTATCCACCCAGATGACCAGGAGAAGACCACTTTTACATGTCCCTATGGCACTTTTGCATATCGCAGAATGCCATTTGGACTTTGTAATGCTCCTGCGACCTTCCAGCGCTGCATGATGTCTATCTTCACTGACATGATTGAGAAATTTATGGAAGTCTTTATGGATGATTTTTCTGTCTATGGATCATCCTTTAAAGATTGCCTAGAGAACTTGTGTGCTGTGCTGCAGAGATGTGAAGAGAAACACTTAGTGCTGAATTGAGAGAAGTGCCACTTTATGGTCAGAGATGGTATTGTTCTTGGGCATCGAGTTTCTGCAGATGGTATTGAAGTGGACAAGGCCAAGATTGGTGTGATGACTAGTTTGCAAGCACCAGATTATGTGAAGTCAGTGAGGAGTTTTCTGGGTCATGCTGGGTTCTACAGGAGATTCATCAAAGATTTCAGCAAGATTGCAAGGCCACTTACTGCGCTTCTCTGCAAAGATGTGAAGTTTGACTTCACTACAGAATGTCATTTGGCTTTTGAGCAGATAAAACAAGCTTTGGTGAGTGCTCCAATTGTTCAGCCTCCAGACTGGGATTTGCCTTTTGAGGTAATGTGTGATGCCAGTGACTTCGCAGTAGGAGCTGTGTTGGGACAGAAGAAAGACAAGAAACTTCACGCCATATACTATGCCAGCAGGACGTTGGATGATGCTCAGCGGAATTATGCAACCACTGAGAAGGAATTGTTAGATGTGGTATTTGCCTTTGAGAAGTTTCGACAATATCTTGTTGGCTCCAAAGTGATAGTTCATACTGATCATTCTGCTCTGAAGTACCTAATGCAGAAGAAGGATGCAAAGCCAAGGTTGTTGAGATGGATCTTACTTCTTCAAGAGTTTGACATTGAAGTGAAGGATAAGAAAGGTGTTGAGAATGGAGTAGCTGACCATCTTTCAAGGATTAGGATTGAGGATGACGTCCCCATTGATGATTTCCTGCCTGAAGAGAATGTTTACTTCATTGAATCCCAATTCCAAGCTTTGAGTTCGGAGAATCTGCAGTTTTGTGACCAGAAAAGACTGGTGTCGATCGACACCAGGAGGGTGTCGATCGACACCCCCTCAGCAGACTTCGCCAATTTACTCGACACGAAGCGATATCGATCGTGGTCGACACAGATGCTCGACACAAGCACTCGACGCAAACCAGTAGTGTCGATCGACACCTCCAGTGTCGATCAACACCCTTGTCGACCAGACGCAGTACTTCAGCGGATCCTACATGACTTATCCCAACAGCCCCTATTTGCTGTTAATGCTTCCTCTAGGCCATGGTATGATGATATTGTGAATTACCTAGCTGCTGATGCTGATCCTACACATCTCAAGGATTATGAGAAGAAGAAGTTCATGAGAGAACTTAGGAGATATTACTGGGATGAACCCTATTTATATAAGCATTGTTCCGACAATGTTTATAGAAGATGCATCGCAGAGACTGAGGTTCAAGACGTGTTGTTTCATTATCATGGTTCTGAGTATGCGGGACACTTTGCTACTTTCAAGACAGTGTCCAAGGTTCTTCAAGCAGGCTTTTGGTGGCCTACCATGTTCAAGGATTCTCAGATTTTCATAACGCAATGTGCTGCCTGTCAGCGGAGAGGGAAAATCAGCAAGAGACATGAGATGCCACAAAACTTCATCCTTGAGGTTGAAGTCTTTGATTACTGGGGCATCGATTTCATGGGTCATTTTCCCTCATCTTATGGGAACAAGTATATCTTGGTCGCTGTGGACTATGTGTCCAAATGGGTGGAAGCAATTCCTAGTCCAACCAATGATTCTGGAGTGGTGCTGAAGCTGTTTCACACCATCATCTTTCCCAGATTTGGAGTGCCTCGAATTGTTATAAGTGATGGTGGTTCTCACTTTATTAACAAGGTGTTTGACAAGCTGTTGAAGAAGCATGGTGTTCAGCACCGTGTGGCTACTCCGTATCATCCGCAGACGAGTGGACAGGTTGAAGTCTCCAATAGGCAAATCGAGCAAATCCTGGAGAAGACAGTAGGCAAGACAAGAAAAGATTGGGCTGCGAAGTTAGATGATGCACTTTGGGCTTATAGGACTGCATACAAGACGCCTCTTGGGACTACACCATTCCATCTACTCTATGGCAAAGCTTGCCATCTTCCGGTGGAGTTGGAATACAAGGCACATTGGACAATCAAAAAGATGAATTTTGACTTGAAGCCAGCTGCAGAGAGGCGCTTGATACAGCTCAATGAGTTGGATGAGATTCGACATCATGCATATGAGAGCTCAAAGATCTACAAGGAGCGCACCAAGGCCTATCATGATAAGAAGATCATCTCCAGAAACTTCGAACCAAATGATCAGGTACTTCTGTATAACTCTCGTTTGCAATTGTTTCCTGGTAAATTGCGTTCACGTTGGTCAGGTCCTTTCACCATCAAAGAGGTCAGACCATATGGAGCTATTGTCTTGACCAATTCCAAGGGCGAAGAGTTCATTGTGAATGGACAGAGGGTGAAGCACTATTGGGCACAAGCCGAGATTCCAGAAGGACACATCGTGTCTCTGGATAATGCATCCTCCGTCTAAACGCGTGAACAGTCAAGCTAATGACGTTAAACGAGCGCTTGGTGGGAGGCAACCCACTGGTAAGTTTTTATTTTCGTTTTTATATTTTTATTTTAGATTTTACTAACTAATTTCAGCCACCAGCTAAAAAAAAAAAAAAAAAAAAAAAGTTGGTCGACACGAGTCAATATCGACCTACGTCGACACTGGGCTCGACACGGGCTAGTGTCGATCGACACCGCCCAATGGTGTCGATCGACACCACTTCAAAAGTCAGGTAAGTTCTTTAAAAACCTCGAGTCTTCTTCTTCTTCCTCAAAAAAAAAAACTTCAAACCCGCGACCTTGAGCAAAATTTCACCACATCATAACTTCTCCGTTTCTCAACGGATTTGAGTGATTCAAAGCTCCATTCTGTGCGGATTTTCGTGCTCTTTCACAATCTCTAGTCCATTCTTTCGATCTGTTCTTGCTTTGACTATGTATTTTGATTTTAAACTTCTTGGAACTTATGAGTTTATGGATGATGTTGTTGCTTTTAACTATTTGTTTGAGTTGTCTAACAGTTTGGATGACTTTGACATCAATTACTTAGCAACATTCACGTTTGGTGTGTTAGAACTCTGTTTTCGGACAGAGTGTCGATCGACACTACCATGGTGTCGATCGACACCCAACACAGAATCAGGTAACGTCATTTTCTCTTACTTTTCAAGTTGTTTCACACATTTTTTCTATAACTCTCAAGCTTACTAACACTGGGGACAATGTTGTTTAAGTCTGGGGGAGGTAGTTTCTAACATTGTGTCTTGTTTTGAGGTCAGTTTATTGAGTCAAAAATCGGTTTTATTGAGTCAAAATTTGGTTGAAATTTTTAGCATCTTTTGGAACTAGTCACAGAACATTGATACTTGATGAACCATTGCCGTAGTTGTTGATTTCGGGTCTAACTAGGTAGAACACTATAGGTGGATCAGGCTATTGGAGAAAGTTTAGATTCCTAGAGAGTTTAGAAACTTTGTTGTTAACTCCGCCCTAATGAACTTACAATTTCTCATCTTGGGGCTTGGTATGCATTGAATTTGACTTCTCTTTTAGCACTAGCAAGATAAGTTAGGTACAATCTTTCTTTGATCTTCTCTTGTGGAATATAAAAAAAAAAAAAGAGTTTAAAGTTTAAGAACGGAAACCTGAGTCCCTTAAAGGATAATGATGGGAGCTTACACTCATGAACACGTCTCCTCACAAGGAACATAATTAGTGAGTGGCACCGTTCTTGAACTTTGATGAGAAAAGAAACGAAAGTCGATAAAAAAAAATAAAATTATACCCTAGAAAAGTAGGGAGAAATCGACTAAGAGAAGAGAAAAAAAGAGAGTTGTGCTGAGATTGTCTTTGTCTAGGAGCTTGGAAGGGATAGAGTCTAGAAAGTTCTTTGATCGATATTCCCTCGATGAGACTGCACCTAAATTAATGAAAAGGGGTTAACGATAGAGGTTCTGGATTTTTCTAAGGGGTTTAGAACGTATTTGGTAGATTGCTAAACTTGTAGTAAGTATACCAAAATTTTACTTGAGGTTGGCTCTATGGTATGTGGATTCAAGGGTATTGGTCAATGTGGCGTTCCTAAGATTTGCTAACTGTTTCTGTTTTCAAACCTCGACTCCATTCTAAGTTTCTGTTTTGCTTGAGGGCAAGCAAAAGATAAGTCTGGGGGAGTTGATATATCATGGTTTTTCCGTATTTTTGACCATGATATAGTCTTTGTTTATAGAGTCTTTTCCGTGTTTTTTCGAGTCTTTTAGAGTCTTTGCAGGATCAGGAACGTTTGGAGCACAATTGGAGGATTTGGAGCTTTTTAGAGTGTTTTGGAGAAGGTGCTGAATACGAGAGCTCGGAGTGATATTTTTGGCCTAGTGTCGATCGACACCAGGAGGGTGTCGATCGACACCGATCGNGGACTTTGATTGGTAACACTGGATAATAGCGAAATCGCGTTTAAAACATGATTTCGAAATATTTTACCAATAAGAAAAAAAGCGCAACAGAAAATAAAACGAAACTAATTGGACCAATATATTGACTTTTGACCTCGTAATCTATTAAACATCAAATGAAAACACATGGAGTAATTGTTTTTTTCCTGATTAAACAGAAGTGGGCTTCGGATAAAAAATTAAAAATATTCAAGCAACATATAAGCATGCACACACACAAAAATCCAATTGTAATAGAGTAATGGGCCTCAAACAAGAAAATAACCAGTTATGCAAGAACGTATATGGATTTATTTATCTTCTTATTCTCTGAGCAACTAAGTTCAATAAGGATAATAAAAAAGCACAGAGAATTCCCAAAAATAGAACTGATGTAACCATTTGTTTGTCTTTTCAAAGAATCGACTGAGCCATTTAAAGCTGGTGAAAATCACTAACCAAAAGATAAAATCTGTGATACACTGATGTACCAAGAAGTTCTAAGTATTTTCGACAAAAAAATTTGTTGGAAAACCATTAATATCTAAACTGAATAACAAAGCTTAATTTTTTATAGTAATTTGGGAAGTAAGTGTAACATCCTGACTGCTATCGTGTGCTTTCACTACAAAAAGCCTATCGTAAATTCTTGTAGAGCCACGCATAAATAACTCTAAGCCCAAAAACATTGCGTAATACATGGCTATGACAAAACCAAACCGTGGCCATTAGCTATATACAGTATGTGGTTTGTGGCCATTTAACTACGAATGAATATGCAAAAACTTTTTATATCAATGTTAGTCATATTGAAAAGTTTTTGAAAATATCAATTGGATAAGAGATGATTGAGAAAAAAACGAAATCAAACTCGTGATCTAATATATATTCTATTTATATACATCTCCCACTGGAAATCTATTCGGGTTTTCTGTAAAAAAAAAATACACCTCCCGCCAATATATACTTACATGTAACATATTAGCTCAAAACATTTAAAATTATGTCAGAACGGCATAAAATCAACAGCAAGATAATTTGGGATATAAATAGAATAAATAATAATTGAGACCAAGATATAAAACAAAAAGTTCATACTAGTTTATGTGTCATTATTTAATTTAAACTCGGTAAAATAAATGTTGTTAAAAAAGAAGAATTCAACAGAATAATAATACACGAAATGATCAAAAATTATATTATAGTGGGAAAAGAAGCATTTGAATTTCCACTAAGTTTACGAATTTTGATGATTACAAATTTCCTTTATTTTTCATTTGTAGTCTTATGGTCTCAATATTGCTACATGTCTTACCTAGAATTCAAATTTATATTAAAAAAAACTCCTTGCAGTTTAGGCAAAAGTTGAAAACTCATGAACAAATCTTACGATAATCTTAGCTGATAGAGAACGTGTAACCAAAAACTAGTTTTGAAATGTATGAACATGGTCTTAGCTTGAGAGGATAAGAAAGAACAAAAAAAAAAGTAAAAAAAGATGCATATTTGGATTCACATGAATAAAAGAATCGATGGTCGTCAATGAATATTCGTATTTAAGTTTGTACATAACATCAGTGGATCCTTACTCATCTTCAAATGTGTATGATTCCACCATACTGGTCTATGAACATCGTGGACAAAGAATCGAATTAGTTCCAAGCGTTATTGCATTTGGATTTTACATCTAATGGGTATAAAAGGAAACATGAACTCATTATATTGCTATCGAGCCAAGAGTAGCCACAAGTTAAATGAAACCGCTTAAACCAAGACCAAATAACCGATTTAAGACCTATAACTAAGATTTTTTAAAAATCGGATAACATGAGCAAATGGCTAATTCTAAATCCCAAAGGAGAACCACCGAAGTACAAATAAAACAGATCCACACAAAACACACTCTAGACAAAGCGAATAAAAAGGATAACTTGATAAGTAAGATACCGGGCAAAATAAATGTTCTATGTTATAAGTATAACTAAATATAAGTATTATCTTACGCTAGATGTGGGTAATTATACCATTATATGGAAACGGATGTAATACTTTACAGGGTGTTAAGTTTGCTCCACTTTTAACAGTTCATTTCTCCCAAGTCCCAAGTGCATCAGTTTGGTTAGACAAAAATGAGAATTTCCACATGAAAAATTATTGAAATCAACCCTTTCGCCAAAAAAAAAAAAAAAAATATTGAAATCAGTAACAATATAAGCAAATAATAATATTTAAGACGAAGCCTAATCCAAGATAAACTTTATTCCTTTGTCGTGTAATATAGTCCTAGGTAGAGAGAGAACCATTATCCATGTGCTTAGCCTTCTAATCACATTACTTGCTAGGTGTTTAAGCCTACAAAGTATTCTCATTTTAAAATCCTTAATCCGAGCCCATGATCCTTTGTCTATTATTACTATTTTTTTTCCCACTAAAATCTCAGCTTTATCCTTCTTTCTTTTTTTTTTGGTTAAAGCACACTTACCATTGTAGATATTGTACAGAAATTAATTTTTTAAAAAAAAGTAAATAGCAAATGATATACAAAAAATTATACAAATTATAGAATAACAAAAAAAATTTCTACAATACACACAACTACATATTTAGATTTGTATCAAAGTTATAACATGACAATAACACTATTAAAAACTACCTAATTATATAAAATCTGGTTTCAAATTTAGCAATTAACATGATCGTGGAAACCCTTTAGTACAGTGGTTTGGCCAAATGTTAATTAATTCTTGTACACCAGGAGGTATGAGGTTTGATTTCTAGAGAATACGATTTATGCAGATTAATAGATGCAATTTTACAAGAAATCTCCAGCGTGGTGCAAACAAAGCTATCCGTCATGGGCGATATCGTAGATATTTGTGGAACAAATAAATTATCTATTAAAAATTGTCTTTGTAACTGTTATAATTTGCAATAAAATAATTACACATGTGTGATGTGTCAAGTCAATTAATCAAATTTTGACTGATATAAAATGTATTCTACTAATTAGATTTAGACTTAATGTTAATATAAATACATAAAATTTCAAATGCAAAAAATATGTACTTAAAACTAAAAAGGAAAAAAAGTTTTTGAACAAAAAAAGAAAACAAGTATTTTTTTCATACTCGAATTAAATTTAAAAAAATTATGCAACCAATTACTAATCTTAATAAAAAGATTATAATTACTAACTCGAAAAAATTACAAATCTTTAACATAAAAAATAAACAAATAAATAATTAAAAAAATTATGCTTAAAATTAAAAAGAAAAAACTACAAAAATAATTGAACCTAATTAAAGAGGAAATATTAAATTTGATGATTTTAATTATTTTATTATTTCACAAATTTCCAATATATTATCGGATAAGTAGGTTGTTATTAGTAACTAACTACATATATGAACTTATTCTATTACTGTACCAAATCTAATCAGTTTTAGTCATAACTTAGACATTCAAGAATAAGTGACTTCTATTAACTCAATTTGTTTAAGTGTGTTATTAATTTTTTTTTATGCATAATCTTACCATAAGTGCAACATGTAATGGATCATCTTGGCTTTGGTTTGCCTTCTCTATTTCAAAATCTTTTATCTGTGATATATGTTTTATGACCTGATATGTTTTGTGTCGATAAAGTAGTTGTTTCCTTTTTAATTTTTAGGGTTTTGTTTATGGAAAATTATGTATTCGATCGATTCTGTCTCTGGGAATATGTTGTTATCCGCCGGTTTAATGTAATTCAAAACTTAAAATATCAATGAAATTCATAGATGATAAAACAAAAAAAACTTATAATTAAGACATCGAGTAACTACATTTGCTCTTTCTTTTTTCTGTTTTTTCTTTTGTATTACGAGACCATGCATTTGTGAATGATAACTGCGGAATCTGGCGGAATGCGGAATCTGGCGAAATTGTTTTGTAACTGAATTTAGTGGAATAACTAATAATGTAAATAGTAACAGAGGAATTGTGGAATAGCTGAAATTTTAAAATAATCAAAAATATGAATTAAGTGTATAAATAGATTATTTTTTTTAATATATTATTAATGTATTAAACAACAAAAAAATATAAAAAAACAAATCAAGAACTACAAAAATTAATAAACTAAAAATACATTTATTCTTAGATATATTAATATACTAATGATATCAAATCAATAATAGTTGTTTTATTCGATCTTTTTACACGAATCATTAACTTTAAGTGGATGGATTTTTTTTTCTACAAGAAATCAAGAAGTATAACAACAACAAAATTCAGCAATCCAACACATTTTAGCTTTTCAGCTAGATTTTGACAAAATTCAGTCCATTCTTCAATTCTTCTTTTACCAGTTACATCCAAATGGTGAATAACTAAGAGTTCAAATGGTAACAAAGAAATTTGGCTGAATAACAGAAAATATTTATAAACTAAATGATTACAAAAAATAAAGTATATAGCCAAGAGTTTAATCTTGAGTCTAGTGCTTACTTATCGTGTTATAAATTTCAGTTTAAAGTTATAAGTTGCATTTTTGAAATAATAGAAGATCTTCTAATTATTTTAAATTAACAATTATTTGTAAGTTTTGATTTCTCTCTCGTATCCGATGATGTTTTCGTGTCTTTTTCAATTGTTAACTGATTTGACCGTCATATACCCTTTAGAAAATATTTTTTCATCCTGTTTTCAGGATACCACATTCGTTTTTAGAAGATCTTGCATTCTAGAGAAATAAAAATCTCTTAAATACAGATCTTAAAATCAATATTTTTATATTTATGCTTGATCTTGATGTATGCGATTTTACTATTCGGATCTAGATCTAACTCCCCCATATATCCAATACTTGGAGCAGATTTTGGATCGAATCTTGGCAAAAAAAATCTTTATGGTTTCTAGTATTTTGAATTTGATTTTTTTACTATTTTATTAGCAAAACAATTGAAAATTTAGTTTGGAAAAACTATCTATATAATAATTAAAACTTAGATAATTAAAAATAATATGAAAATCTAATTAATTAGTGAAATAGTTATGTAATTTTTGGTAAGACGATTTTGTTAATAATATTTGAAGAGAATTTTATTTACAAAATTATAATATATATTGTATTAGCTATTAAACAAAAGAATAAAAACAAAATATTGAAAAGATAAAATACTTACTTTTTAACATTCAAACAAAGGACAACCAATAGTGACTTCTAGAGTTCACATCTTTTGTTGGAAGTTGGCCACGTACCCTAAGTCTTCTATAACTTTTTGAAAAAGTAAGAACTATAGAGATAACACTTAACACAGAGATTTCTCAACCAAATTCCTCAATTAGATTTATCTTTAATGGTAACTTACAAGAAACCAAAATAGAGAACTTACAAGTATCTCTCTTAAAGAAAATCTAATCTCTCAATTGATTCATCTTCCAAGAAGAACCAAATAACCCTTTGGCTTTAGAAAACTTAGATTCTTAATCTCTCAATCTCTAATTTATAAAGCAACCTCACGACATCTATTTATAGATATAGAGTCCAAGGTTTTTACAATTTCCTATTCCTAGAATAAGACTAACTTCCTTTTGCTCTTATCCCTTTGATTTTCTTTTCTTCTTTGTTTTTCCTTTTGCTAAAGATGTAATGTTTTTTTTTCCTTTTCATCTGATTTTCCTTTTCTTCTTTTTTGATGCAGCTTACGACTATTCTCTTGTCTGGAAATGTTGCATCTTCACTTTTTGTTTTATATTTTAACATTCAAACAAAATAAATCTTTTTCTAATTAACAGTAGATAATAAATTTTTAATCCTTGGCCGGTGTTTATTTGTTTCATTCGTCATAAGCGAAATACTACCAAAACTATTTTTAAAAAAATTACAATAGCTTCAGTTGTACTATCATTGCTACCTTTTTCGATGTCGTATATGGCTCTAAAAATTAATACACTTACCAAGAATCACATGCAATACAGAGAGGGCTATTTGAAATTGCATGACTATAGAGCATGTACTAACAAAGTAACAATACTATACTAATAATTATATTATTATTATTCTATCATAGTTGGGAAAGCTTTTGAGGAGTACACTACCACCTGAAACTTTGAATGGAGGGCAGATTTTAAGGCAGTACAAATGCAGTCCATTTAAAAAGCAGATCAATCTGCATTTAAGTACCATTCATCATCTTTTATTGCAGAACAAAAAATAATAATAAAATATTAAATATCTGCATCCAGATCAATATAAGTGTAAAATTTTTGATCTGCATAGGGAAAGAGAAAATGAGGATGGCTAATAGCATTTAAAGATTTTTTTCTTTTTTTCTCTCTCTATTAATTGATTACAAATAATCCTATATTTTTAACTTTTTCATTCAATTTCAAAACAAATAAAATTCTGCTCAAAATAAAGATTTAATTATTTTTTCGTTTCTAGTTTAATAATTTATTTAGAGACTATTTTTGAATCATATATAAAATATATTTTTATTTATTATGGTCTATAAATATTAATAAAAATATTTATATTTATTTTACATATTAAATTTATAAATCCTAGATTCTTCCCAATTTAAGATATATTTTATGATTTTTATTTCTTCCGTTTGAGCAATATTTTATGTATTAATTATCTTTTGATAAATATCAATAAACATAATAATATTTAAATTTTTTAAAAAGTATATATATATATATATATATATATATATATATATATAAATCGTTATAGATCTAATTAAATTTTTTTTAATCTCCTTCTTAACACTTGTATATCTGTTTTTTTTTCATTTTTCTATTAACTCTAAATTAGCTATAAATGCTAGATTTTTCAATTTATTACTCACTTTCATATTTGACAACCAAATCTATATATCCGAAATTTAATCGTATTTAATTTTTAGATAATGCTTACATTTTAACCGTATTTATTAAAACAGTTATATTTATTGTTTATATATAAAAATTGATTTTTTTTTGTTTTAGATATTTAATTTACATCATTTATATGTTTTTAACGTTTAATCGAATATAATAATTTGGTTAATTTGTTTGATCTGCTAGATTTGCGTTTGTTCTACTTGATCTAAATTATCTGGTTGATCTGTATTTATTATATTATTATACTATTTAATATAATATGATTATTTACAGATCTGCATTTGATCTGCATGATCTGCTTGATCTGTGTTTGTTCTGCTTGATCTGCATGATCTGCTTGATCTGCATTTTTTGATCTGCATCACCATTCAAAGCCTTCAAAGTTCCGTTTCACGTCTTATCATCTTTTCCAAAATAGATTTTTAATTATAAAAAAAACATTTGTTGTATAAGAATATTATTAGTATTACTAGGCATGTAATATAAAACTATTCGGAAACAAGTTAAGTGGAAGATGAAAACACTTTTGTGGAAAAAGAGGACCGAACAAAATAAACAAGCAAAGGAAATAAAGTATCAATAATGCTAAAAAAATAGTGAACGTTGTTGACCAAAAAAAAAAAAAGTGAACGTTTTACTAAAAGGGAACAAGCATGAAGCATGTGGCTATATATTTTTCTAATCTGCACAAAAGTTAAACATACACATCAAAATTTTCGTCTATGTATTAAAAAACATGAAAGAATTAAAAAAATTATAAAAAAAACAAGATACATGTGTTGACAAACAGAAGACAAAAATCTCGCGGCTTGAAGAAAATTGTATGCATAATGATTTGTTGATCTACTTAATTTCCCAAATGATTAATATATTCTAAAGGGGTAGTCAATAGCATAATTAATAAATTATAACATCTGTAATGGTACACCAAATCCTAGTTCAGTATGTATTGGAGTAAATCGTTTTCTAATGGTACATCAAATCTCACTAAAATAACTAAATACATGAATAGTGTTATTCTAAATTTTGAATATTACAAGTTGAATTTTTTTATTTACAAAATATTTTTTTAATATTTAATATTTTTATTTTATCCAACAATAAATTTATATATTTTAATTTTATAGTAAAATGAAACTATTTTAAAACAATAGTTATCTAGTTGATTGAAATTTAAAATGCACCAATAATAAATATCAAATTAGAAAATACAATGATATAATTAAGGACTAAAAACTAAAATAAAATTTAAAATATATCATTAGCACAAGAAATTAAAATAAAATAAAAACTCAAAATAAAGTCTAATAGTTTAATATATAATCCGGTAAACCGTTTTGAGTTCCAATAAAATTAGTAAAATATTTTCTCAAATAAAGTACATGCAGAAAGAACTTGTTGATTATATTTTTCCATAAAGTTCATATTATTTCAGTTTGAACATATTCAGAGATCTTATATGAAATTTAAATGTTGATGTTAAACAAAGTTTTATTTCTAAAGTTCTTTCAAACCATAGTTTTTATTTTGAATTTCCAAATAGATTTGGGGTAGTGGCGGAGCTAAAAAATTCTTTTTACAGAAGTCAATACTATATAAAACATTAAATGCAAAAATAACACTACAAAAATATAATATATCTTAATTTTAAAAGATTTTTAAAATAATTTATAGTTAAACTATTATAATTAAAATTCATAATTTATTAATTAACTGCTCGTAAATATTATATAGTAATTTCTATATGTGTTATTGCCTAACTTTATCTTTACTTAGCATGTTGAAAATAAAAATAATTTATAGTTCTTTTAGTCTCTTTAGAAAGAAATTAAAAACTATAACAGTTTCTCTAAAATTTTATAACAATAAAGAAGCCAAGTCCACGATTTTTAAAATTTTAATTATAAAAAATTTCAAATCACCAATCTTTTAAACATAAAAAGATAACTCGATACAGACACGAGTTTGAATTTTAAATATAAGCACATTTTATGTTATCTCAATTATTGATGTAGATGTGGGTTAAATTAAAAATATCTAGTAAATCTTTTCAGTTGGAATAACGTGGTATACAGGGGTCAATAGAAATTTTTTACCGGGTCAATATTAAAAACTGTGAAAAAGCATAATGGATAATTAAAATTCATTGGGGTCAGTTGACCCACTTTCCTCTCACTTGCATCCACCTCTGTTAGGGGCCACCAAAAAAACATTTCAATTTTGAAGTCCGATTCTTCTTTTACTAGTCTCTCTCTCTATATATATATTTGCTAAACGGCTTGCTATTAAAATAGACTAAGAGTTTTTCCGCGCTACGCGCGAATTTTTTTTATTAACATTAGATTATTATTTAAGTTATATAATTTTTTTAATTTTAATTTGATATTTAAAATATAATATTTTATTTACAATATAGTTTTCATGTGAGTTTATACATCTTGAATATTTTAATATGTCCGAAAGATATATTGTAATTTAACTAAAAAGTTTTACAAAGTGAATATGTCAAAATTAATTTTTAAGGTAAAACTTGAAATGTGTATCGAAACATATTGTTGTTCACCAACTTTCGAAATATTATTGAAATTTTTTTGTTTTAACTGAATTCGGTATAAGATTGAACATAACAACTATATGTTTTATATTTCTTTAATCGAAAAAAATTTTCATTTTAAATTTTAAAAGAAAAACCTTATTAAACATATGATCACCAACTCAAGCACCTCATTGGATATGTCAAAATTAAATTTTAAACTAAAACTTGAAATACGTATTGAAACTCATTGTTATTCACCAGCTTTCAAAATATTATTAAAATTATTTTTTAACTGAATTCGGTATATGGTTGAACTCATAAACTTTAAGTTTTCCTTTTCTTTAATCGAAAACAATTTTTCATTTTAAATTGAAAATAAAATAACTTATCAAACATATACTCGCCAACTCAAACACACCATTGTTATAATTAATTTTTATTTCTTTTTATTCTTATAGTGTTCATGTAGTGTTCTTGTTTTTCAATAGCAGCTCCAAACTCCACATATATTTTTTTTTCTCTTTCTCTAATCAAGAAAAAATTTTCATTTTAAATTGAAAAACTAAATAACTTATCAAACTTATGATCGCCAACTCAAGTACCTCATTGTTCTTATTAATTTTCTTTTTATTCCGATAGTGTTCGTGTCGTATTTTTTTTTCATCAGCAACCCCAAACCTCACATATAAGTTTTCTATTACTTCAATCGAAAACAATTTTTTATTTTAAATTGAAAACGAAATAATTTATCAAAAATATGATCGCCAACTCTAGAACTTCATTGTTCTAATTAATTTTTGGTTCCTTTTAATCCAATCGAGTTCGTGTAGTATTTTTTTTCTTTCATTAGCGGACCCATACTTCACAAATATTTTTTTTTTCTTTTTTTACTCGAAAATAATTTTTATTTTAAATTGAAAACGAAATAACTTATCAAACATATTATCGCCAACTCAAGTACCTCATTGTTCTAATTAATTTTTGATTCCTTTTATTCCGATCGTGATCGGTTTTTTTCTTTCATTAGCAAACCCAAACTTCACATATAAGTCTTCTCTTTTGTTAACAGAAAATAAATTTTTTATTTTAATTGAAAACGAAATAACTTATCAAACATATGATCGCCAACTAAGGCACCTCCTGTTCTAATTAATTTTTGTTTCCTTTTATTCGGATAGTGTTGTGTAATGTTTTTTCCATTAGCATCCTCAAACTGCACATATAAGTTTTTTTCCTTTAGTCGAAAACAATTTTTCATTTTAAATTGAAAACGAAATAACTTATCAAACATATGATCGCCAACTCAAGCACCTTATTGTTCTAATTAATTTTTGGTTCCTTTTAATCTGATCGAGTTCGTGTAGTATGTTTTTTTCTTTCATAAGGAGCCCCACACTTCACAAATATGTTTTTTTTAATAGAAAACAATTTTTCATTTTAAATTAAAAACAAAATAATTTATCAAATATATGATCGCCAATTCAAGTACCTCATTATTCTAATTAGTTTTTTCCCCTTTTATTCTAATCGTGTAGTGTCTTTTTTTTCATTAGCAACTCCAAATAAAAAAAAATTATATACACTAATAGATTATTATTATCATTAGCTAGGTAATACTGATTTACAAAAAGAACAAGTATGTAAAATTTTATAGAACTTAGAAGGCGTAGAAGCTTCCTTTGCATTTTGCATATAATGAAATTTAGACACTTTTCTTATATTACACATGTTTTAATGAACCTTTTATAATTAGATTAATAATATATATTAAAATATTTTCAAAAGAGATTTTTAACAAAACAAAAAATAACATATTAGGTTTGCTCATGTGGGGAGTTTGTAGTTTTTTTTTGCTTATGTCGATGGCTATAGAAGCCCACAATAGTTTTTGTTTCCTTTTATTCGAATCTTGTTCGTGTAGTGTTTTTTTTCTTTAATTAGCACTCCCAAACTTCACATATAAGTTTTCTCTTTCTTTAATCCAAAACATTTTTTCATTTTAAAGAAGGAAATAACTTATCAAGCATCTCATTGTTCTAATTAAATTTTGTTCCTTTTTATTATGATGGTGTTCCTGTAGTTTTTTTTTCTTTTATTAGCAACCCCAAAAAAAATAATATATATATATATATATATATATATACTAATAGATTATTATTATCATTAGCCAGTTAGTACTGATTGATAAAAAGAAGAAGTATGTGGAGTTTCTTAGAACTTATAAGACGTAGAAGCTTACTTTGCGTATGTCATATAATTTAATTTAATTTTTTTCTTACATTACACATATGTTTTAATTAGCCTTTTATAATTAGATTAATAATATATATTATATTATTTTCATAAGAGCTTTTTAACACTAAAAACCATATTAGATTTGCTTACGTGGCGAGTTTGTGAAGTTTTTATTATTATAAATATTTGGTTTTTATTTAAGTTAGATTGTTTTTTAATTTTAATTTGTTAGTTGAGGTCTAAGAAAGTTTTCTAGAAATCAAAGAAGAAGAATTTTAAAAATGCTGATGTGACAGAAGGAGAGAATTAGGGTTTAAAAAGCTGATGTGGATAGTTTATGGAGCCCCAAATTCCTTCTTTCATTTAGTATAGATAGATAAACATATATGACAATAAAATCATACAATTTTGAGAAACAGATAGATAATTAGGCAAAAGCTTAATCTAGTGAAGCAAACAAATGCTTAGACGTAAATGAAAAAATAGAGAAGAAAGGTCTAGGACTCTACTAGTTGAAAAACCTTCGACCTCCACGCCCCCTTCTACCATGATTTCTACGACCTTGCACCGTGATCCATTGATCCTGCATCTTGTGGGATGGTTTCAATGGCCTTCCTACTCGGAACTTCGGGCCGGAATTCTCCTCTTCTGTACCCGGAGATGGCTCCCTTTCACCCAATGGGATAACTGTATTCCCCTCATCCATTTCTTCCTTTTCCTCCATGTGCTATCAGTAGCATCCGCCACAACAACAAAAGAGTCCAAAATTAAAAAAATGGTTAGAAACAGTTACCTCTAGAACAACAGGCACAACTTAAGCGATCATAGTAGCGTTGTCATCTTTTGTGGATATAAGTTGGAGTGGCCAGTTGAGTTGGAGACTTGACGAATTTCTGAAGTTTGATCAATTATAGAGAGAACTAAAATCAGTTCAGATGCAGATGTTACCATGGTTTTCAGAGGAGCCACCTCTGAATTTGAGAGTTTTTTTTGGAGAGCAAGTACGTTTGTAGTTAGTTTTCCTGAGCTCAGCAATGATGGACCACACACTAAGTGTGTATGTGGCTCAGAAGTTTTGTTTGTTGTTGCTTCACCAGTTGTTTCGATCATTACTCTACTCAATGATGGGGTTAGAGGCACATATTGGCAAAAATAAATATCTTGACGCTTTGTGCCCAAGTTGGCCACGAGTAGGACATTTCGGAGGCAGCCAATAATACATAACGTCAACCATTGTAATGTTTCTGCATTTGTCTTTAAGAGAAACCTTTTGGGAAAAATGGGTTGCTTAACTTTACTTTAACTAGAATCTTAGCTTTCTCCATTTGGGTTAGGTCAAGCCAATGTTTTCTTGAAGCAATCCAATCTATGCCCTTGAAGGAGTCTAGTTGGTTGGGGGTGTTCTTCAAGGTTAGTCAAACAAGAACTGTGGAGATTGTCGGCAAAGAGATGGTGTCTGATGGACTTTACGATGAGACAAACATTAAACAATCGTTGACATGCCACATTCCACGCTGAATTACCCAATTTCGGGTAAGCTCATTGGCGCAGCGTAGGGTTCTATAATTCAGCTCAATCTAGGGATTTAGGTAATCTCTAGAGACCTGACTTCCTGTATTGATGAATTTAATCAAATCAATGCAAGGCTTCTTGTATCGATGAATTGAATCAAATCAATGCAAAGCAAACAGAAAAACTCTCGATTATTATTCAAAGTCTGAAGCATAAAAAAGACAAAGCTAAGCCTTATATATGCGTGAAGTACTAAACCAGAAAAGGAAAACAATTAGAAAGATTAAGAAAAGGAAAAGACTAAACTCTAATAAAAAAAGGAAAACATCCATATGCTTCTTGTGTCTTGATTGTTACGCTATTGTGATGATGATGATGCTACATCAGGTCCCGCGGGGTTGAGAGGATTCGACCCCGAATTTGGAAGTTCGTCGGCTGGTTCATAACGAGAGATATAGCGTACATAAAACACATCAGAAGTGGTAACACCAGCAGGCAACCGTAGACGATAAGCATTATCATTGATGCGCTCAAGAACCTCAAGTGGACCGATTTTTTTAGCTTTAAGCTTGTTATATTATCGAGACGGCATCCGATCCTTTGTAATTACTGCCCAGACCAAGTCACCAACATCAAAACGAGCCGACGACGACGTAAGTCTGCCAAAAGTTTGTACTTAGAAGTTGCAGATTCTAAGTTTGCCACTGTTTGTTCATGAACCGTGGTGATTGCATCAACAAATGTTGCAGCTTCTCCATGTAGTCTTGTACGATCATGAAGGTTACACTACAAGAAAACATCACGTTTTTCTACGGCAAATATCGTAGATAATTGGTAGAAAACAATAATTTTTTACGACTTTCTTACGAAAATATGTCGTAGGTTATATGTCGTAGAAAATCGGCCACGGTAGGAAAATGGTAGAAACTTTCCTACGAAATATGTGACGTAGAAAAAATGGTAGGAAATATTGGTAGGAAATTGGTAGAAATTTCCTCACCGATTTCTTACCAAAAAATCGGTAGAAAATTTTTTTCCTACCACTTAACTACCAATAATATTCAACGTTTTTCCTTCCATTTTCCAACGAAACATATTCTACCGTTTTCCTACAAACATTTTTCTACCAATTTCTTTCAAACTTTTCATACCGTTTTCCTATGCTTTTAATAAAAATTGAATTACAAATATTTTAAAACTAAATTAATTTCTGTAAACTAAAATTTGAATTAATTAATTAAAATTAATTATAAATTTTAAAACTAATATATAAGCCAAATATTTTAACATAGCAAACCCCAAAATATATATAAACCCGAATATTCTAACAATTCCAAAAAATTATAAGCAAAAGATTATAAAACATTAAACATAAAGATTATAAAAGATCTAGAGTCTCGTCTTCGGTCGGAGTTGACGAAGAATAAGGGGGACATACACCTGGAAACTTCTCGAGGAATAGCTTGTTGCATTGCATGAGATATTGAAAGGTTGCAAACAAATGTAAGAAACCCACTTGGCGTGACAACCATCTCTCTGGAAACGAAGACAAAAACAAGGTCGCGTTAGAGTTCATACATATACAAACAAGGGAATTATAGGTGGAGTATAATATAGGAGGGCCTTATTTTAGCATGGCGTTTAGAACAATAACACCAAAGACATTGACCGCGCCTGCCAATGACCATTGCTCTGTCGGATGAACTAGTTTTACTGTGAATAAAGAAGATTCCATTATCAGGAACTGAACCAGAAAAGCAATAAACACTTCTCATAATTGTAAGATATAAAATATTCCAGGAACAAACAATGATAAGAACCTAAATTACCATTTTTTCCTCCTTGAAGAAATTCTCCGTATCTGCAAACCAGTCAAACCATTTTCCCACGTACTCTTGGAAGATGGCACATCAAGAGTTCCACAGTTATAAGACCTTTCGAAGTGTTTATATCCTACACGAGATAAGAAGATAGAAGCAATATATCATTGAAAAATGTATATCTACGAGATAAGACAGATTATGTTTTACTTTTAAATACATCAATTAACAGAAACATATTACCAAGGTGCGAAATAAGAACAAGGATAAAACAAGAAACTCAAGCAAGCAAACAGGGAGATTAACTTACGGCATAACCAGGAAGATCGTAATTCTTTTGTTCTTATGCAGCATTTGTGTCCTGAAACACAAACACAAAGCCAGGTCATGTATGTATGTATCTTAAATTCTAAAACCAAGTGCTCAGAAGTTCATCGGAATCAAAAAACAAAGCACAAGCATTGAAAAAACCTCTCAAAACAGTACCTTAAATCTTTGACTTTGGGTTTCCTGTTCGATTGTGTTTCTTGACCTGCGAGAAAACCAAGATCGTATAAAGTTTGTCGATAGCAATTTCTAGCGGTAAGCAACATATAGTAGAACGAGATTCTACTACAAGAGGAGTAATGAAAAGGAATAATTCAAAGATGGAAACAAACCTCTGGGACCAATGACGATAAGTTGTGACCAACGATAGTATGACTAGAGCAACGACAAGGTTACAGACAATAATAGTCGAAATACTTATGCGACTCGGACCCTTCTTCTTATTGCTTTGATTTAGCAGAGCCTGAGGTTTTATCCTCGCCATTACACCTGATTTCGCAGAAAATGACTGATACAACTTGTCTCTGCAAACCAACATAAATCAATGCCAAGTGACAAGCAATCCGTACAGCAAGTAACACATAAAACTTTGACATGTCCTAATCAGAAAACAAAACCGATATTCCAAAGAAAGAAGTAAAATCATGAAAATTCAAAGGAGCTTGCTCAATTCGGGTTTTCGAAAAAATTGCACCTTGAAGTTAGAAGCTTTACGAGAGTGAGGAATCGGGTATAGGTCGTGAGATTGGTCGTTTCGTCGATGGAAACTGGTTTGAATTCTCTGCCCCCTTTCTTATCTTTTTCCAGAGACGCTTCAGATCAGCCGCGTGTTATCTGATGGTTGCGATTCCAGCCGCATTTAAGCTCATGTTCGCCGGTCTTATCCGTTCCAGCTTCTTACTCTCTGCAGTTGCAATCCCGGAGTCTTTTCCCGGCGAATATAACGGCGTTTCTCCGACCTCTCACTCCATCCCTCTCGACGGATTACCACCAATCGCCACGGTGAATATATCGGCAAAACGTCCTCGTTTTAGAACAAGGATTGAGATAGAGAGAGACGAAGAGATCGAGATAGATTAAAGCTGGAAATATTTCTTTGGTTTAGTTTTTGGTTGAGTGAAAAACAAAAACTACTCAACCAAAAACTATTGGTTAAATTAAAACTATAATTAGCAGATCCGGTCACTAAGTTTCCTACGACTAACCGACGGACATATGTTGGTAGGAAACCGATATAACTTTTTTGACTATTTATCTATCATTTATACGGTCAAAAATTGTCAACCGTTTTTCTACCGCTTTCCAACCAAATTTTCTACGAATACTAGTTTCGTAGGAAACGGGTAGAAAGTAACTGACCATAATGTGACGACTTATATTCGTAGGAAATTTTCTACCAATTTTTTACCAATAATATTTTAGGTCATAATTTCGTAGGAAATTGGTAATAAATATTTCTTACCAAATTTTTTGTAAAATGTTTGGTAGAAAAATGTGATGTTTTCTTGTAGTGTTAGATAAAGCTGTGGGGCCACACAGAATTACACCGTAGATGATCTGAAACGGGCTGAAACCTGTACTACGATTAACAGCGTGATTATGCGCAAATTCCGCTTGAGGAAGTTTGGAGTCCCAAGTGCGAATGGCATCTCCGACGAGGC
This sequence comes from Alliaria petiolata, assembly GCA_020283515.1. Classification (NCBI taxonomy): domain Eukaryota; kingdom Viridiplantae; phylum Streptophyta; class Magnoliopsida; order Brassicales; family Brassicaceae; genus Alliaria; species Alliaria petiolata. The sequence goes on from JAHZTW010000001.1 coordinate 53,403,885, forward strand.
ACCGAAGAAGATTATTCAATGAACGGTTAGTGACTTCGGTCTGACCATCAGACTGTGGATGATAAGCAGAGCTCATGTCAAGACTAGTATTAAGAAGCTTCCAAAGAGAATGCCAGAAATGACCTAGAAAACGTGAATCGCGATCGGAAACAATGGAGAATGGTAATCCATGTAAGCGATAGATTTCACGGAAGAACAATGATGCAACCAGCATAGCATCAGTTGTCTTTTTACATGGAATGAAGTGTGCCATTTTGGAGAAACGGTCAACAACAACAAAGATGGAGTCAAAGCCTCGCTGCGTACGGGGAAGACCCAATACGAAATCCATACTTATGTCAGTCCAAGGTTGTGTAGGAATTGGTAAGGGTATATAGAGACCAGCATTGGATGCATGACCCTTTGAAGTCTAGCAAGTCACACATCTTTCAACAAAACGCTCAACATCTTTGCGCAATGATGGCCAAAAATATGAAGTGGAGACAAGCTGCAAAGTTCGATCTCGGCCCACATGCCCCTCACGATGGAGTTCTGGAATGAGTTGTAAACGTAGGCTACATTCCGGAATGCAAAGCCTATTATCCCGAAAAAGAAACCCATCATGAATTGTATACTCTGAAGACAAACCCAAAGAAGCATCTGTGAAGATACGACCAAAGAAGGGATCTGTACTATAAAGATCAATGAAAGACCCGAACCCTGGAACAGAGCTGTGTAGAACGACCAAAATAGAATGACGTCTACTCAAAGCATCAACAACACAATATGATGCACCAGAAGTATGCTTGATAACAAAGGTAAACTGTTGTAAATAAGCAATCCATGAAGCATGACGTGTTGAGACCTTCCCTTGAGTACTTAGATGCTTTAACGCATCATGGTCTGTATAAAGAACAAATTCCTTGTGAAATAAGTAGTGTCGCCAATGTTTGATTGCCTGCACAATAGCATAAAACTCAACATCATATGTGCTATATCGTGAGCGTGCACCAGCCAGTTTGAGAACAAATTTCCCGATAAATGGTCGAAGAGCTTGGTTCATAACCCGCATGAATGTACTAGGTGCATTAGACAATCCAAAAGGCATGACAAGCCACTCAAATAGACCTTCCCGTGTTTTAAAAGCAGTTTTCCATTCATCTCCAGGATTGATGCGGATCTGATGGTAACCACTCTTCAAATCTAGCTTGGAAAAGATTGTCGCTGTACCATTCTGATCAAGTAAATCATCAAGACGTGGTATCGGAAACCGATATCGAACTGTTATTTTATTGACTGCTCGACTGTCAACACACATTCACCAAGTATCGTCTTTCTTTGGAATGAGTAAAGCTGGAACCGCACATGGACTCAAACTCTCATGCAAAAATCCTTTAGCAACGAGCTCCTCTACTCGTCTGCGCAACTCCTCATGCTCACTAGGACTCATCTGATAATGATAGCGATTTGGAAGAGCAGCATCAGGCACCAAATCGATACGATGTTGGATGTCATGGAGAAGAGGTAAACCAATTGGGAGATCATCAAGAAACACATCTGCGAATTCTTGTACCAAATACGCAAACTCGACAGGAACCTCGGAAAATCGTGGTAGCGTAACAGGAGTGGTAATCAAGAGAAAAACCATACCCGCTTCTTGCATCTCTGTTTCAAACGAAGAACGCTGCATTAACAGAATTGGGCTCGTTGGTACCATTGTTGGTTCGGGAATAGATGGTTTCAAAACAGACTGGCGGTCATTGAAACGAAAGCTATATGTATTAAGAAATCCATCATGAATAACACGTCTGTCAAACTCCCAAAGCCGTCCTAAAAGCATGTGACAAGCATCCATTGGGACAATATCACAATAAGCTTTGTCCTTATATGAATTGCCAATGGAAAATGACACCAGTGCGCGACGAGTAACATATAGATCAGTTCCTTGTTGAAACCACGCAAGTTTATACGGAGATGGATGAGGCTCATCAGAGATTTCAAGCTTTTTCACTGCCTCGGCTGCAATGACATTTTCACAACTTCCAGAATCAATTATGAAATTGCAAACCTTACCATTGATTGTGCAACGTGAATGAAACAAGGAATTGCGTTGAGGAAATTTTTCTGTGGCACGCGGAGCTAAACATGAACGACGAATTACCAAAGGTTGGCCTGAATCTGGTTGTAGTTCTTCTGTGTCAAGGGGTTCATCATCGTATATAGGTTCAGATTCCGGATCAAATTCTTCGAGGAGTAAACCACGACGATTGCGGTTCGGATAAGCGGCTTGACGGTGTCCTGTTTCTCCGCAACTAAAACAACGGAATCCACCAGTTTGTGGAGCTCGGGCTGCATCAATAGGTACGATCGCAGTTTCTTGTTTTGGAGCTGTATTGATTGCAGACGCATGTGTAAAAGGGACTGTCGCACGGTTCTGTCGATTTAAAGTCCAAGAAGAGAAACCACCCCGAGTTTGAGCTTCCACCGTTAATGCTTGTTGATGAGCTTCAGAAATAGACACAGGACGAAACAGATTGAGCGTGTGTTGGATTTGTTGGCGAATACCACCTACAAAACGTGCAACAAGTTGTCGTTCAGAATCATGTGTATCAACACGATTGATCATCAAGAAGAATTCTGTTGCATATTCGTCCACTGTTCGATTTCCTTGTCGCATATTCTGTAACTTTTGGAACATTAATTGATCGTAATTGTAAGGGAGAAAATTTTGTCGCATCTCACGCTTCAATTTATCCCAAGTAACGATTTTGGGTTTGCCCAAACGAGCACGAGAAGTCTTGATTTGAAACCACCAAGCTGCTGCTCTTTCTCGAAACCGTATTGCAATAACCGGAACACACTTGTCAAGTGGAATTCGTTTGAATTCAAGGATTTCTTCAACCGTGACGAACCAATCTAAGAGTTCCTCAGCTACGATCGAACCACGAAATTCAGGGATATCAAATTTGAAACTTGATTCCCAACGAGAATCACCTTCTTCTTCGTCGGCGTCGGAATCGTCAATAACGCAATGATTGTTGCGAGGGTGATGAACATCAGCAAAAGGGTTGTCTTCGGCGTCGGAATTAGCTTCATCGTTTTGGGCTGCTGGAATCACACGGGCTGCACGCTGCAAATTCATGGTCTGAATATCTGTCGTGAGGTTCTGGATTTGAGTTTGAAGATCTGTAAGAGCTTGAAGGGTGAGATCTTGCGCTTGAGGAACAACACGCTTAGGGGGGTCTCGGCATCGTAGGAGGGTCGCGAGGCTCTGATACCAACCTGGCGCAGCGTAGGGTTCGATAATTCAGCTCAATCTAGGGATTTAGGTAATCTCTAGAGACCTGACTTCCTGTATTGATGAATTTAATCAAATCAATGCAAGGCTTCTTGTATCGATGAATTGAATCAAATCAATGCAAGGCAAAGAGAAAAACTCTCGATTATTATTCAAAGTCTGAAGCATAAAAAAGACAAAGCTAAGCCTTATATAGGCGTGAAGTACTAAACCAGAAAAGGAAAACAATTAGAAAGATTAAGAAAAAAAAAAGACTAAACTCTAATAAAAAAAGGAAAACATCCATATGCTTCTTGTGTCTTGCTTGTTACGCTATTGTGATGATGATGACGCTACATCACTCATCAAGAATGTGAAGCAAATACGAGAATTCACCAAGTTTGCAAGTAGAAATCTGACCCTTTCTACCCAATAACTTGTTAACTATGGCATGAGTTTGACATGCTGATGGAACTAAGCATTGTTATAGCTGGCCTACCACATATTTTTTTTTTTGATTCTCTAATCCTTCTATAAGAATATGGCTTGGTATACTTACCATTGGAGTGTCATCCTCCAATTAGATAAGTTTATTGACTTGATGCAGGTTGGACTTGACTATCATTCTTGTAGCCCAATGATATTCTTGGTCATTTGGGATGAATCTTGAGATATCCTGAGATGATGCAGAGAGATCCTCCATTTGCCTTGCATCTGGTTGATGATGCTTAGCAGAGGAATGTTTTCTCACATTTGAGCTCTCTCGAGAGAGGTTTGGCCAATCAGATGAAATGGCAGAGAGACGGTTATTACTCAGTCCTTGTGATCCTAGGCGAGATGAGATTACCGGCGGAGGAAAAAATCCAGCAATCTGAATTAGCGATCAATTATAATATTTTAGGATCAAATCCAACAAATTTGAGTGCACAATAATCTTTAAATGAAAACTAGAGTTAAGCCTAAATATGTGTTTGGTTTTGATGCGAGCAATAAAACAAACAAAAACGATGTGAATACTATGACTAAAACATTTGGCATTCATGAAATCTTGGGGGGGGGGGGGAGTTCAAAAGCTATATTATATAAAATTCAACTCCTAGAGGTAATCATAGATCTTTTCATCATACAACTCAAAACAAATATTTGATAACCTACTCTCGTGGCAAAAACCAACTTAACTTGACAATTCTAAATCATATTCTCGCAACAAATAGAATCAATAAGAAAACGATAAAACATAGGTTTCGATAAATTCACTAAAATGTATGGAATGAATTATGGCGCGTTCCATATATAATTTAGTTCCTGCCAATCAATCAAGTTTTGCTAGCAATAATCTTCCTAAATCAATGCTAACTGATCAATTTATCAACATGCATTAAAATCAAAATTAGACAGATGATAACTTCAACCTAGCGAAAGTGCCACTGTAGTAATAAAATATATCTACCAAATCATGAATGATTCTCCCTTAGAAACCCTTTTTCCCAACAATAAAACTACTTAATCATAATAAGAGAACACAATAGCAAAAGGAATCACAGACATCTTATTAAATATTGAAATAAAATAGGGTTCAGAAAAATTCTCTTGCTCTTAAATAAGGTATAAAATTTTCTGTCAAATAATTAAAGTAACAAAATTATGAATAAAGAACTAAAAAACAAAGAGAATTTTTGGTGGTTGTTTATGTGGTGTGGCTTGTGATTTTCATGGATCCTCTGGTGCTTTTATAGAGTATTGACGCAGCTAGGACAACTCCCATGAGGTTTGGATGAATTTGATGATTTTCGAAAACTTTAATTTTTCTTGGAGGCATTTTCGATCGTACAAGGGTAGTGTTCGATCTAAAATCTACCCGGATTGGTCGATCAACCGGTCGATCATTGTTTCCAGGAATCTCCGGAGTGAGTGATCTCTGCTTGCTTTGTTTTGACACAAGACGAACCAATCTTCAGTATTTTGAGCATATTTTCATATATAACCGTTAGATTGGCCTCAAACAACTTAGAGATGAAAGCTAACATCCTGTTATATCTTGTAAATCAAGATCGCATCGTGGAAAGTCCTCCATCTAATACAAAAGGTTTGGCATTAGAAAGCTATCCAATCTCCAAAATGCTTGTTTCCAACTCTTTTTTACTTAAAACGTCAAAGTTTTATACAAAGACTTTCAAAACTCTAAAAAACTAAAAATACCAATAATAAGCCAAAGCTCAATTATTTATTTATTAAAAATCTATGAAAATAATATTAAAAATGGTAAAATATAGAGTATATCATACTTCGCAAGCTTCATTAAGGCATCTAGCATTGTTCGATTTTAACTGGACGCATTGACGCTAATTCATAGTAACATTTTCTCTCGTAAAGCTTTTGAGAAAAATCTCTTTTCTCTCTCTTTTCTCTCTGCCTCGATCTTTGTGCAAACCCTATGATACGGGTCAAATTTATCCTAAAGCAACTCTCTCAAATTAAGAGATCAGTTGTAGTACTTAGGGATCGAATCCACAGAGAAGGGATAGTCACATAACAGTTTTCTAAATTCGAATTAAGCTAAGTAGAAATAATAAAAAGTAAAGAAAGCAGGTAATTGAAAGAGATGTAAGTTCAGGAGACGAAACGCTAGGTTCAGGGAAATTCTCAGGTGATCTAAATTTCAGGTCTAGACAGAATGTTAGGATTTATTAAGCACTGTTCTTAAACTTGAAACACTAATGTAAAATCAACCAACTCTCGCTGCGAAGATTATCTATGTCTAAACCCTAGAATTCCAAATCTCTTTGCAAATCCTATCGATTCAAACAAGCATTAATTTCAGGTTCAATTGTTCAGAAAACCCTAAACCAAATCTCTTTGCGAATAGGTATTTTGCTCATCTAACATTAGTTCAGGCAATCAATAATACTCTCGCATCTATTAATTAACCTAAGATCAGATTCTAGGTCGCGAAGCTAGAATAAGCATTAAACACAAATCCAGATGAAGAACTCTAATGATTTTATCCTAACAATT
>JAHZTW010000001.1:53411973-53450148 GCA_020283515.1 Alliaria petiolata
ACGTCTGGTGGATCAGAGGGTGGCATTGAATGCTTCCCAGACGAATGTCTTCTTATCCATGGCGGTGTGTAGGCGTTAGGTGCATGTGATCGACCAAGGAAACGAGGAACAACAGCAGGGTGGGACTTGACTTCGGGTGGGACACTTCGTTTCCCTGCAGCATAATCAAAAGAAACACCAAGCCCTCTACGAGAATCTCGTGGCTTGGATAAGTGCGAAGAAGCTCTTGAACCTTTGAAATCCTTATTGACAAGATTAGGTGGTTTGGAATTCATTCCAGGGAGTGCGTACCTTTGCTTTCTTCGCGGTTTGTGGCTTGAAGGATGTGGAGGCATATGTTTGGCAGTATTTGAGACAGCGTCTGGTGTGATCCACGAAGGGTGTCGATCGACACATGTGGTGTCGATCGACACTATGTCAGTTGCTCGAATCTCTTCACTTTTTCTCCAATTCAGCTCTGCAATCCTTGTTTCCATAACAAACACATCGTCCTCCATCAACTTAGCACCGATTAGACACACTTTCGCCCAAAGTCCTGAAGATATGATTGTTCCCACTCCAATCTTCAAGCTCCACAACTTCCTTAGAGTTTTCAGATAATGCATCTTGAATAACCAGCCTGTCTTCTTGCTTTTCAGTATCAAGTTCTTTGACATTCCCAGCAGTTGTGTCATCTGAACATTCCATGATTGGACCTTCATCTTCGGACATCTCTACTGAAAAAGCTTGACCATCAATGGTGGATGGTCCTCTTAACTTGTCCATGTCAAAGTTCATGACAACATCACCCAAATCAAGCTCCATTTTCCCTTTTCTCACATCAATAATGGCACCGGCTGAAGCCAAGAATGATCTTCCCAAAATAAGAGGATCTGCAGGTTCTTCATCATACTTCAAAACCACAAAGTCTGTGGGAATTATGCAGCCTTCAATCTTCAGGGGAACATCTTCTAGAACACCTTCTGGGATTCTCTTTGATCGATCAGCCAGGATAAGATAGATTCTGCTTGGCTTGAAATCAGTCATTCCAAGTCTAGCAGCAACTGAGTATGGTATCAAGTTAATACTTGAGCCTAAATCGCAGAGAGAACGCGGAAAACTTCCTGTTGAGATTGAGCAATCTAGCACAAAGTTTCCTGGATCAGGTAACTTCTCTGGAATTCTCCTCTGCATCACAGCACTGACTTGTTCAGAAACCCACTTCTTCTTCTTCTTCCTTGGAACTATGTTCAAGAGAATTGCATTTATGTCTCTGGTAAGCAATGCTCCTTCTTCAGGACTCACACCGTTTGCAACCATTCTCTTGACATATCTTCTTAATGCAGGTGAAAGTTGGACTGCATCAACTAGGGGTAGCTCAACCATCAGCTTACTCATCATCTCCTTGCATCTGGCTTCTTCTCTCTCCTGTTTAGATCTTCTGGGAGGCAGGGGGTAGGGTATCTTAGGCTTATACACTCTTTCCTCTTCGAGTTTTGAAGGTTCAGCGCGATTTGGTGAAGTCTGGGCATGGTGTCGATCGACACCAGCATTGTGTCGATCGACACACGGGCTCGAGCTTTGGACTTCGCGAAGTTCTTCAGGTGTCGATCGACACTCTGCTGTGTCGATCGACACTGGATCTGCAGGGGCGTCTGGAGCTTCTTCTTCGATTTCCTCCAACTCCACAAGGTCTTCAGCACTTAGATTCTTCTTCTCCTCTGGTTCCAGCTTGCTTCTGCTCCTTGTCGTGATGGCATTGACATGGTGTCTGGGATTTGTATCAGTCTTCCCAGGAAGAAATCCTTCTTGCCTATGAACAGCTTCTGCGGTTTGAGCAACTTGAACATCCAATTTCTTGACATGGTTGTTCAGAGATTCGAATTTCCCATTCAAGTCTTGGTACATGGCGTCCATCTTTCCAGTCACATCTTGATATAATGTGTCAATCTTCCCATTAAAGGCCACTGTCATCTTCTGTTGCCCTTCTAGAAGCTGTTCTATCATAGATTCCATCTTGTTGTCTTGTGCAGGAGGCTTCTGGTAAGAAGAAGAACCATAGCTTCTCTGGAAGTTGTTGTTCTGAAAAGGCTTCTGGTAAGAAGAACCATAGCCTTGCTGATTGCTGAACCTTTGACCTTGAAATCCAGCACCATTGATGAAGTTAACCTCTTCTTGTTCTGGCTCAAAGGTCTCCACTTCTGCAGCAAACTGAACTTGCCTCTTTCCCACCAAGAGATTGTGTACGTTGTCCAGCTTCCTGTTGACTTCAGCGATATGGGCTCCTCCATTCACTCCAGCGTGTTGTCTTCTTTCGAAGTCTGCGTTCTTGGTGCTGTTACTAGAGGCCAAATTCTCTATAAGCTCTACCGCACCTTCTGGAAATCTTGTGTTGAAGTTGCCATTGCTCGCAGCATCTAGGGCCATCTGGTACCTCCAATCGATCCCTCGGTAAAAGATACCGATAAGCTGCGGCTCGCTGAATCCATGATGTGGACAGTCCCTCTGGTAAGATCTGAACCTCACCCAAGAAGCTTTGAATGCTTCAGTGGGTCCTTGAGAGAATGTAGTGATCTTCATCCTCAGCTCCTCGGATCTCGCATCATCAAAGAAATTGCAAAGGAATGCATTCTTTGTATCTTCCCATGTAGTCAAGGATCCTGGTGGCAGCTGCTTCAGCCAGTATGATGCATCTCCAGCAAGCGAGTAAGGGAAAAGCTTGCAGAAGAGATAATCATATGTAACTCCATTAGCCTTGATGCTTGAGGCTAAGTCCTCGAATCTCTCAACGTGGTCCATAGGGTGCTCATTAGGAAGACCATGGAAGGGATGCTGAGCCACTAAAGTGTAGTAAGCAGGCTTCAGCTCGAAGTCATTCCTCTGAAATGCAGGAGGACGGATCGCAGCTCTATTAGCATAGAACTGGTCTGGGCGGTTGTACTCGCCAAGTGTTCTTCCACGTCCAGCTTCTGCACCGGCGATTTGTATCGCCGGTTCGACTATGACGGCGCCAGCCTCATCAAGTCTATGTCCTTGGGCGTTCCTTCTGTTGCCCTGTAGGTCGACAAAGTCGCCAGCCTCGTTGCGCATTAGGATCAGTGGTTCTGCCATCTCAGTCTGCGTCTGGTGTCGATCGATACAAGCGGTGTCGGTCGACACTAAGGTATGGTGTCGATCGATGCTCTCTGTGTCGATCGACGCTCGAGCAGATGCTCGGTTTGTGCGTTCGAGATGACCGAGCTCCTGGTTCAATGGGACTAGTTCCTCTTCCTTGTTGCTTCTGGTACTGGGCATGCACCTGAAACCAAAGATGAGAAACTAAATCAGTAACAAAAACAAAAATAAAAACCTAGACAAAATCCTAATACTAGAAATCTGTAGGCAACTAATCTCCTTCCCCGGCAACGGCGCCAAAATTTGATATGGGTCAAATTTACCCTAAGCAACTCTCTCAAATTAAGAGATCAGTTGTAGTACTTAGGGATCGAATCCACAGAGAAGGGATAGTCACACAGCAGTTTTCTAAATTCGAATTAAGCTAAGAAAAAAGATGGAATTTAAAACACAGAAAGCAATTAAAAACGGTGTAAGTTCAGGAGACGAAACGCTAGGTTCAGGGAAATTCTCAGGTGATCTAAATTGCAGGTCTAGACAGGATGTTAGGAAATATGAAGATCTGTTCTCGAACTCGAATCACTAATGTAAAATCAACCAACTCTCGCTGCGAAGATTATCTATGTCTAAACCCTAGAATTCCAAATCTCTTTGCAAATTCTAACAATTCAAACAAGCATTAAAGTTCAGGTTCAATTGTTCACAAAACCCTAAACCAAATCTCTTTGCGAATAGGTATTTTGCTCATCTAACATTAGTTCAGGCAATCAATAATACTCTCGCATCTATTAATTAACCTAAGATCAGATTCTAGGTCGCGAAGCTAGAATAAGCATTAAACACAAATCCAGATGAAGAACTCTAATGATTTTATCCTAACAATTTAATTCGACCTAACAATTCATTAATCACCTTTGAAAAACCCTAAACCTAACAAGCAAACTACTCAGACATGATCAATGAAACAGAAATCATAACTTGAATAGAAAGCATAAAAGAAATCAATAGAATAAATAAAGGGAGTTCCAAATTTGCTCTAAGGAGACAAATTCTTCTCTCCAAAAACCTAAACTTCTATGATTCTTAAAGTATGAGATTATGCCTAAACAATGGCTGAAAAACTATATTTATAGGCCTAGGTACGAGCTGGACACTTTTGGAAATAAGGAAAACTGTTTTGGGCAATTTCCTTTTCTTCAAAGCTTGTAAAGTAGCGTCCAGTTTCTGGAAATAATTGGTGTCGATCGACACATGAACAGTGTCGATCGACACTTTTCATTAATCTTCAATCCGAGTTCATCTTTTCAGCAGCTTGTTCCACAATGCTCCAAAATCTCCAATTATGCTCAAAATGTAGCTAAACCTGCAAAGACTCTAATAGGACTCTAAAAATACCAAAAAAACTCTATAAAATCACTTATATCATGGTCCAAAAACGGGTAAAAACCATGATATATCACCCTAGTTGTCCTGTTGTTGCCGTCCTATATGGCCGGAGACACCTCAATCCGGCCACCTCGTCCGCCCAACCTCTCCTCGTCTCTCTGCTCAGCCCAGTTCCCTCCTTTATCTCCTCAATCGCCAGCGATGGGGCTCCAGTTCGGATCCGTTTCGCTAGCTGGACCATGGGCTTCAGCCCCGTCTTCGACTACTTCTTCTGAGTCTCCTCAGATTGTGTTCATGACCTCTACTTCTGACCCTGGTCAGATTGTCACACAGACTTCTTCTAACAACATCACCCCCACCGGTAATGTTGTCTCGAGTACTCTTCAGGCTCCTTTGACCCCTGGCGATATTACTATGCAGGATACCTTAGTATCTGCAGATCCAGATATTACTATGCAAGATACTCCAGTGGTTTCTGCAACCCTGGACCATGCTCTCTCAGATCCGATTGAATCCTCAGGAATCCCAAATACTACTTCTGCTGCCTCAGATGCGTCTCATGTAGATCCATTAAAGGAGCCTAACTCAACTCATTCTCCTGAAGTCACACAAAAATCTCAGGAAAACATCAGCAACTGGGCCTCAAGGCTTCAACAATCAGTGGATAGAAAGCTAAAGAAATTTACTAACCCGAGCTTTTCCCCTACGGGCGTCCCGAGGATTACAATCCCTAACTCTGTTTTCCAGAGAGGTGCTGCGCTTCATCAAGACTTCGTCATTGGCATTTTCATGGGGAAAACTCCATCATTCGGACACATTTAGAGTGTCCTGACTCATATCTGGGGCAGAGGCATGAAACTTGAAATTCATCTTCGTCCTGAGTCTAGATCCATGCTTGTCAGGATCCCCAACGCCTCAGTCAGACTTAAAATAGTGGAACAAGAGATTTGGCACATAGGAAACTCACTATTTTATGTCGCTCAATGGTCCTCTGATATGGCTATCAAGACCCCATCCTTCTCTTCCATTCCTCTCTGGGCCCATGTTAGAGGCATCCCCTTTGACCTCTACACTCAGGAAGGACTAGGTAGAGTTGCCGATCTCCTTGGCTTCCCTATTGAAGTTGATGAGTTTACTCGCAAGATGGTCAATATCAATGTTGCCCATATAAAAGTAAAAGCCGACTGTACCAAGCCTCTCCCCACCTATGGCGAGCTGGTAAGGGAGAATGGAGAAACTGTTCCAATTTATGTTGATTATCCGTGGATTCCTCCAATTTGTCCTTGCTGCAATGAAATGGGACATCTTGAATCAATGTGCCCGAATAGTATTTGTCCTAGGCATTCTTCAGCTCCTGAAGTCCCTGTGATTCCTACTTCTCCTGTTATTGAGATTATCAAACCCACTGCTGGTTCTTCTTCTGGTGTCAGCCCTGCTGGTGTCATTTCTTCTGAGAAACAAAAGGTTATGGCCCTGCCAGCGGAAATGTTTGTTTCAAAAACATTCAAAAGAAAGAACTCTAATGCAGGCATCATCTATGCAAAGAAATTACCGTCCGAGGCTCTTCCCGAACCTATCAATTCTCCAAACTCCTTCCAATGCCTTGCGGATCATGACGTCTCTGTTGACTTTCAGTTACCTTCTCCCAATGATTCGCTGGCTCCTAAGGAATCTTCCATTATGGTTTCCCCTGAAGAAGATTCAGTGGTTTGCTCTCAAGATCCTCTGATTCCTCCTCCTTTACCAGATGGTGCCTCGGGCTCTGGTGGTATCTCTACTCTGGCTGTTGAGACGCCCCTTTTTGTCGACCAAACCCATACATGTCCTTCGGAATTCTCCCTTCCTCCTCAAAATAAACCACCAGACTTAAATCTACCTTCCCAGAATCTCACAGTCCCTGGATCTTTTAACCCCTTTTGCTCCCCAGCTTTTGCTTCAGGAAATATCCTGCCTTCAACTCCCCCTGCAGTGGGTTCTCTCCTTCAAAAGGGAGAGCAAAATCAATAAATTTTATGTTAGGTAACATATTTTTTTGGAATGTCAGAGGATTAAATGAAACTGCAAAGCATCCTGCTTGTCGTCGCTGGCTTATAGATAATAATATTTATTTTGGAGCATTGCTTGAAACTCATATAAAAGAACCTAACCTGAACCGCATCCTGACCTCTGTTTGCCCTCAGTGGTCCTATGTTTCTAACCACTCTGATGATGAGGATGGTCGTATTGTTATGATTTGGAAGATGCCTTTCTAGGTTGTTGTCTTGCACAAGTCCAAGCAGTCAATGACCTGTAAAGTTAGTTGCCCTGGAATCCCTGATTTTTACTACACAGCTATTTATGCTGCAAATACAAGTGATCTAAGAAATGATCTTTGGGTGGATCTAATTACCGTTGAAGCTTCTTATTCTCTCGGCTCCTCTCCTTGGTTTGTTGGTGGCGACTTCAATGAAACTCTTCACCCGACAGACCATTCGCTCCCTTCTGTCAATCAGTTTACTGCCTCAATGTCAGCCTTCAGATCTTGCATTGAACAGCAAGAAATCAGAGATTTACGTTATCATGGAACAAGATTCACTTGGTCTAATAGGCAGCCTGTAAACCCCATTGCTAAAAAGCTGGATAGAGCCCTAATCAATGAGGCCTGGTTAGATTCTTACCCTAATAGTCTTGCAGAGTTCACTGCGCCAGAGATATCAGATCACACACCTTGCTGCATCAAGCTAAAGTGTCCCATCCCTTTGGCCGGTACAAAGCCTTACAAGTTCTTCAATTACTTGTCCTCTCACCATGACTTTCTGTCCACTGTCACTCGCGCGTGGGTTATTTCAGAAATGGAGGATCACTCTCTAGCGGCCCTAAGTTTCAAGCAGAAAAAATTGAGGGAAGCTCTTAGAGAATTACAAAAAGACAACTACTCGGATATTCAAAAGAGAGTCAACGAGGCCAGTAGTGCTTACCATTCTGCTCAACTAATGTCTCTTCATAATCCATCAGAATCCAACTATCTGGAAGAAAGAGAATGTTCAGAGAAACTAGCAATGCTAAGGAGAATTGAAGAGGAATATTTTAAACAGAAATCTCGCATAAACTGGCTGAAGGCAGGGGATCTCAACACTTCTTATTTTCACAAGGTAATGAAATCCAGAAATGCTTTTAATAATATCCATACCTTGAATGGTCTTGATGGAATAGAAGCTATTACACCGGATGCAATAAGCAATCTTGCTGTCTCTCACTTCAAATCGATCTTAGGCCCTCCAATTTTACCTCGACAGCATGGCCTAAGGGCCATAGTCTCATCCCTTATGCACAATGTCTGCTCCCTAGAGGATTCATCTCGTCTCTGCCGCCTTCCATCGCATGAGGAAATCAAGAAAACAATGTTTAGGTTGAATCAAAACAAAAGCCCTGGGCCAAATGGGTTAACATCGGGATTCTATAAGAGTGATTGGCCTCTCATTGGAGAAGAATTGACCAACGCTATCACAAAATTTTTCAAAACCTCAATCATGCATGTTTCTATCAATTATACAATTCTTACCTTAATCCCGAAGTTTACAGGAGCTACAATCATAAAAGATTATAGGCACATCTCTTGTTGTAATACCCTCTATAAAACGGTCTCCAAGTTGTTAGTCTCCAGGCTAAAACCGCTCCTCCCCAAGCTTATTCTACCAAATCAATCTGCATTTATCAAGGGAAGATTGCTATTAGAGAACTGTCTTCTTGCATCGGAAATTGTGAGTAGTTATCACAGAAATAAAGGTACTAAGAAACTAACTATCAAGTTCGACATTGCAAAGGCATTTGACTCTGTCCGATGGGATATATTAGTGGATTGTTTACATGCTATTCAACTACCGAATGCCTACATTTCCTGGATCAAAGAATGCTTCACAACCACAGCCTACTCTATCGGTATTAATGGCAGAATTCATGGTTATTTTAGAGGCTCAAGAGGATTAAGGCAAGGAGACCCTCTTTCTCCTTACCTATTTGGCCTAGTCATGAATGTCCTTTCTCAAATGTTAAACGATGAGGCAATTAATAGGGTCTTCTCCTACCATCCAATGTGCAAAGATTCTAATTTGACGCACCTGTGTTTTGCTGATGATCTACTTATTTTCTCTGATGGATCGCCAAACTCCATCCAAGGCATTCTCCAAGTTTTGTCTGACTTTCAGAACCTCTCAGGCCTATCGATCAGTCCTGAGAAATCAAATTTCTTCTCTTGTGGTCTCACTCCAACTGAAGTTGCTAATATCGAATCCCTCTCTGGCATCCCTCAAGGATTTCTCCCAATCAGATATCTAGGCCTCCCTCTCTGCACCAAAAAGCTCTCGATTTTAAACTGTGAACCTCTTCTGCAAAGTATAAGAAATAAATTCAGCTCTTGGACGTCTAAATATCTATCATTAGCAGGCAGGCATGTGCTTATCTCTACGGTCATTGCCGGAATCACTAATTTCTGTTGCAGTGCTTTCATTCTCCCTAAAGAGTGCATTAGACAGATAGACTCTATGTGTAACGCCTACTTATGGAAAGGCTCTTTAGAAAGCCGATATTCAGCTCGTGTATCTTGGGATTCGGTTACAAGACCTAAAGATGAGGGAGGGCTTGGAATTAAAAATTTAAATGATTGGAATCTCACCTGCTCTCTCAAGCTGCTTTGGCTTCTTCTATTCAGATCTGAATCTATTTGGGTGGCGTGGATCCACCAAAATGTTATCAAAGATGCCTCCATCTGGGAAATCAAAGAGAAACAGAGTCAAACATGGGTTTTTAAACAACTGTTGCGACTAAGGGAAACCATATTTCAATGGATTAGAATCATACCTGGGATTGGCTCAAGATGCAAGTTTTGGACAGACCCGTGGACTCCTTTTGGCTCTCTCATTTCCTTTGTTGGTAACCATGGCCCACGACTTACTGGAATTCCGTTGTCTGCCTCCATCTCATCTGTCTGGCGTGATGGTGCTTGGGATCTTCCTCCGGCTCGATCCCAGGCTTTGGAAACTCTTCAATTTTTCCTAACGACGGTGTCTCTCTCAGGGCCAGAAGACATCCTAGAATGGAGAATTGGAGGAGCCTTAAAGAATTCTTTCTCTTCCAAGGCGATTTATAATATGATTAGAGAGATTAAATCGATTGTTACCTGGCACAAAATCATTTGGCTCAAGCGAGGTATTCCAAAGCATAAGTCTCTTGCATGGCTATTCCTTCTCAACCGCTGTCCCACGAGGGATCGCCTTCTATCTTGGGGAATGAATGTTGATCCACTATGTCTGCTATGCAACTTGATCCCAGAATCACGAGACCATCTTTTCTTCGAGTGTGGCTTCTCTAACGCCATCTGGTCTTATCTTGCTGTGAAGCTTGGGCTAACTACCTCTTACTCGTGGGATGCGACGACTTCTGCCCTCCTTACATTGAACTCTTCCAGGCCAAAGAAATACTTAATTCTCCTTGCATGGCAGGCTTCTATCTACGAAATATGGCGAGAGAGGAATAATAGACTTCACCGAAATTCAAGTCGATCGCCTGAATCACTCCTCAAATGGATAGACTCGACCATCAAAAATCGAATCTCTGCTTTTCGTGAACAAAATCCACATGCGGCAAGTGAAACAATGCAACTATACTTCTCCTTGGGATAACTGATTCTCTCGTTGACTTTGGACATGGATCGTCGGGTTTTACTTGTTCGATTTGGACTGGATCGGGAATAGGATCAATTTTGATTCCACTCGTTATCTAGGGTTTCTCTACTGTTGCGAATGGCTTCTTCCTCTCAATCAAACGGGGTTATTTGCTTAGATTATGCTTCATCTGCGATTGGGCTTCTTTCTATATGGGCCTCGGACAATTTGGCATCTTTAATATCATCATGTGGTTCGTTTGGGTTCTTATCTTATTAGGTTTAGTACTGGGCTATGTATTCTAAGGTTTTGTGCATTGTAAAAATGTACACCTTTGCCAAATTTATATTAATGTAAAAAATTGTTCAAAAAAAAAAAACATTTTCTCTGGTTTGCCTTTTCTCTTCCGGTTTATATTGGCGTTTCATGTATTGCTGATTGACCTATTGTTTATTAAAATAAAGTAATTGCAATATTTAATAATAAAGTTTATAATTTATAATAGTTTTGACCTATGAAATATGTTACTAAATAATGCCAATATAGTGTTGTCACATAAATTTGCTCATCCATTTTCTGAAAGATATTTTGAGAGAAAATTAGCTTATAAAAATTTAATTTTTAAATTTTTTAATTTTTTAATTTTCTGACAAAGGTATTGAATCATAAATTTTAAACCTATGACACATGTAAAGATCATAAATAAAATGTTTCATAGATTTTTGACAAGAGGTATGGATTAATCCATTTTCTCATAGTAAAAATCTCATAAATTTTAAACCTATGATACTTGTCAAGATCATAAATAAAAATTTTCTCAAACAGCATTCATAGTAAACATTTTCTCATAATAAAAATGATGTTGTTTAGCTGGACACATCGACTCTCATTCATAGTAACATAATCCATTGAACAACAGCATTTTTGATAACTACTGCAGTTATTAGATTAACAATGGAGTGCAACAGTAGAAACGGACATTCGGTTACCATTGGGAAAATTAACTATTTTCGTAGAGTAAACTATAGAAAAAAACTATTAATTAGGTCGAAGTTGTGTCTGGACGTAGAAGCGAACAAACGGCGGATGTCAATTATATACACACAATGTGGAAAGAGATTCGAATTAATTATGTGATGAGACATGAAATGAAAAAGTAGTTTTAAGTGATAAGAAAAAGAAAAGAACAAACAAAACAAATAAAAGAAGTAAAGGTCCAATGGGTGAGGAGAGGCTACCAAGGCACAGCAAAGGTCAAGATAAGTAGTTTTAAAGAATCAAAAGTGTTCTGAAACTTCAAAATTAAACCTAAATATAAAAATAAAGAAACAAAAAAAAAAATTAAAAAAGGCGAAATTTTCAGATGTCCTCCCCATGCACTGAGGAGCTACTTCACTTTTCTTTCTTCCTTTTTTTTCTTTAATGACAAAAAAACAAAAGAAGAAAAACACAACCCATAACATAAAGAATCTTTTGTTGGGATGCTGCCACCATACTTATATAATTCTTCTATTTTGGTACATCTAAATACATAAATACTTTAAAATTCTACGATTCTTGAATAAAGTTTTTTTTTTCCCTTTGTGTGATTAAAGTTTTTTTTCTTACAGAAATTGCATTCTCTGTTATTATTTTTTCTTTTAATAGTTATATTCTTGTATCAATGAAGATATTGTTACTAAACGAGAGAAAAAGGTGTAATTCTTTCCAAAAATATTAGGATAAAAAAAAATCTTTTTTGAATAATATGCTTTTGTTTTTCTTTTTATTGTCTACTATTTTGTTTCTTGCTTTGTTTCTATTCATTTATCATTGAAAATATCTGAGAAAGTGTTCGAAATTTAAAAATCTCTTTCTATTATTTATATATATTAAAAAACAACAATTGTGTGACAACATAAAATTTAGATCTTTGAAATAGATAACTACATTTTTTTGTTCAACCTCAATTTATATCAAACCTTAAACTAGAAAATCCTTACAAACAAGCCAAAGCTATTTGACAAAGAAACAAGTACTTGAAACATAATACAAGCAATTTAAATTTAAGATAAAAACTGGAAGCTTCAATTCTTCTGCCATTAAAAATAATTGAATGAAACTTTTAACTTCAAGTGCCATAAAAGGTGAGCTTTTGAATACATCCTCCATAGAAGAGGAGATTGGTGGAATAATTCTTTCCATTAGCAAGGAGGAAGACAACAGAGTTTTTTTTATTTAAACCAAAAGGCATATATGCTCTTTTATTTTTGAAACCACAGAAAACCATAACAGCACTATCGCTGGAAATTAGAGCAAAATTTTTGTCTGTACGTAATCCGAAAGGCATAGGGACAATAAGCCAACTAGGGTCTGTTTGATGCAACTATAGCAACTTGTTATAGAACATATTTGAATAAGAAAAACTATATATTTATCTCCAATATATTTATATTAAGGAAGTAAAATATACCATTATTTCTTTTAACAAAAAAAAAAAAAACATACCAACTATTTCTTAGAATCCAAAGTATTACAGAAAATTTCTCGATTAACATGATTTGCAAAATACATATATTTTGGTCAAAGAAAGTTTCAAATGCTGATCTTAACATTCATACCAAAAAAAAGTTGCAAATGCTTTATTAGGCTCGATTCAATGAACTCCCATCTTTTTTGGATCCATAATGAATGTAAATAATTGATTTGAAAAGGATATCATCTGGACATATCAAATCATGATGCATGGAAATACAGTGGCATCGAACAACTCTGAACAGAGATTCAAACATAGAATTCTACTTTCAATTTTTTACAAAGAATAGTTGACTTGTTAAAGACGGAATCTAAACCCTACATATCTACTATACTCCAAAACCTTCGATTCTCTATTTTTAGAAATTTCGCATGAAACTCTACATAGATCGATCATATGAGAAATTAATAAAGTTTGATATAAATATTATTGTATAAATAGAATATAATAATATGTGTATTGGACTAGACCATATTTAAGTGGAGACTCAGAAAAAAACAATGGAACTAGTTGTCGTGGTCCTACATGGATATGCTTTCTGTGTAGTGATGATCTTCACTTCAACTTTGGACGCTTATCTCAGACTTGCGAACTGCTCTTAATCAGTAGTCTCACCTCTCACATCATTGTCCAGAACTGTATTAAGAAAATTTCTACTTCACATTTTTTTTAATAATAAGAAGTTGATCTAAAACTTTTTAACAATCGGACTAATCTCCATTAGATAAATATAGCCGTCGAATAGTTTATTAAATGGGTTTTCTACTGGATCTAAAGCGTGCTACCATTTCAACTATCCAAATAAGAATGAATTCGATAATTTCACGCTTGTGCAGTTTACGCAAATAAGATTTTTCTAAGAACATCTTCAATCCTATCCCATTTTCCATTTCAAATATTTTGGAGTAAATTTATCTTCGACTCTACTCTATTTCCTATTTAAAAATAGAGTAAAAATGAGATTGCTCCATATTTAGAGTAAACCTATATTATACTCTATTTTAGAGTTGAACTTTTTATTTATAAACTGATTCTTTAAATATTAGATATTTTTATTTTATACCATTTTATCAATACAATAATATTTATTATCGACATATATGTATATATTTTTTCAGTTGTCGACATATATGCATGCGACACATATCACTATACTCCAATGCATAAAATGTATATGACTTTTCGATGTACGAAGTTAAAAAAACGTTTCGATGTATCTATGACTACTGACATGATTAGGACCTTTAAAATTATGTTATGATTTTTATAATTAGGTTTTAAATTTATAATTCATGACTATAGGGCTTTAATACTTGTAAACAATATAAAATAAATAATTATAAATATTTGAACACTATCAAATAAAATAAATAGGGTTAATTTGTAAATTTTAGAAATAAAATATATTAATAATAAATTAAAAATACAATCTATTTAGAATATTCGTTTTTGTAATAAAAATGAAGGTATACATTGGATCAAAACTCAACTCTATTTTAGAGTTACTCAATTTTGAAGTAAAAAATACAGGTATACATTGAAGCAAAACTCAATTTCATTTTAAAGTTACTCTATTTTGCAGTAAAAAAAAATGTATACATTAGAGATGGTCTAAGACTATTTAATTTTTGGACTTCTAGCAAAAGTAAACCCTAAATACAAAATATTAATGTTCAAAAAGAAATACAAAATATTAAACTCTATTCTCCATTTAATAATCTAAGCTTGCAAATAACCCGATCCATGAAAATATCATTCGTCCGGTAACTATTAAATAAAACGTAAAATTGTTCCAAATCCTCCAAAAATTAACCCGGCAATATTTTGTTTGCCATCATTATTATTTTCTTAATTGGTAGTATTTGGTATAGTTCATTTTTTTTCTTCATGGTGATCAAAGGAATTATGAGGAATAATGGATTCCCTTTCATTCCTTAATTTTTTTACCATTTATGAGTAAACAAATTTTCAACCATTCCTTCCCATTCCTTATACTTAAAGGAATTATAGAAAAAAACATTTCTTATCAAATTTGGGAAAGAATAAAACATGTTTATTTATTTCCTTTTATATATTTTATTTTTACTCATTCTTACTAATTCATTCATTACATTCATTTCTCTCTCATTCCTATTGTTTCTTTAATGATCAGAATAATGGATCAATAGTAAACTCCAAGATTATCTATGTTCGTCGTCAGCTCCAAAGTCCCATCGATCATGGCCAACCATTTTATAGCAAATAGAACAAGAACAAAACAAAAAAACCCCACAAACCTAAAGAAGCTTGGTCCACGTAACCTTCTACCCAAAATACTGAAGCTTTCCTGAAACAAATAGGAAACGAAAATGCTGGATTTTTTTTTACCGATATTTAACGAAAATTTAATTCTAAATTTTAAACAATATTTTGTATTCCGATTTAAGTTAACTTCTATGTAAAATCAAAGGCTGTGTTTTTGTCTTTAATTAACTAAAAGGTTTTTTTCACTTTACTTTCGACACAGTCACACAAATACTCTCGAAAGAATTTTTTTTTTTTATAACAAATCTCATCGTTCTAAATTCTAACTAAAACTGTAATTTAAAAAAAAAAACACGACTAGTCGGAACTCGGGCGTTTAGACGCTTATAACAATGTCCACATTCTTTTCCACAAAACAATACTCCCTCCGTTTTGATTTAAGTGTCGTTTTAGACTTGTTTTTTTGTTTACAAATAATTGTCATTTTCGGATTTCAATGCAGATTTATGATAAATTTTCCTGTTTTATCCCTACTTTTTCAGCTTATTAATTATTCCTATCAAACAAAATAATATTTTAATGAAGGGCAAAACAGAAATATTTAATGTTTTCTTAATCTGTGTGAAATATCCTAAAACGACACTTAATTAAAAACAGAGGGAGTATTAGGTTGTATTAGCTGATTAATTGGTTAGACATTTAATCAGTTTAGTTAATCAGTTAGGATTTTGTCTCACATAATGATGCTATACTTCCAGATTGTCAACTAGATGCTTGACTAATGTGGTGAAACTCGTTTAATAGATTAAATGTTTAATTAGCACCTAACTTCTTCTAATATATCCTAAATTTTTGATCTTCGGATAAATTTTTCTCAAAGTGAATTTCATCATTTTTAACATTATTTGTCAGATTTCATAAATGCATGAGCACTCGCAATAAATCACAACAAATCGTTAAATGGTAAATGTGGGTATCCAATGTTTTTTTGCCTTTTTCACAGGATAAATTTGAAATTTTTGAACCGAAACATGGATTAATCTTTAAAACTTAAAGAACCGAGTTTCTTATCATTCAACACGTTTCTTATAGCCATTAAAAAGCCATAACGGTCTTCTTAAAAAATAAAACTCAATCTCTAATCTTGACTCTTATAATTAATGAGTACTAGAGACCATTAAAGATGATTTTTACCTCTAATTAAGATTGGGTTAAATTGCATTTGAAAATTACCAACTTTTTCTATATTTATATTAGAATGCTCCATAGTTTTGGTTTGTGATTGTTTAAAGTTCTAGACCAACTTTTGATAATTTCTATGATGAATTAATAGATCGTAAATCATTTCTCTTTAAATGTAACAACTTGGATTTGAACTCAGATCCCATAATACTAAAGCAACACTCATCTAATTGATTCAATTGGCCGCACTTAACTGCCAACTTTCACCTTTAACCGAGTTTTAAATAATAACAAATAGAGTTATGGACCCTGAGTATGAAACCAATTGAACCATCACACACATACATGATGAATTATTATAAAATCACAAAAAAATGAAATATATAACAAATTAACCTCAGAAATTAATATATATATATATATATATATATATAAACTGTAGTCTGACTTAAGTGTGAGACGTCCCACCATTGTCCCCTCCACTCCCACTCACAGTAACCTTAGCTTTTCACATAATAATAAAACATCATCTTACACTATACAATCCACTCTCTCCTCTCTTTTGTGCTCCCAAACCAAACATAACACTCACAAACTCAATTAACTCTCCTCTCTCTCTCCCTCTCTCTCTCTCTCTCCCTCTCTCTCATCTTCTTCTCTTTCTTTTTAAATCCCCAAACTACCCTCGAGATCGATGGAGACAAAGCTGATCATAACTCTCAGTTCTTCATTCAAATCCCAAGCCTTTGTCTCCTCATCATCCTAAGGTATGAATATTCTTTTATTTTCTTTTCGAAATCTGAGTCCCTCAATGTTCTTGGATTAACTTCTGTCTCAAAATTGTGCAACTAAGGTTAAAGTTTTGATGATTGATCAACAATTATTAGTATGGTTTGTAAAACTAAAAAAAAAGTTTGGGTCAGTCAAATATTTCCATTTTGTTTCAATTCGTTCCTTCTTTTCGTTTTGCTCAAAACCATTGGATACCCCAAAATATAACTGTATTTTATCCCTAAATATAAAACGGCCTCATATTTATATTTTCTTCATTTCCAATTTAGATGCTAGAGTTAATATATGATAAAGTTCTTAAGAAATTAATTTGTTTATAGTCTAGTTGTTTCGTCTCACAATCTCAGTTGATATTGGGATAAGATCTTGCTGAATGATATTAGACAAAACAAAGAAAAAAGAACTTACTGAGATAATTATTTTAAATTATGGATCTACTGAGATAAATTATGGATTTTGCTGTCGGTGATCTTTTCGCTATATCTGTTTGTCTGTTTTTTTGTTTGTTGCTTTGTGTGTTGTGTTTGTTTGTCTGTTTTTTTGTTTGTCCCTTTGTGTATGTCTCTGCGTTTTTTCTTTTTGGGTTTTCACTGTCAAAAGAATCTAAATTAAGCAAATGAACTGAAGTACAAATTTTCTGGATTCAGTCTTGTAATAGAACCGTTTGTTTGTGTTATTGCTAAATAAAAAAATATGGAAAATTGTTTAATTTTTAATTTTAACTTAGTGAAAAAATAGAAGAATTTAGTTAGTTTAGAGTTGACTGCTTGATGGTTGTGTCAGTACTAAATTTGGCACTTCTGATGTTGTCTACTCATTGACTCACTAGGACCATTTATAGTCACACCAATGTTTTCCCCCCCACTTGTTTTTTTCTTTTGATATTATTATTTTTATTATTAATTTTGAAGACATTATCGACTTTATTTAGATAGGATCAATTGTGGTACATCATCCAAGTTCTCAAAATTATCATTACTTTCTACATACTGTTTTTTTTTTTTTTGGCTAAAAACTTTCTACTTCTCGGTAATATTACTGATCTAAACATTTTTAACATTCTCTTAAAAAAATTCATTGCAGAAAAAAAAGAAGTAGCAAACGTCAGTTTCTGCTAGAATCATGAGACCAATCTTAGACCTCGAAATTGAACCTTCATCGGAATATGATCACTCCGACAGTACTAGCAGTCAAGTAGCCTCCAACTTGTCTCCAGTCGATGATTATAAACCCATCTCTCTGAATCTCAGCCTATGTTTCAACAACAACAACAACAATTTGGATCTTGAATCATCTTCTTTGACGCTGCCAATGTCGAGCACGAGCGAGAGTAGCAACCCGGATCAGCAACAACAACAACAACCATCTGTATCAAAGAGAGTCTTCTCTTGCAACTACTGTCAAAGGAAGTTTTACAGCTCTCAGGCTCTTGGTGGTCACCAAAACGCTCACAAGCGCGAGAGAACGCTCGCTAAACGCGCCATGCGTATGGGTCTCGCTGGGGTTTTCCCCAACAGAGGATCTGGTAGCACATACGCGGCTGCTCCCACAGCAGCCGCTCTCTCGTGTCTACCACTTCATGGAAGTGGAAACGGTAACATGACATCGTTCAGGACTTTGGGAATACGGGCACACGCCTCGTCTCACGACCTCGGCATAACAAGGCCGACACCAGAAACGATTATAAGGAATATTGCAAGGTTTAACCAGGGGTATTTCAATAAATGTGTACCTTTCTTCGTGGAGGACGAAGAAGCCGAGCTGCTCTGGCCGGGGAGTTTCAGGCAAGCGGCGAATGCAGTTGCGGCTGAAGAAGGTAATGATGATTTAGGTGAAAGTAAAGTGGATTTCTTGGAGAGGAAACAAGCGGTGGATATGGAGAGTTCTCTTCCAGATCTAACCTTGAAGCTTTGAGCTATCTTTTCTCTGTTTTTTTTTCTTTTTCAGTTTGGATTCTTAATTTGGTTGCATGAGCTTCATAACTCTATTATGTACAGTGAGCGTTTAAAAAACCATTTCTAGTATGTTTTTCGTTATATGGTCACTTTCGATTGATCGAGCAAGAAGTCAATTCTAGTGTTTGTATAAGCGAGATGGATATGTATTTTAAATCAAGTGTAAACGTATACACTTGTTAATAATACGTTAACTATCATTATGCCATCGTGCAATGCTCTCTTTAACTTGTTATATATATCATCGTTCACAACTGATTATATGCATCAGTGTTGAAGAGAGCTAAAGCGTTAGACGCTAAAAACAATCCAACCAATTAAAAAAATACTGCATAATATAAATGGTTAAAACATAATTTTTGCATAAAAAACTTGAAAGAAACCAAATGAATTGAAACAAATAAAAACTTGTAAAACATTTTTATACAAAAGGAACAAAGGAAGTACAAGTTAATATGATCTAAAAGTTGTGATTAGATTTAGGAATTCCACCGCCAGCTCCGGCAAAGCACTGAGGTTTTCGAAACTTTGGATGCTTTTCTTTTCCGATCAAAAACTAAAGAGTATAAAGAAATTTATGATCAATGTTTAATTAAAAAAACCAAAGGAAATGACTAGAAAGGCTTATACGCGGTTGGGAAGAAAATCGAAGGAGGAGGATCATGGTGGAAGGTGAGAATGAGATAAGGAGAAGATGGTTTTTGACAAAGGAGTAGACTGAGAGATGTGGGACCTGAGCTTAGCGAAAAGAAAGGAGCCATGCAGAGTGAAGAATTCTTCTAAAAGAGAGATTTTTAACTCCATTATTATTATAGAAAGGGATTTTTTCTTTTTCTTTCTAATCTTCTCACTAATAAACAGATTGGGCCTCCAAATCCTCTTAACCAAGCCCAAAGCTTAAACCCTTAGACCATTTCCATTGCATATATTTGGGGTGTCTTTAGATTAATATATATTAAAAAAGTAGGGAATAGTTGAGAACCTCCAAAGACACTGAAGACACTAGATATCTCTTACCTGGCAGTTTCTGATTGGAAGGTAATTTTGTTTCTTTTTTTTTTCCTTCATTTGCTACAAAAACACACACATGTCCCACCGATGAGGTTGCTTTTAGAATGTTCTCCAAAAACCCCGTATTTTCTTTCCAATCACATGATCATTTCTGACTTGAGTGTCAAACAAATTTCAAGAAGAATTCTCCTATTTTGTCCTTCCGGATATCTTTATATATATGTGCAGACCCGACCCTGAGCCCAATACAGGCAAGCTCATGTTTACAGCCCTTATTTTTATAAAATAATTTCGGTCTTTAAATTTCAAAAATTATCTTTAGTCTAGTAACAAAGTTATGTACGGTATCCCTTTTTCAAATTTGGAGCTTCTTAAAACTTGGGGCCAGCTCTATATATGTGTGACATGAAAGCATATTTCCGGGATCGTTAGGCGAGGAAACAGGTCCTTTGTTCAACGTATGATGAAGGTAGCTTGGTTCGCTTTTCAGTGGACGAACTCCTACCTATGCTTACTAGCACTCCATCACGAACAACTATATTTTCATCGAACAAATTCAACTGTCTAAAAGAATTCTTAAAATCCAACCTAAACACGAATATTAATTGGTGTTATTAACTTATTATCTTGCATTTTGGCGTGACTTGGAATCATGAAGGAGCTTTCGTTTAATAATTTAACAGCTTTGTGGAACAATGCCATTATTGTTTGACTAACTTTATTATTGGTAATCTACAAGCTCGCCAGAATCGTGTTTATTTATTTAATTAGTAAGTAGCGTTGACGAAGACCACTCGTAACATAGATGGCTAGATCCAAGCTGTAAGGGAAAAAATAAATGTTTTAGAAGCTTAAGAAGCACGTTCAACATCTGGAGTAGGAAGAAAAAAGAAAGAAAAGAAAAAAACTCAACACATATCTTCCTAATTCTCTATAAATACCATAGCAAGTGTGAGCCTTTGAAGAAACTCAACACAACAAACACAAAGCAAGAAAATATACAAAAGATGAAAACAAATGCAATCACATTCCGCTTGATGGTCTCTTTCCTACTCCTTGCAATAACAACATCAGGTGTTGCTGGTGAGAACGAAGCTGTGGTTGATTTCTACGGGAAGCCAGTACAGGCCAACGCTCCGTACTATGCACGATTCGTGACAACACCAGCATTCATTACCCGTTGCCGATTACGCGATCCCGGGTCATGCCCGGAAGGCGCGATATTGTCCTTTGAACCAACTCTAGTACCACGTATACCAGTTATATTTGAATCATCTTCAGATGTTATACGGGTTGATACTAAACTTAGCATTAAGTTCGCACTTCCCAATCATTGCGTCGAGTCCGGGGTTTGGAGGATTACGGATAAACTCAGTGACAATGACGAAGTACTCCTGACAGGATCCAAGTCAAGTAATGACAGCATGTTCACCATAACAAAGTCTCACCGCCTTTACAAGTTTGCTTTCAACGGTGCTGAAATCGGCGTATATAAGGAAAGCTTTCATGTATGGAGGATGAAATTACGGAGGTTAGTGTTGAACAAGAATCTTGATGACATGGAGTTTGAGGTCGCTTTCTACCCGGCTAAAGATTTGTAGGACCGCGAATCGGATTGAATATTGCGAACAATATTTCAAAAACGATTTCAAAACGTTTTCTCATCGATCTATAACACTTTTGTGATTGCCTTATAGCCAACCGTAGAACGTTTGATCTCCAAAAAAAATATTTAAAGAATTAAGATTGTAGTACCGCGAAAATCCAGACTGTTAATCAATCCCCTACGAACATCAAGAAGAAAGCTCAAGGTCCAAAAGAGAGATTCTCTGGGAAGTGCAACCACTGCGGCAAGATGGGACACCGTGGTACAGAGTGTCGCAGTAAGGCTAAGGGTGCAAATCAAGCCAACATAACTGAAGCTGATCTGTGTGCAATGGTAACAGAAGCTAACATGGTTGAAGCTAACCCGAAGGCATGGTGGTACGATACTGGCGCTACCACTCACATCTGCATTGATAGAGAGATGTTCACTACCTATCAAAAGTGCAAAGCTGATGAACATCTGTTGATGGGAAATGTATCCCATTCTAAGATTGCAGGTACCGGAAAGGTGGTGCTAAAGATGACATCAGGAATGGAGATCACGCTCTCAAACGTGAAGCATATCCCAGACATGAGGAAGAATTTGATCTCTGGTACGCTGCTCAGCAAGCATGGATTCGCAGTCAACTTCGAGTCGGACCAGCTGATTATGAAAAAGAATGGTGTCTTCATTGGAAAAGGATTTGTTAAGGAAGGATTAGTCAAAATGTGTGTAATGACAATCCTCAAGAAAAATGATGTACCTGTTTCCAACGTTAAAATGAATAAGAACCCAGTTGCTTATTTGGTTGAGTCTTCTAATATTTGGCATGAAAGATTAGGACATGTGAATTATAAGTCTTTACAAAGACTGATGAATTTGAACCTAATTCCCAAGTGCAAAATTAGCAAAGACAAGTGTGAAGTTTGTGTGCAATCAAAACTCACAAAAACGCCATCTCCTCATGTTGATCGAACAACCGAACCTCTTGGCTTAATTCACACTGACTTGTGTGATTTCAAGTACATACAAACAAGAGGTGGTAAGAAGTACTTCGTGAATTTCATTGACGATTGCACAAGATACTGTTACGTCTACTTACTGCGAAGTAAAGACGAAGTCTTGGACAAATTCAAAGAGTACAAGCTCGAAGTTGAAAACCAACTGGGAAAAACCATAAAGATGGTTAGAAGTGATAGAGGAGGTGAGTATGATGGCCCATTCAACGCTTTCTGTCAAGAAAAAGGCATCATACATCAAACAACTGCTCCCTACTCACCAGAATCTAACGGAGTTGCAGAGAGAAAAAATTGCACTCTTAAGGAGATGATGAATGCAATGTTGCAGGAATCTGGGTTACCCCAGAATCTGTGGGGGGAAGCGTTGCTCACCACAAACTACGTCCTCAACAAAATTCCACACAAGATAACTGGCAAAACGCCATATGAACTTTGGAAAGGAACTGTACCTTCGTACAAATACCTTAAAGTGTGGGGGTGCTTAGCAAAGGTTGTTGTGCCACCTCCTACGAAGCTAACAATTGGACCTAAAATGGCTGATTGTATCTTCATAGGATATGCACACAAAAGCAGTGCTTATCGATTCCTAGTACACAAGTCAGATGTACTGGATATCCATGTCAACACGATAATGGAATCTAGGAATGTGTCTTTCTTTGAAAACATCTTTCCCTGTAAAGATAAACAAAGCAAGAAACGCACTCATGATGAAAGAGACGCTAGCATCTCTGTAAATGAGGAGAGCACGTCTGGAATTTCAGTGAATGCAACAGAAGATGAAGAAGATGAACCTAGACGGAGCAAAAGAGCTCGCAAGGAAAAATCTTTTGGTGATGATTTTTTTATGGTATTTCTCGCTGAGAATGAGCCAAGGTCATTCACGGAAGCCATGTCTACACCTGATGCACCTTCTTGGAAGGAAGCAGTCAATAGTGAAATTGATTCTATAATGCAGAATCATACCTATGAGATCACCGATTTACCTCAAGGGTTCAAGCCACTAGGGTGTAGATGGATCTTCAAAACCAAGTTGAAGACTGATGGGTCAATTGAGAAGTACAAGGCTAGACTTGTGGTTCAAGGATTCAGACAGAAAGAAGGTTTAGACTTCTTTGACACTTATTCGCCAGTGACGAGAATAACTTCAATCAGAATGCTGATAGGAATTGCAGCCCTCAGAGGTCTGGAAATCCATCAGATGGATGTAAAAAATGGCCTTTCTAAATGGTGATCTAGAAGAGGAGATTTACATGAAACAACCTGAAGGATTTATAGTCCCGGGTCAAGAACACAAAGTCTGTAGACTGGTGAAGTCATTGTATGGTCTGAAACAAGCTCCGAAGCAATGGCATGAAAAGTTTGACAATGTAATGATGTCAAATGGTTTCAGCATAAACGAGTGTGATAAGTGCATTTACATCAAGTGTACTCCTCACAGATACATCTTGTTGTGTCTATACGTTGATGACATGCTCATCATGGGAAGTAACAATGATATCATCCAACAAACCAAGATAATGCTTAGTGGTCAATTCGACATGAAAGACATGGGTCTTGCGGATGTTATCCTTGGCATAAAGATTACACGCACCGATGAAGGCATCACTTTGTCTCAAGGTCATTATGCTGAAAAGATTCTTGAGAGGTTCAAGACCTACTCAAACGGAACGGCGAAGACTCCTGTAGATTCGCAACTACACTTGACAAAGAACTCTGGTGAAGCTATTTCACAAGTGGAATACGCAAGGGTCATTGGAAGTCTGATGTACTTAACCAATTGTACAAGACCAGACCTTGCACATGCGGTCAATGTGTTAAGTCGTTACACAAGTAATCCAGGTCATACACACTGGAAAGGCATAACAAGGGTGTTAAACTACTTGCGATACACCAAGAGTTATGGGCTGCACTATGGTAAAGAACCAGCATCTTTGGAAGGATATATTGATGCAAACTGGATATCAGACTCAAAGAATTCAAAATTCACAAGTGGATATGTCTTTACTCTCGGCAGTGCAGCAGTATCTTGGAAATCTTCCAAACAAACTTTGTTAGCAAGATCCACAATGGAATCTGAGTTCATCGCGCTAGACAAAGCAGTAGAGGAAGCAGAATGGCTACGAAATTTCCTTGAAGACATCCCCATGTGGGAGAAACCAGTGCCAGCATTACGAGTATATTGTGATAGTCAATCAGCAATAGCTCGGGCATTGAGTAATCTGTATAATGGTAAGTCTCGTCATATCAGACGGCGACATAAAACCATTAGACATTTGATCTCAACGGGTGTAATCTCAATCGATTACATTAAGTCAGCTGACAACCTTGCAGATCCGTTCACTAAAGGTTTAAATAGAGATCAAGTTTTGAAATCATCAAAGGGAATGGGTTTATTGCCTATGACTAAAGAGGATGTTTGATGGAAACCCCACCTATGTGACTGGAGATCTCAAGATCTAGGTTGAAAGGGACAACTAAGTTAAACAGAGTCTGATGAAAGCACTGAAAGACATAATGTATGTGCCCATCTCCCAAAACGATGTACAGTGCTCCCTGTAAGTATTAAAGGATAAGTTTTATACTTTTAGTGATTTTGAGTAGCTTTCATAATATAGAGTATAACAGGATACTTGTGTATATGTCAGGAGCTCAAAGAAATCACCTAACGAGTGTGAAATGCGGCCGTTTCTAGGAGGATGAAGACAAGGCTATATCTCCAAGTTCACTCATGAAGACCAGGCAAGTTCACAGCCACAATGAACACAATAGAGAACTGAGTTCTACGAGAAGATGAGACTGGGTTGTACCTGTTGTCTAAGTTTACATAAAAATCCGGGTGGTTCAAGACATCATGTTCACCTCCTGGCCAAGTAAACTCGACAGATATCAACAGTGAATAGTTCAAGGCTGAAATATGCTACTATATCATACACAATTAATTTTTCGCCTATACTCTCGAAAAGTCCTAGTGTCAAGTCCTAGTGTGTCTGCATAGTCTTTCGAGTTAGTAGAGTCTGCATTTGTTTAGATGTCATCTATTCATGTGGGGGATTGTTGGAACAAAAAATTAATAAAGACAATTGGACTTTATTATTTTGTGTTTTTTGTGAATAAGAGATGGGTTGAGACCCAAACAAATGGAAGAGACTAAAACAAATGGAATGTTTCCATTAGCTATAACTCTTTGTGGAAGAGGCTAAGATAAATGGAAAGTTTCCATTAGCTATAATTCCTTGTGGAAGAGGCTTAAACAAATGGAAAGTTTCCATTAACTATAACTTTTTGTGAAAGTTAAAGTATCCCACATTGGAAACTTGGAATGTTTTCAAGTCCCCTCTCATACTATATATATGATGGGTTAGCCTCTCTTTTAAAATCATCCAGAAAAGCAATAAGCTTTAAAACACAAATTCCAGCAAATCCCTCTCGTCTCTACTGTCTTAGGGTGAGTCTCGAGAGTATAGCGTAGATCTTTAGTTCGCAGATTCTATAGTCGAGTGCTGCGACTTTAGTCTCAACACGGTTGTATTCTAGGATTCTGAATCTCTACAAACCGCCACATTGCGGGAGATTTAAATAATTAAGGAAAGAGATCATATCTCGACTCCGTGTATTCGTCTTTCCTTAAAGGTTTTATTTAAACATTTTATAAATTTTTATCGGTTTCAATCGTTTTAGTTTCGTGATTTTCAATCTGGATTTTCGCGGTCCTACAAGATTAAGACATGTTCCACTTTTACCAGCTGGTCCTACAAGATTAAGACATGTTCCACTTTTACCAGCTGGTCATGTGTTTTCATATAGATATTGGGAATATTTCATTTCAATAAACCTCGAACTTTTTAGAATTTTTAAGTTTACCTTTTTACTGCAAAAATATATAACAATACAATGGTCTTCTCTGACAACTGGCTCCCCTCACACCCCCCCCCCCCTAGACCTGCGATTACGGAGAATGGCAATCCTTCCCTACTAGTGAAAGACTTGCTCATTTGTACAGGTACAAACAAGAAGTAGAATGAGGCAGCGTTATCTTCTACGCTCTCTGCTGTAGACGCTAAACTAGCAAGAACTTTATACTTATGCCAAAGCAATCGACATGACCGCATCTGCTGGAATTATACAAAGAATGGAGACTACTCTGTGAAATCGGGCTATCGATTTCTTAGACACCAACCTGAAGTTCAAGCTTCTGCCCCTACAATCCCCCATGGCGACCTGATCCTTAAACATAAACTATGGAAACTTCATATCATGCCTAAACTCAAGCACTTTCTATGGCGGATTTTGTCAAAAGCAATTGGAACAGCTACAAGGCTCCAAAGTCGCGGAGTTGCCATTCACGATACATGCATTCGTTGTGGTATGGAACCCGAAACAATCCAACATCTCTTTTTCAAATGCCCGGTCTCAATATCAACTTGGCGACGCTCCAAAACACCTTTCAATTTCCTCACTATTCCCTCACAAGACACAGAAACAATTTTTGGTTTGATACTTGATGCACAATCACATACCGGTTTCTCCGAAACAGATAAGCTCTTACCCTTCTGGATACTATGGCGTATATGGAAATCTAGAAATAATATAATCTTTCAACAAAAACAAATTAAATTGTTAAAGATGTTAACAAAGCTCGAGCAGATGTCACCGAATGGATCACATCCACCTCTGCCCCAACTACAGGACTGGTCCCAAACCCTCCACAGACGTTCTGGACGCGGCCTCCGCTAGGATACTTTAAATGCAACTACGACGCTGCTTTTAATATACAAACAAACCAAGCTACAGGCGGATGGATAATACGGGATTCATATGGGAATATCAAATATTGGGGAGCACTACACCTAGGCCTGACAACTACAAGTTTGGAATCAGAAGGCAAAGCACTACTAGGCGCTATCCAAAATACATGGAGCATGGGCTATGACCTTATCTGTTTTTAAAGAGATTGTCAAATCTTGTTTAAATTACTGCGCAATGATTGCCAAGACATTAGTATGACTAACCTAGTCGATGATATCAAAATATGGTTAAATAAATTTCAACATGTAGACTTCTCTTACGTGAAAAGAAAATGTAATGATGTAGCTCTTTCTTTAGCTAGGATTGGCCCTCCCAATGGCTTATTTTTCTCCGGTTCAGATTTTCCTCCTTATTGGATAACGGAAAAATTGTATCTTGATTATAACAATTCAATATAAATAAATATGTATTTGAAGTTTAAAAAAAAAAAAAAATTATCCGGCTCAGCAATAAATCTATAAATTAACCCTCCACTCTATATATTGTATGGTTTATGCACAAAAGAAATTCCCGTAGTGACATTTTTTGCAATTCTTTACACTCAGCTTACAAAAAATACAAAATAAAATCCATAAAATCTAATTTTAACCCGTAATATATATAACCCTCCATCACCACCGTCAATTTTCTTAAATTATGATAATAAATTATATATCAAATTGAAGTGCGACGGAAACTTCAAATCTCTACTTTTATAATTTAGAAATTGTATGTGACCTTAAAATCTTTTTAAAGATATATAAATGGTTATATTGTGAGTTAAATTCGACTTTGTAAATTTGAAATGTGTTTTTTTGCGAGTTGAAGATAAACTTGAAAAAAAAATATTATTTCGAGTTTTTTTTTGTTGCAGAAAACTCATATAATATGTATAGAAATGTGTATATATATATATTTTTTTTTTGGGCAAACATTGCTTGATTAAATAAAAAAAAGTTATGCTCCATTAAGGGAGTTAATACAACGGGCTAGACCCAACTTAGCCAAGAGGTCCGCCTCACGGTTGGCTAGTCCCGGGATGAAATGAAAGACAATGGAAGTAAAAGAAGAAGCAATACACCGGATATCGGCTAGAAGACCGAGGATATCGATCGATCAACCACCCGAATTGAGGAAACGAACAAGCTCTTGACAATCGGAGAAACAGGCCAAACTTGAGATGTCAGTTGCTCGTGCACTAGCCAGAGCAAATTTGACTGCGAGGGATTCTGCTGCAAGAGCTGAGGGCACACAGGGCTTGGGCTCTGCAAATGGCAAGGCGGTCCCTTTTCCGGGATCCTTTATCACCCACCCTAACCCACTACATCGAGTGCTATCGATCCAAGCTGCATCTGAGTAATAGAGATGCGAATTTGGGATAGGGGAGGGCTCACAATTCTCCTGCCGAGGCGTTGATTTTGGAGAGAGAACTGATTGGGCCCCCTGCCACGACAGAGCTTCAGCAACGGACCGTCGGATGACTTCTGAAGGGGAACTAGAGCGATCCTCAAACAGGAAGCTGTTCCTTTCCTTCCACAAAAACCAGAAGATCCAAGGGTACACGGGGGTGACAGTTAGTCCTACTGGTGGAAGCGTAACCATTTTGCGGGCATTCCTGAGCAAATCCTTTGGTACCAGTTGATGATTCTCAGATGTGGGCGGCTTGAAAAGGACAAGAGCGAGATCCCAAACTTGAGCTGCAAACAGACAGGTAAGAAAGACCCCTTGCCACTAGGGCTGCTCCCATAGGGAGGGCTTTAGCAGCTATTTTCCAAAGGAAGTGTCTGAGCTTTGGTGACACTTTGGTTCGCCACAAGTTGGCCTGCCAGTCAAACCCATCTTGCACTGATGGTTTAGAGTGTACCTTTGAGAGAGCATAACCTGATTTAGTTGTGTAGGTGCCCGATTTCACTGGTAACAAATGCAAACTATCTCTCTTTAAGCTTGTACTAAGCTGAATTTGCTTTATTTCTTGTTCGTAGGACGGCAGAAGCTGCCGAATAGCCTCCACATTCCATGACTTAGAAACCGGCAGTATAAGCTCCTTTACTGTGATAGATTGGGCAGCTCGATTAGGAGGACCATTCGGAGACCATGAAGTAGAGGTGGAGAGCCATGGGGAGGTCCAAACATTGATGTCTGCTCCATCCTCTACTATCCAGCCGAGTCCCTTCCGCAACACTTCACGTCCTGCACAAAAATTCCTCTCCATCCGTGGGATGCGTTAGTCGGATCTTTTGAATCCATAAACGGGGATACCCGGCAATACTTGCCCAGTAGCACCCGCGCGAGCAGGGAGTCTGGTTGTTGCAATAGTTTCCAGCCCAACTTAGCAAGAAGAGAGTCATTAAAGATTTCAATCTCCCTAAACCTGAGCCCTCCTCCATTTTTAGGTATGGTTAGTCTGTCCCACGATACCCAAGACATCTTTCTTTTCTCCGGTTTGTCGTCCCACCAGAATGTGGTAAGCTCACTCTGAATCCTTTTACAGAGTGAGGACGGAATCTTGAAGCATGACATTGCATAGGAGGGAATCGCAGCTAGAACTGCTTTAAGAAGAATCTGTTTGCCAGCTCCCGAGAGAAACCGATTGGTCCAGTTCAAGGCTTTTTGTCTAATCTTGTCCACAATCCCAGTGAAGATATCTTTCTTCCTTTTGCCGAAGTGTTCGGGCAGACCGAGATACTTCCCGACTCCTCCCTCCTTAGAAATTCCCAGAAAAGTTTTTACTCTGGTTTTGATGGTCTTCGGTGTCTTTGACGAGAAGGTGATAGACGATTTTATGGGATTTATGCATTGTCCAGAAGCCTCTTCATACCGTTTCAGAATCTATTTAAGAGCCTTGATACTGGTCTCAGAAGTCTTTGAGAAGAACATTGTATCATCGGCGAATAAGAGATGGTTGATAGCTGGACTGCCTTTCGAGACTTTTACCCCTAGAAGAGATCCTTGATCTTGCGTTTTCCTACAAAGACCGGATAGCACTTCTGTACATATGATGAAGAGATAAGGAGACAGTGGGTCACCTTGCCGAAGTCCACGAGATGGAGTAACCTTGCCTTGGGGAGAATTGTTGATTAGGAAGGAATAAGATACCGAGGTAACACATTCCATAACCCAAGATGACCATTTCTCATTAAAACCGAGCTGGAGAAGAACCTTCCTAAGGAAGCCCCATTCTATCCTATCGTAAGCCTTTGACATGTCAGTTTTTACTACCATAGAGCATCTAACTTTGGCTTGGGATGCTCGGAGGAAGTGTAGAGTTTTATGAGTGATAAGGACATTATCAGCTATTGCCCGATTTGGTACAAAGGCTGATTGATGGGGAGAGATGATCTTCTGAAGAATCGGCTGGAGTCTACTTGCTAGAATCTTGGCAATGATTTTATAATGTACACTGCAAAGCGCGATTGGTCCGAGACTCTCTTTGCTCCTGAAGCTTTAGGGATAAGCCTGATATGAGTCTCATTATACCTAGGGTGAAGATGATCATTCTCAAAGAAAGATCGTATCTCTCGGTACACATCTGCACTAATAATATCCCAAAATGAGTGGTAGAATCCGGAGGAGAACCCATCTGGCCCTGGGGCCTTGTTCGGGTTAATGGCGAAGACCGCCTCTCGGATCTCCTCATCATTCGGGATACCAGTGAGGAAGTTATTCATCTCAGGGGTGATTTTTGGGAGGATAACTTCATCAACCACCTCCAAGTTAGTTGAGCTTGAAGCAGAGAACAGATTGTGGTAGTAGCTTGCAATGGTGCTGGTAATTTGGTGTTCTTCATGGAACACATTGCCATTATTGTACTCCATCACCGAGAAATTGTTTTGAGCCCTCCGTCCTCTTGGAACAGCATGGAAAAATTTCGAGTTTCTGTCACCTTGCTGAAGTCATTGAATCCTACTTCTCTGTCTCCAAAATGCTTCTTCCTCCTTGTATTCGAGCTCCAGCTTAGCTGTAAGTACCCCCAATAAGCTCGTGATCTGGGCATGAATTTGAGAGAGCAGATTCCAGTGCCACTCGATTCTCCTGGATAGAGCGCATCTTCAGTTTATTATGTTCCTTCGTCCAATGCACTATACTCCTTCTGCAGCTACCCAGTTTGGAGTAGCTGGGGGGTTGTGGGGAATAAGGACTGCTCCACGCTTCTTCAATGATTGTTCGAACTTCCTCTTTGTCTTGTAGTCTCCTGTCAAACCGAAACATCCCCCGGCTTCTTCTTTTTGACGGATCAAAAATAGTGATTAGAGGTCTATGATCCGACCCCTCGAACCTAAGGTAAGAACTTCTTCCTGACGGGAATAGTTCAGACCAGGAACAGTTTGCCAGGGCTTTTCCAGTCTAGAGAAGATGAAGTGCGAATGACATTGTCCCCTCCAAGAAAGTTTGTTCCCTGAGTGGGGCACATCCCACAACCCATTCTGGGAAACAAAGCTTCAAAACGGAATGAACGAGCCTTCGCATCTGAGTGGTCCGCCTTCTTTATCCGAGTTATCCAGAATCTCATTAAAATCCCCAACCAGGAGCCAAGCCGGGTCCCTAGAAGCCCCTGTAGCTGAGATCTGATCCCACATAAGTGCTCGATTTTCCACCTGAGGGGCTCCATACGTGAAGGTAATATAAGAGGATTCTTTGTTGAAAAGTACTTTAGTATCAATGAGATTCTTATTGGCCGATTGGATGTCAACTATTACATTATATGTCCAAAAGAGCGCTAAGTCACCGCTAAGTCCTTCCGGAGGAACTAAGAAGTGGTTAGCAAAACCCATTATGCGAACCACATGGAGAACTTTTGCATCTTGATTTTTTGTCTTCATGAGGAAGAGTAGATTCGGGGACATCTCGCCTTTGATTTCCCCGAGTCGGTGAACTGTCAGGGGGCTCCCAATTCCTTGACAGTTTCAACTCAGTACCACTAAGGAAGGGGACTTGGTGGGGGATGAAAATCCCCTTTCTTCTGTTGTCCAATGGTACTCTTTGCCTTGACAGTTCTACCTTGCGGGTTACGAGAGGAGGATACATCCTTACTTGATGGGAGCCCATCCATACATAGCCTCTTTTTTTACTTAGGTTTTGGTTACGCTTCCCGTCCGCCTTACTTTCCCGAGTTTCAGATGAAATGGTAATGGTGACTTGCTCTATATGCTGATATTGGAGAGAGGGAGCATCTCGCTGGATTCTCTGATCCAAGATAAGTTGATTCCCCTGCATCGAATTTTCCACAGACAGCCGATGACGTAAGGTAGGATGAGGGAAAACCATATCTACAGAGGTCCCCGCTTGATGGGTAACACTCTACGTCAATTGGTCCTGCCTATTATCCTCCAGATATTAAATCTCTACTTCTTGCAGGTGCTCCGAGGATGCACTAGCTCCTTCTGACAGTCTGTGTGTCATAGAGAGAACTCTATGCGAGAGTCTTTCTTTAGCCGACTTCCGCGTTGAATCTGGGGAAGCTGTATTGTCTGACCCCTGGTGCAGGACAGGGCGGTGCTGAGGAGTTCTTTGGCCAGGGTACGAATGATGAGGGGAGAGACTACGCTCTAGGTGTACCGAGTTTCTTGCTCTGGAGGAGTGATATCCCTGTCCCTGAACCGAAAGAGAGGACACGGAGAGATGTCGAGGGGATCTAGATGGGGAGGAGTCCCTCCCTTTTCCTTGCATATCCTCTCTCTGGTGGTGGGATCTGGATCTGCTTGGAGGGTACCTGGGATTCCCAACACCCCGGTCTTCCCTACGTTATGTCCTCCTGGTTTCATACTCTAAGGGAGGTCTCGGAGGTTCGCGACTACGAGAGAGCCGATCTCTTCTCTCATATTTCCCTTCACGTTTCTCAAATTGCTTGTAACCCCCTTGTTCTGAGCGATTGAGGGATCTTCTATATTGAGAGGCTTGCTCTCTGTCCGGTTGGTGACCCTTCTTAAGAAGAAGAGGACAATCCCTTTCCTCATGGGATAGAGAGAAACAGGAGAAGCAGTGCTTTTCCAGTTTATCATACTTCAGCGCCACCTCTATGACCTCCTCAGTGGGGAGTTGGACTAGGAGGCTCATTTCTAGGCGTTATAATCCGTTGATAAGGACCTTAACTGCCCCTTGTTCCACATTTTGGTCTTCTACGGCTCCAAGAACTTTCCCTATAGTCGAGATAGTACTTTCATCCCAAAAGTGCAGAGGAATCCCTTGTATGTAGATCCAAAAAGGGATGGAAGAGGGAAAGTTGTCGGAGATGATGGGTTCCCACATTTGAAGGATAAACATCCACCTTTTATAGTGAAAAGGGGCATTTTGTAGAACAGAGAGTAGATCCTCTTCTTCTTGAAAGCGGATGTTAAAAAGGGCTCGACCCAGTTCTCTTCCAACGACTCTGTCCGCTACATTCCAGAGAGAGAGCATAAACTCCATGAGGGCTCCCGGTTTTTGAACCAGAGGGTTTGTAATTCTACCGATGAGGGTGAGCCTGTTTTCTTCAATAAGGGCTTGGTTATCCGACACAGAGATACAGACGGGGGATCGACGCTTCTTCGGAGCCGCTGGTTCTGCCATCCACTTTCTTTTTTCTTGCCGGGAGTGTCTGAGCGACATCTTGAGGGGGAAGCTTGAAAAGAGATGAACCAGACCTTGACCGGCGCTTGTGAGTTGTGAGAGATATTCCACAGTGAATGAGGCTTACTACCAGAGGAGACTTCTACTGTTAGAACTTGAAGCAGGGAGACTAAAGGAAACAGAAGACCGGCTTAAACTCGACCTAAACCCACTTAAATACACTCCCACCGTTGGAAAAACCAGACTTTAATACCACCGGAAGAAGTGGTTGCGGTGGCAAGTAGGTAAAGACGGAGGAGGAAAGAGGTTAACAGGTAGCAGTTAATGCAAAACAAAGTGGTTGAGTTCTCCTCGGGAAGAGTGCCTGAGAGAGTTTAAACCTTGTACGGACATTCTAGTTGTTGTTAACATTGAGTATTTTTATGTGTATATTTTTAACTTCTCATAATTTTGTCGTTTTGGTCAAAACTAACTAGAAAACAAAATAAACATGCAAAATAAATAAAATTTCTGAATTATATCTTGTGTTATTAGATCTCGTATTTGTAATTAAATTAATTTAGTAATTAATATATATTCACAACCAAAAGCTCTAGATTCAAAAACATTGGAAAAAAATATTTATGTTAGCAAAGTTTCCCATTCAGGTTAAGGTTTTTTGGTTAACATTTTTTGTATCCACCTATAAGTAGAATCTCTACTCGTGTACAAATTACTTTTCAAAGTTAAATAGCATATGCAAATAGCAGAAGAAGAAGATGATCAAGCTGTTGAAAAAAAAAAAAAAAAGACGATCAAGCAAATGAAGAAGGTGTGTGGTTTGCCACACAACCCACATAATTTTCTTTCTAACTCAACCTTTGTTAAATATAGCTAGATCCTAACTCTGTGCGGACGCGCGCATAAAATATTTTTATAGATAAAGTTCTACGTAAAATGAAGAATGTAAATAAATTTTGTAATATTAAAAATGTGAAATGAGGAATAAAAACTAATAATGTAAGTGTTGTTGATTCAAATTTATAGAAATTTTAATTGTTTTGTAAATTATAATTGTTTTGTAATTAGTAAAAAAAATATGTTTTTGATTTGTTATGAAATATATGTGATTTGATAAGATAATTTATTTTATTTCAAATTGATAAATTAATAAGTTGGCAAACTTATATGTTATATGTTATTTATTTTATTTTTTTTAATCCCGTATATTTTTTAATTTCACTAAAAAGATTTTGTAGATATTGTAGATCATGTTCATTAAGTTGGCGAAATTTAATTAGAAAAGAAAAATTTAAAAACAAAAAAAATCATTCAAAATTGATTTTGTTTGATATATTATATGTAGTTATCAAATTTTAATTAAATCTAAATTGGTTCCAATAAGAATATAGGATAATCAATTTGTCAAAGTTTTATGATAAATAAATATATATATCATTATAAATTAATATATTTCTTTTTTTTTGTCGACAAACTTAATTAATATGAATATAAAAACTCTGAATATTTAGATATATAATAAATTTTAAAAAATGAATAAATAATTAAATGAATAAATTTTAGATTGTTTTTCGGTGGTTTTGTTTTGATGTTCTTAATCTAATTTTATGTTTTCATACATGCGATCTGATTTTTTTTTTTTTTTGTTTTTTTTAATTTATTTTTTATGGAGTTTAAAATATTTTATCATAAATTTACGTACACATAAATCCTAATCTAGTAAGTAATTATATTTAAAAATAAATATGTTTGGTAATTAGTATATGAGAATTAAATAGATAAAAATTTAAAACGTAAAATTAATCATCCTTTGTATCATTTGAGAATCATTTTTAGTTAAAAATTCTCACTTGGCAGCTCCACAATGAAAGCTAGTGTATTCCCTTGTTCAAAAACTCGGCTAAGGCGATCGCCAGGGCATCGGTTATGCGTTTGGCGATATGCCACCGCCGCGAATTGACTATAATCGGTTAATAAATCGAAATTTCTCGAAAAATCTCGTTTTTGTGTTAATTTATGTTCAAAATAGGTTTATTTTAGCTGGATCTATGTAAAATTGATATTGAAAACAAGGAAATGATGAGTAATGATGAAATAAGTGAGAAACAAAATGGAAGCGGCATATGTTTAGGTTACAATCGCAGAGCAAAAGGAAGAAGAAGACAAGTAAATTACTGTTGTGTCCTTCATTTAAAGGAGAAAAGAAAAAAAACTCTAAATTACTGTTTTGTCCTTCATTTAAAGGAGAAAAGAAAAAAAACTCTAAATGATGTATAAGACACTCGAACTTGGGTGGGTGAAGGTCAAGCAGTGATTAGTCAGCTGAGCCAACACTTTCAATACAATTGTAGAACAAATCTAATATATATATATATATATATATATATATATATTTACGTAAAATGTTCAAAAACTAGATCAGAAATAAAATTAAATGTAACCGGATGAAAAAATAAATTATAATAAGATAAAACAAATATGTATAAGAAGTAGAAGTAAAAATAAAAATAAATTTCTACAGTTTTGTTTTTCCATAACACTCTCGTGCTTTATTTTACGGAGTCATTTAAAAATCTTAAGAAGCAAATTTTATAATAAACGCATGTGCGGCTCAAATTTTATACTAAACGCATGTGTTTATTATAATTTTTATTGAAAAGAAAAATTAATAATAGATTAACCAATGTACTATATTTATTTTCATGATAAATTCAAATATTATATTTTAATTTTTTGAAAATTTCTTTGTAATTTTTGTTAATATTTAATATAAATTTTAATTTAAAACCATATATCATAAAATGCTCAAAATAAGAAATTTTGATTAAATAAAAAATGATAGAAACGGTTTTCGTGATTGTTCTTAAACTCCAAAAATTGCATCGTGTAAAAACATAACGGTTGCGGAAAATATCAGAAAAACTAATCAACACCTAAATTTAAAATTCACTAACTCATACTTACATACATAAATATACGTATTTATTTCTTTTTAAAATTCAACCATACATTATAAAAAACATATATTACAAAACACTTACTTTTTTATTTTCTTTAACACATAAAAGGTATACTTCGATTTTTACACAAATATGTGTGTGGATATAAATATAGATTATGTAAAAGTCAAAGTCACATGTGAACTTGTCGTGCATGCGGGCCAACCATCTACCCGCTCTTAGGATAAGTAAAGATTGTAAAACCCATTTTTCTTTAATTAACAATAGGTCATGGAAAAATATATAACTAAAATATATATATTGGCAATATTATATTGTGTAAGAAGAAAAGAAAGCATATTATAGATAATATTCGAGACATATTAATTAAATTTAATTATTATTTAATATAACTTTTACATTTGCAATTATATGTCACTGTAAACGGTAAAAAAAAGTTTAAAAATAAATCACTTTCAAAAGACATAAAGCGATATGAAACGTTTGTGTGATTGTTGTTAAACACTAAAACTGTATATGTATAAAAATATAACGTTTACATAATATATAAGAAAATTAATCAATACTTAAATATTACAACTATTTTTGTCTATAAAAAAAATTATACATGCACATGTGTGCAGGCCATGCATAAAACTTAAATAAATTATTATAT
Source organism: Alliaria petiolata (assembly GCA_020283515.1). Classification (NCBI taxonomy): domain Eukaryota; kingdom Viridiplantae; phylum Streptophyta; class Magnoliopsida; order Brassicales; family Brassicaceae; genus Alliaria; species Alliaria petiolata. Next base: position 53,449,341 of record JAHZTW010000001.1, read on the forward strand.
ATTTTAATATTTTTCAGTTTATTTTATTATCAAATTTACACTTTTTATCTAAGGAAGTATTTTAAAATCTTGGTTAATGTTTTTTAATATTCAATTTCTATTGAAATCTGCAACATTTTCATTTGATTATCGTTATTTTATTATTATTAAATATTCATATAATGTTATTTTTAATATATAATTAATTATGTACAAATAGATCAACTTCAATATACAATATTAATTATATATTGAACATATAAAATGTTTTATGTCCCGCACACGTGCGGACCGATCACCTAATTGCGTGTATAAGCAAATGACGTAATTAACTTCAATGAACCTTTAGAAAAATCATAAATCTCAATGTCATTTTCAGTAATATAACAAATAACTAAATATTAATTATTGAACCGTTACTCTTTGAAATTTGAATAGTATAGATATAACATTCATTGAAAAAAAAAAGAGGTGGGATTCATGGAAACTAAAGTCATTTAAAATGGAGATCATGATGAAAATAAAATAATCTATACTATATAAAAGTTGATGCATTATGTCATTGAGGGCGTCCACATAGGACGAAGAAACTCGATATTATTGGTCCAAATCAGCGTTTTCATTAAATACAAAAATGTTAAATATGATTAACATTTTAATAAAATTAAAAAACAAAAAAACGAAAATTATCATAATGGAAAAGTAAGATCAAAAAATTTAATTAACTAAAAAAGATAAAAGGAAGTTATGTCAAAAATCCAAATCTATAGCGTTTGCCAAAATAAAATAGAAATTCAATGTCACAAAAGCTAAACTAACAAAAAAAAAA
>JAHZTW010000001.1:53453461-53500507 GCA_020283515.1 Alliaria petiolata
AAAAAGACATATATCAATTAAGAAAAAGAAATAAAAGTAAACAAGATATTTCATTTTTACAATATATTAATGATATATGGTAAAAATATATTTCAATGTAGAAAAATAAATAAAATAAAAGGAAAGATAAAAAAGACATATATCAATTAAGAAAAAGAAATAATAGTAAACAAGATATTTCATTTTTACAATATATTAATGATATATGGTAAAAATATATTTCAATGATATATTTTATTTTTAATGATATTTCATTTAATAGAGAGAAAAAATGTCAAGATATTTCATTTTTACTAAAAAGAAAAAATATACGTAAAAGTTAGTAATTAATATGATCGTGACACATGGCAAGTTAATTAATAAGATTTCGACACATGTCAAGTTTATCGCTTTAGATTTTGATACGAGTCTTGAGAAGCATAACTTCTCTAAAGAGCAAAAATATCATATAAGGAAGAAACAAAAAAGTAAATTAAAACAAAAAAAAACAAAATTTTGATTAACTAGGATATATTTCAATTAAAAAAAGAAAATTCTAGATGCTAATGATATGACATTAAACGAAGGAAAGTAAAAAAAAAAAGTAAATAAGATTAACTAAGATATATTTCAATTAAAAAAGAAAATTCTAGATGCTAATGATATGACATTAGACGATGATAAGTTCAATGTGGAGGAGGATAGCAAAAATCATATAGAGAAGTTTTTGATGCGAGTCTTGAGAAGCATAACTTCTCTAGAGAGCAAAAATCTTATATAAGGAAGAAACAAAAAAGTAAATTAAAAACAAATTTTTTTTTTGATTAACTAGAATATATTTCAATTAAGAAAAAGAAAATTATAGATGCTAATGATATGAAATTAAACGATGATGAGCTCAATTAGGAGGAGGATATCAAGAATCATGTAGAGAGACTTTTGATGCGAGTCTTGAGAAACATAACTTCTCTAGAGAGCAGAGAGATCATATAAGAGAGATGAATGTGAAGAGAAAGAGAGACTTTATTTGCTTGAAAAAAATTAATGGGGAAATTGTTAACATACTCAAAGGAACTCGAATTGCATACCCAAGTTTTCAACGCAGCGGAGAAGAAAAAGATAGTTGATAAAGTGTGTGAACTATATGAGAAGTAGGGTTAATGTTGTTTAGGACCCACAACAAATTATGTGTTTTGAATATTTTAATTAAAAATAAATAAAATTTAAAATAAATAAATAACTCTTAAGTTTTGATTTTGTGTTTTTTGTATATTTCTTTCAGTAGTGATCAGATTTTATTTTCTATTTTCTTAAGAAAATATTTTAACGACTTTTACATTTTATTATAAATATATTTGCGTATACGCGGATCCTAATCTAAACTCTAATTATGATAAAAGTAGGATAATTAATTCGTCAAAATTTTATATAACTTATTATATAAAGTAGGATGCGTCAAAGTTAGTAATTAATATGATCGCGACAAGTGTCAAGCTAATCGATCGGATTATGACACGTGTCATAAGTATATATCTACAAAAAAAACAAAAAATCTATTTGTCATAAGTATATAGCTAAAAAAGGAAAATAAAACAAAATGATCAATTTCAATTTAAGAAAAATAAAATAAAAAATAAAAGATTGCTAATAAACTTGATCGCGACATGTGGCGCTTCATTCGATTCTGATTATGACACGTGACCCGATAAAATATTAGAATTTATATCTTATTATGAAAAGTATTTATTAGAATTTAAGAAAAGGAACAAAAAAGTAAATAAGATTAACTATGATATATTTCAATTAAGAAAATGAAATCATATATGCTAATGATAAGACATTAAGCTCAATGAGGAGGAAGATCATGTGGAGAGACTTTTGACGCGAGTCTTGAGAAGCATAACTTCGATAGAGACTAGAGAGATCATATACGGGAGATTACTATGAAGAGAAATAAAGACTTTGTTTGCTTGGAGAGAGTTAATGGGGGAGATCATTAACATACTCGAGTTAATGACTCGAATTGCATACCCAAGTTTTTAACGAAGTAGAACAGAAAAAGATAGTTGATAAAGTGTGTGAACTACAAAAGAAGTAGAGTTAATATTGCTTAGGATCCGTATAAGATTCTTTGTTTTAAATATTTTAATTGAAAACATATGAGAATTAAAATAAATAAACAACTCTTATGTTTTGATTTTGTATTTTAAATATATATTTTTTTAAGTAGTGATCCAATTTTGTTTTCTATTTTTTTAAAAAAATTCATTTTAACGGATTTAAAATTTTGTTATTACAAACCCGCGTAAACGCGGATCCTAATCTAGTTTATTAAAAAATAGAAAGAGAACAAAACTAGAAACCATTATTTTGGTTTGTAATTTGTATTTTGTACCGTTGAGTTGCATAGACTTGAAAGAAAAATGAATAATATACTAGACGGCTAGAAGCCGTAAAAATAAAAGCTTCATAAAAAATTTCAAATATTTTCAACAATCCTCTTTATGTGTGTTTTAGCTCCAAATAGTATCTCAAAATCGTGCCCAATCATATCTTCATAAATATTTCAAAACCAAGCAGCATACAGAAAAAAGCATCATTATGAGTGCAAATGATTTCTACTTTATAGGAACAAAATTGGAGAAAAATATGTATAATGTTTTGAAAAATTATAACAAATGTTATATATATCAAAAATTATAACAAATGTTTTTTCCTCCAGTTACTCTAATATGTATAATAATTTTCAAAAAATTACCATTTGTTATAATTTTTTGTTTTCTTTAAATTCTCTCATACTAGAGTAACTAGAGGAAAAAACAAAATTCCTTTGAAAATAATTTTTCCTCAAAATTGTAGAGAAATAACAACTTTCTATCTAATGAGGGCTCTAAACATAAGGTTCTTAGAGAAAAAATTAAAAAACTAATTCAAAACTAAATATAATCTTAATAACCGGTTCTTAATAGGGAGGTTTTAGAGCACCTCCAACGGTGAGATAGGATAAAATGGTATCTTATAAATAAAATATTACTAGTTTTAATATCATTTAATTAAATAATTAAATTTTAATCTATAAAAAAGTTATAACCAATTAGAAACTGGCAAGTCATAGAAGCGTATCTCAACATTTTTCGTTGAGTTTCTCCAATAAGAACCATTTCGGTGTCTCTCTCTTACTTTTTCAACTTTTTATAATTTTTTTAATGTTCAAATATCCTATTAGAGACTGCCGATGGGTTGCCCTTAAAATTGGTAACTTAATTTTTTTAGACAAAAGGGAGAAAAAATTATTCCCATTTCTCTCTCTCACTCCTCTTTCTCTCGCCTCTCTCTCTTTCTCTCTCTTTATCACTTCTATTTTTAATATGCTTTTATATCATGTTTGTTTAAAATTTTATAAAATGCAATAATTTTTAAGTTTTATAAAATATAAAATGTTTAATAATTTAAATAAAATAAATTCGACTTATAATATTATAATTTTCAAAATAATATTTTTTTATTCTCAAGAATCTCAAGTGGAGTTCTACCATTGGAGCCATCCAATTTTAATTACTCTTTAAGAGGTTCTTAACTTAAAAATTTCAAAATTATAAGGGTTTTTAACAAAGAAACCCCTCAACTAAAGATGAATCGAGAAAAAAACCCTCAACTATAAATTTAATGTAAAAACCCCTCAACTATAAGTCCGTTAATGAAAAGACCCCTCCGTCTACAGTACCGTTAAAACCTTAACGGCGACACTTGTTTTGCGAAATCTCAAAAGATTTTAATGAAAAAACCCCCCAAGTAAATAATGATTGGGAATAAACCCCTCAACTATAAAATTTAATGTAAAAACCCCTAAACCTTTTTATCTACAGTTATGTTAAAACCTAAACGGTTAACGATAAATCAAATGTAAGCGTTTTGGATTGTAAAAATGACATAGATAATTTTAAAATAATGTGATAGCTTTCAAAACCAGCAATGTATTTAAAATCTTGAAACAATTAGAAAAAATATTTAAATTTCTAAAATCTACAATATGATAAACGCTAAAATTATCAAACTTTAATTTCATATAGTAAGATTATTTGGCTTGAAAGTTAATTTAAGAATGAATAAATATCAAATTTTCTGTACAACTTGATAAATTATTTCAGTTTCTCAAAACTCTAGATAAATTAAATTGTATAAATTTTTTTAATGTATATGTATTCTTCAATCAACTTTTTTAAACACAGAATATCATTATCACATCGTATCCATGTCAATTTTTACAATCAAAATCGTATTTGATTTAATGTTGACTATTTACTTTTTAATGTCATTGTAGACAGAAATAGAGGGGTTTCACATTAAATTTATAGTAGAGTGGTAAATATTTGATACATCTGAATTTGAGGGGTTTTTACACTAAATTTATAGTTGAGGGATTTTTTCTCAATTCATATTTAGTTGAGGGTTTTTTTTGTTAAAAACTTTAAAGTTTTAACGGTAATGTAGACGGAGGGGTTTTTTCATTAACGGACTTATAGTTGAGGGGTTTTTACATTAAATTAATAGTTGAGGGTTTTTTTCTCGATTCATCTTTAGTTGAGGGGTTTCTTTGTTAAAAACCCAAATTAAAATAATGATAAAAATCCATGAGGGGTTCTTAACATTAGAGGGACTCTTATATATCTTTCCCAGTACGTCGAAGGATTATTATTACCAAGTGGCATAGCTCCATTACCCTCGCCGCTCAATAATCTGAATCTTCGATTTTAACCAAAACTTTTGTCATTTTTTTTTGTTTTTGTTTTATTTTTTTTAACTATCTAGACATTTTTTTTTGAAAAGGGCCTAAGACCATCTCCAATGCTAAGAACCCCTCATGGGTTCTTAGCATTATTTTAATTATAAATTTTAAAAATGTTTAAGTTAAGAACCTCTTTAAGAGTAATTAAAATTGCATGGCTCCAATGGTAGAAACCTACTTGGGGTTCTTAAAAAGAGAAAAAAAAATTATTTTGAAAAATTATAATATTTTATATAAAATTTATTTTGTTTAAATTATTAAAAATTTTATATTTTATAAAACTTAAAAATTATTGTATTTCATAAATTTTGTGAAGTTTTAATTTTGTGAAGTTTTGTGAAGTTTTAATTTTTTTGAAGATTTGTAAATCTTTAATTTTTATGAAGTTTTGTGAAGTTTTAAAATTCTGTGACGTTTTAATTTTTTTTTTTTGTTAAAATGAACAGACCAATCACAAACTGACACGTATGGGGTTCTTAGCAATTCTAAAAACTCTCCTTTAAAAACCGGTTCTTAACATTTTATTTAGTTTTGAATTATTTTTTTAATTTTTTCTGTAAGAACCCCTAGCTAAGAATCTCCATTGTAGGTGCTCTAACTATCTAGACATTTTCAGTGACCTCATTGTCTTAAAAGATCTCCAATTCATCTTTAATATACCAATTGAGAAATTGAATAAAAGAGAAAATATGGCGATGATCGGTAAGTTATTCAATGTAGGAAAGTGAATCACAAGGACTTTAGCGAGCTATGAATTGTAGTTAAAGATTAAAGCTGCATAGAATCATTTCGTGCCCTCTTGAACCCATAGGTGTGAGATACAAAAAGAAATCATGGTTTCATCTCGTAAACTTTTGTTATATAACAAAATTACAAACTTTTGTTACCAAAAAAAAAAGAATTAATTTTTTTGAAGATTTGTGAAATTTTAATTTTTATGAAGTTTTGAGAAGTTTTTAAATTTTGTGAAGTTTTAATTTTAATTTTTTTTTTGTTAAAATGAACAGACCAATCACAAACTTCGATATATAACAAAATTACAAACTTTTGTTACCAAAAAAAAACACCAAAGTTAAGAAAAAGTGCAACTAGAGCCGTAGTTTAAAGCAACTAAAAGAGCAATAACATTTAACAAGGGAGTTCAAGATGACAGGGAATATGCAACGGGACTTACATCGGTTGCAAATTGGTCGAGACATAGTGTTGTTACGAACCACCTGATAACGAGTCTCTTGATAATTAGTTTCCCCATAGGGCACCGTACTCAGTGGCGAGTCTAGTAAGGGAGATGAGGTGTCACTTGACACCCTATAAATATTGATAAACCATGTAAATGTAACTAAAGCCTTAAAAAAATCACTAGCACTAATAGAATAATGTCCTTATTGAACCACAAACCCAGATTCGATTCTCTCTATGACCCCTTTGGTAAAATGTTTTTTCTAAAATTGTTATCTGACCCCGGTTAAAATAGTTTCTGGACTCGCCACTGACCGTACTTGTCACCAGTTCGATTCCTGGCACCAGAGCCCGGAGATCCCCGACCACGCAATTGATATGCAATGTAACCCCACAATCTTTACAGGTGTAAAACCATGTTTTTGGATCTGTTTCTTTCTCACAAATATCACACCAATATTTACCACTTGCATCTTCACCATAGCATAAAGAGAGAAAATGATCATCAACTCTGTGCTTTACCTCATAAGGTAATAGAGCGCACTTGAAGTCAAGAACATATCCACAATTATCTTCAACGCATCTAAGCACATGATGTGCCTCTTTCTTGCAAGCACTGCAAACTCCTTCTGGCATTGTGTAAAATAAGGGATGAGGATGACTTTGATGGACAAATGGCTCGGTAACGGAAGCACACCGCACATGTAATCCAGGTCGAAAACTATCACTGCCGTATTGGAAACCATTGCAACATAATCCACATGCCTCACATACAAAATAGCCGCTGGTAATCACACTTAGAATATACTGTATGTTACTTACCATATACCGTTTCCGTTTAGGCATATTAGCGCAGCTCTCATGGAGCATGAAATTACAAGTCATGCAACTATAGAAGGAATGGTGATAGATAGGATAAGCGCATGCCTCACAACTCCTCCCCTCGATAAAGACACCGGACTTGTCGAGTGTTAGGTTATGAAAAGAATGGTAGACATGGCGTATATTGTGTTTACATCAATCACCTTGAATGGTTCAATATCTTCATCTTCTTCAGGTTCATCTTTCATCTCTACCCCGTCCCATACGTCTTCTCTAGTAGCACATTTGGTGTGATACACAAAGCCGGTGATCATGGCGGTTGATGTTGATAACCCATGGAAATTCGGAGCAATCATTGTGTGCTGTAAAATCGCATGGAAGACAGACATACGGGCTTTGATCTCCATTCAGACCGCAATTGGTGCAAGTAAAAGAGATGATTTTTGGCATAGGGGTTAGTTTGGTCATGGGTGTTTAGGTCGTGATGATAGAGTGGTGGTGGATTAAGAACACATTGCAAATCCAATGTAAAGTTACAAGTGGAACAATGATAAAAGGCTTCATAAATAAGCTCTTTACCACATAAACGACATTTTCCATCGGTATAAGCGGGTGGTTCACCGTAGAAGAGTTTTAGAGGGTGTAAAGAGTGGGATGGGTGGGTTACCTCTGCTGCATAGTTTTGACAATTCACATGGAACGTCAAATCGCATTCATGACATTTGTATGAATATCCATCGCCATCCTCTCCACATGTAGTGCAGGTGAAGCAGCTTTCCAACATCTCTAGCTTGAGTTTATGGGCATGGTCCTGGGGAACATCAATGACGTCCGGCAGTTGGTACGTGGCACAACCCAAATGGATTTGTAAATCACAATACGAGCATTTATAAGCACTGAAAGATGTGCTGATCTTCCCTCTACATATACGGTATATATACCACATCTTGCCTGTACATAGATCTCGCTTTCGTCAAAAGTGTTAGTAATAGTAAGAGGCTTGGCACATTTGTGAGAATGGTGATTGATTTTTTCGGAAAGGTTGCTGCAAGTCTTGTGAAAGAAACTTTTACATTCTTTGCAGAAGTAGCCATCACTTATAGCTCTGAATTTGATTCCGCAGCAGTCTCCCCACTGCACATCTTTTAGAGATGTAATCGGATGGTAGTGAATGGGTCGTTCCACCTCCACAGGGTCCATTGCTTATGTGGATTACTACGAAACTTACGTAGGAGTGTAGGGAAAAAAAAAACAAAGATTGGATTTTATTTTCAAAGCTATATATTTTTTTGTAAAGGAGATTAGTATTGCATAACAAAATAAATTTTTGTAGAACTTGAATGATGATGTTAGAGTCTAAAAACGATGGTCTTATAGAACCAATAAACCTTTTAAAGAAAAACAACTATCATAGTTTTTAAATGATCAATTATTTCTTGTTACGTTATTGTTATATAAATTTTAGATGTGGCATCGTATTTTATGTCATGTGGAGTATTGGTCTACACAGTAAACGAAGATTTACATTGCAAAAGTCTACTAGTCTAGTCTTCTTTATTTTCGTTTTTATGGTCAATTGATAGGGGTAATAAATTTAAGATCAAACCACCCACCAGTTTGGTTTTGTATCTTGTGCTAAAGTCAATGAAGTTATTTATACTATTAATTACATGTCACTTGATATTTCAAAGTTAATGATTAACATAAGTCAAGTATATCGATCCATATTTGGACAATTGTAAAAAGTTATATCAATGTTAATATAAATATAGAAAATATCAAATCCATATATATTTAGAATCAAAAATAAAAATAATTATTTTTTGTTTTCCCAATTAATTTTCTAACTAGATTATGATCTGTATACGTGAATTTATAATAAAATATTGGGCAATTCTCTTATTTACCATAAAATCAAGTTTTGTGGTCAAAATTACCACACGCGGTCAAAAAATTCCAAGTTTAGCATTTATCATTAAACATTGACGAAAATACCCTTAACATTTTCCACGCTCTTTTACCCACAGAAGTCCATCCTCTCTTTTTCTCTCTGAGCAATCAAAAATGAAACTTCAAACCCAATCCTTCGCTCTCAATCTTCTCCCATCTCCAAATTTCGTTAAACCCATCTAGAAACGAGAATTTCTGAAACGAGACCCATCTCGTGTGATTTCCCTCCGATGTTCCGTTCCCGCGGCTTCGAAAAAACACCGTTGACCGCGACCAATCATCATGATCTCTCCGCTTCGAGGAGTATCATTGAGCTTTCTTCCGTTGGAACTCTCTCCCCCCTGACCCAACGGCTGGCCGCTCGACGTCGGCGTTCCCTTCGGGTGAAGAAGATGGCACTCTTGTTCTTTGCCTCAGCCGCACTTTCTCTCCTAACAAGAGGTCTGCTCTTCATGTTCAGGTCATCATTTGCTAATTTTTCACTTGATCTCTTCTCGAGAAGTGGGAAAAATTAGACCATTTTGTTTTAAGAGGAATCGCGATTAAGATTTTGGAGTTTGATTTTAACTCTTTCTTTTTATTTTTACCATCTTCTTCACCCGAATCCTTCATTGTTTCTTTTGCAGTATACGAAGCAGCTCACTTGTCTATGACAGCCTTCAAGAAATGGAGAACATGAGATCCTCGATTCCATAAAGTTTTATAATATTTGGAAGAAAATGCACGGACCAAACTCCGACAGCCCAAACTACCAAGTAGTGCTTTTGAGATTTGATTTGCAGTGCCCAGGACCCAGGTTCCGGGATGCAAATTCTGATTACTGATTCTAATTATCATAATATATCACTGATTATTGTAGCTTTATCATCATCTCCCGTTAAATAATCACGGATTTTCGAACAATGTATCAGTCTTGTAAAGCATCTCTGATTTTTTAACTATAAATAAACGTAAGTGTTGTTACAAATAAAATGATTGAATGTTTAAGCCAATGACTTCATATTTGAACGTGCAATGCAGTTAAGAATCATCTTGGTTACACACATGTTGTGACACTTGAAGTGCGTTTAATTTAGATAAAATTGTGTTTCATCATATTCAGCTGCTTGATAGCAGCCTTGGTTATATTAGCTCTTGTTGAATTCACAGGGAAATGCATTTGTACGAAATTGATGTTGCTAAAGGTTCTAATGTTCTAATGTTTTGTGAAATACAACTGTATGAAACTAATGGTGTTAAACATAATAAAGCATTGATAAGTTCTTGTTTTTCTTTGTTCCTAGAAGAAGGACAAACAAGTTGACAAACTAAAAAAAAACTAACAAATATATTTGGGAATACTTTCCTAAATATGTAGGAATCCTTCCTAAATCAGAAAATTCTCTTAAAATTTGTATAATAGTTTCTAAAAACATTTAAAACATTTTCAATAATATGAAGAAAGAGCTTCTTAAGCCTCTTAAAAAACTTTCTAAATATTTAGGAAGAGCTTCCTAAATATTTATAAAAACTTCTAATTTTTTATTTGATCAAATAGTAATTAACCAACGATTGTGGAAAATTTTCATAACTTTGTAAGAATCCTTCCTAAAAATAAAAGAAGCTTTCATTAATTCAAAATTTTAGATAGCATTTTAAGATATTTAGGAAAAATACATACAAATTTTAGTAGTCTCATAACAAATTTAGAAAAATAGAGACAATGACAACTAGTCTAACTAAAAACAAACTTCACAGAAACGCTAAAGAACTCAACATACAAACATTAAAAATTCAGTAAAGCTTTCTAAACATTCATGAAAGCCTTCCTAAAAATTTAGAAAGATTTTTTTACTTTATTACAAACACATTTAGGAAGGCTTTTCTAACACGAACTAGTGTATTGTTTGTTGGTGAACCTCATAATAACCAAATTTTTATCCAATATATACATAAAAAACAAAAACCACGACGAAAACCAAAAATAATGACCTTCCTAAACATAAGAAAATCTTCCTAAATTGTTGCAAATAACTTATATATGGCAAATTAAGCGAGGAAGACCTTACTAACTTTATATAATTGCCCTAAATTTTATTATATAAAGTTAGTAAGGTCTTCCTAAACGCTTAGAAAGACTTCCTAAATATTTATTCGATTTAGTAATAACATACGGAATCGGTCCATCTTCCGCCACCTCATCTCCGCAGCTGAGATCGGAATCGCTATCCCACTCCATTTGATTTTGTGTACAGTAAACACTGAATTAAAAACAAAAACAAAGTCTCAAAATTGATGACAACCATAGAAGTCGCCTTGAAACCCAGAAAAAGAAGAAATTATTGACAACAACTCAAATTTAGGAAGCCGTTATACACATTTAGGAAAGTTTTCCTAACACGTATAAAATGCAAACTTTTGTGTACGATTTAAACCATAACTCAAATTTAGGAAGCTATTATACACATTTAGAAAGACTTTCCTAAAACGAACTAGTGTATTGTTTGTTGGTACAACTTACAATAACCAAATTTTTATCCAATCTATACCTAAAAAACAAAAACCACGACGAAAACAAAAAAATATTCATGTTTAGAATGACCTTCCTAAACATAGGAAAACCTTCCTAAATTGTTGCAAATAATTGAACTAGTGTATTGTTTGTTGGTGCAACTCACAATAACCAAAATTTTATCCAATCTATACCTATAAAACAAGAACCACGACGAAACCCAAAAATAATCATGTTTAGAATGACTGATTATAAATTTCTCATAATCATTTATTTCTAATTTCACAATAATTCATAGATATTTAAGAATGTAACAATTAACATACATTTTAGGAAGGTCTTCCGAAATATTTAAAAAGCTTCATAATTTATGAACGATTCATACATGTTTAGGAATGGCTTCTTAAATTCGTTTTTATGTCTTCACATAGTTGGATCATGCGATAAGAAGCAATGAAACCCATGAATTACTGTAGTGAAATTCATAGCACAAACTTTGGTGAGGACATTAATAGTATTAGTTCGCTATAAGTAATAGAATTTAGGACATTAATATCCTCTTCATTGTTACGATGGTTTGGGTTTGAATGCAAGTAATGATGGTTTAAACTTGAAACAAAATTGTTCTTAACTATTTAGGAAGATCTTTTGAAATTTCAGGAAGTATTCCTATTATTCTAGTAAGGCCTTCCAAGAAGAATTTCTTATTTATCTTTCTTCACACCTTCACTTTTAAAGTGATTTTGACACTTTAGTCTTCATTGTTACGATGAATTATAAACTATGTATGCAAGTAATTAATGGTGGTTTAAACTTGAAACAAAACTGTTCCTAACAATTTAGGAAGCTTCTTAAAAATTTCTATATCCTCCTTGATAATTTTGTACAGTCACGTTCTTCAGACTCTGGTTCTAAAATGGCACTACAAAAGAATTCAAAACGTTCTAAAAGCCGTATGTCTATGAAGCGTCTCAAGAAATCTGGTGCTTTGAATCTTCCTCAAGATCTCCAAAGTGAGTCCTTTTTAGAGATTGAAGTGGCTCAGCCTGTGTGTATCTGAAATTAAGCTTGATCACCATTTTTGCAGGAAGATTCAATTAGCCACAACTCTTCTCTCAGCAGATCTTCACGGTGCTTTCATGTTTGGTAAGACTATGTTCTCTCACAAAATCTGTAGTATTTGGATCGATCCTTGGCTCTCACTTTCATAAATCAACTTCTCTGCACGCTTGATCACACCTTAATACTAGTCCATCAACTGTCCAAGGAATATATATATATATATATATATATATATATATATATATATATATTTCATATTGTAATTTGTTCCTTCTAATCAGAGCAAACCTATTTTACTTGTGACAGTTGCCGAGTGCAAGATTGCATCATTCACTGGTGTGCAAGGCATAATGGTGCGTGAAACATCCGAAACATTTGGAATAATCACAAGAGACGATAAATTTCGAGGTACATTAAAGCTTTTTCACCTATATATTTGAGATAAATGTCAAAGTCTTTCTCTTCCCAGGCGTAACTTAGTTATTGCAATCAATCTGATTCAGTTGTACCCAAGAAGCTCTATGTATTCATCATTCAACTCGACTGCTGGAAAATCACATTACATGGAGACAAGTTTACTTCAAGAGACAATGTTCTTCAACGTTGATGCTAAAAGAAGCTCTTGTAGTAATTCTCGTAGATATACTCTACCGTGTACCCATTCTCTTCGTCGAACAGCATGATATGCCTGTGCCACTCCCAGACACGATAATCCGATTCCTCATCCTCGTGGTACCCAACGCAGATGTGGTGTTCGTTGATTGTCACGGCCTGGCCTGAATTCGGCTTCAGAGAATCGCTCCAGCTCGAAACGATAACGCGGATTAGCTCTTTCTCCAGCGTGGCTTCTTCTCGGTTGAGATTATTCTAACCATCCCGTCATCATCGCCGTCGCTGTCATCGGATTTGAAGAGGAGGTCGTCTAGCGATTGAGAGAGAAAATGAGAGTTAGGGGGACAAATTTGGAGGCGTCCAAGCAGGGTTTGGATAAGGAGGTTGTCGATATTGTTGTTTCCATTGAAGGAGCTCATGGTTAATCTCAAATCAATCTCGAGATCGGTGAAGAAGAATGATAGCCATCACTGGAAGAAATAGACCAGCAAGATATTTCCGGCTAAGATAGGTCGACAAAACCAGAAAATAGAAAATCAATTTTGTGACTTGACCGAGGACAAAAAAGTCACTTGATTAATGAAAAATGTTATAGATGGAAATTCTGAACGCGTATGGTATATTAGGAAGAAAAACTAGTTTTAGTGTCATTTTGAGGAATTTCTCTAAAATATTTTATAACCCACAAAAATATATTGAAAATAAAACCAGACCAACCGTGAAAAAAAACAAAAAAAAAGATCAAAACAAAACCATCAAAAAAAAAATCTACCATTTTTTATTTTTATTCTCATTTGTTTGTAATTAAGATTTCTTACATATTTAAAATATTTAGAGTTTTTATACTCCTATATAAATTAGGTCTATTTCTAATAATTTAGCTATTTATATATTTATTTATTTAAAAGTTGATTATCATATTTTTATTGAAATATAATTAGATTTTTTTTACCATATTTGACTTTTTAAATTGAAAGAAGTTTATTACATATATCAAAATCATATTGACTCACTTACATGAGTCACTTTTATTTTTAATCTAGATTATGATTCGCGTATACTTTGATTTATAATTTACAATTTTATAATTCGTGAAAAAAAAAAAAGGCAAAAGTAGAAAATGAAAAAGAAACATTGGATCAATCAGATTTCGACATGTGTAATAGAGTGTCTCAAGAAACATTTTGTGAGAATCAAGTTATGGGATCCCTACCTGCAAACCATGTCCCAAATCTCTCCAGGAGCATCATGTGATGTAACTTTGGCGTTGAGAAGGCATTTTCCGGTATAAGGTAAGTCTCCTTCCGTACGACGGTATCTACTTGTTAACAATCACACCTTGCTCGTTCTTCTTAGACACTTTGTCTAGTCTTTTTTGGCAGGAGTATCAGTTGTGATCTGAGGTCTTATGGAAACCACTCTTTTACATGTCACTAGCTACATTGTTGTTGAAAACTGAAAAAGACCCTATGGAATTAGAACACAACACCAAAACCGTAGAGACCTTGATCAAGATCCCATCAAATACCAGATAAAACTCAGTACATTGATATTTCAAAAGTAGCCACCATTTTCGTGCATACTGATGAAAGCATCGATCAATGTTCTTCATTATCTTGAGAGAAATATCCAAAAATGTAAATTCTAAGTAATACATTGATATTTCAAAAGTAGCCACCCTTTTTGTGCATACCTATGAAAGCATCGATCGATGTTCTTCATTTTTTTTAGAGAAATATCCGAGAATGTAGATTCTAAGAGCATCCACATTGGACACCTCATAGATAAGTTCTTTAAAAACAATTTATTATTAAAAAAAAATCGATTTTCAAAAAAAAAAAAAAAACTCTTGGCGAATCGTGTGCCGCCACGTCACGGAAAAGTCGATTCTTCCGTCTCTCTCAGAAGAGGCGTCTCTGAAAACAGTTGCTGCCAGCTCATTTTTTTTTCTTTTTTTTTTACCTAGAGAACTCCCCTCCAAGTTGTCCAATGTAGATGCTCTAAGTAAAACCCAGATGTTATTGTCCATGTCATCTTTCCATATGTCTTCTTTAGAACACATGTCTTATTTGGTTTTGAGAGATTCATTATGGTGAAGACAAATCCTATTTTTCATTAATTGTACTTTGCAAATAAAATTAAAGTAACAGGATATTAAAAAGACTTAATTAAAATTATTATTTTAGTAATTAACATATGTGAACTACATTGGAAAACTATTGTTAGTTAAATTTCCCATTTAGGCTAAGTTGTTTTTTTCAAATTTTTGTAGGTCTTTTGCAAAACTAACCATATTACACTATAAAATAAAGAATATATCCATAATATTTGAATAATAAACCAAATAACCATATCCCATTGTGAAATGTCTAAACTGTCCTCAATCCAATATTATTTATATTCTATTTTCAACATCAGTACATACTATGTTACGGATTACTATTATGCGTAAAATATAGTTTACTGTTATCAAAAATGTGTAAATGTATAGTACATATACAATAGGTTATATTTTACATTTGAAAACGTACTATACCACAACTATGAGAAATATATTTTACTGCGCGAGTCAAAGGCCGTTTGACAACGTACTATACTACAACTATGATGAATACATTCAATAGTGTACTATACTACAATTATTAGGGCAAGAATGAAAGGGAACTATAAATGATATATCATATCAGTATGTGCAAATGATGCGAATTTATATTCTATTTTTCTAAGTAACAGAATATGACTATGTCATACAAATTTTCTATTTATTTGAATAAAAATAGACTTTCATATATTTGAAATATTTCAAATTAAACTATTCGATAATATTATTATATAGTATAGTATTTACGATTGTTTTCACTATAATACGCGTGCTATTCTGTAAATCTGTAACCTTTAGTTTTTCTGTTTTTTGTTTGAGGGTATTTTCGTATATATTGTATAATATACATGAAATATTATAGCATCACTTTTGGTATGGTTATTTTGTCCATTATATCTTTTTTTATGGTTAGTTTTGCTAGTTTCCCATTTTTGTATTCACCCAAGTAGAATACTCATACAAATCTCCTATATATTAATTGAGAAACATTTTTAGAGAGTATGCTTACTTTTCACACTATTTACGGTGGTGCCATTTTGCTGATGTGTCACCACCACAATTATTCTCACATTATTATAATAAAAATTTCCTTATTTTGATTAGAATAATTATATAATATGTTTTTATCCATTTATTCATCTTAGCTACTTTTAATAAAACCAAATAATTATGTTTTTGTTTTTGGATTCTATAAAATCGAATTTTTTGTTATGTGATTATTTATGAATAACGAAATATAATTTATACACAATTTATTATATACACAATACTATTTTATGCTTATGTGAAAAATATATTTAAACTAAAAAGACTTAGATAAGTGTGATTTCAATTAAAAAAAATAACTTAATAATTTTAATAATTTTAAAAAAAATATTAATAATTTTTAGACCACTGTCTTTAAAATAAATCTGCCCATTGAAAAAAATTGGTGAACAAATGAAAACATTTTTTCTAAGTTAAAATCAAAATATTAATAATGGAATTAAATAACCGGTGTACCATTAAATTTGATTTTCTGATTCAGTCTCTAAAAATTTATTTTTAAAACCAAAATATTAGCAAAAAAATCAAAAAAACGAAAATTCAATCAAATGGTCTATCAATCGAACAAAAACTTTAATTACCAAATTAATTTCTTTTCTTAAATTATAAAGGTACTATTAATTGGAAAGAATATATTCAATTTAATTATGGTGTTTTAACAAAGAAAAGAAAGTGAGATATGGTACACAAAAAAATATTTTAAAAATAATCTTATATTTCCTAAAAAATCAACAGAATTAATGATTCTCATTAATAAGACCTACCCTCTTTAAATTATAAAATATGTTATTCGATTTTGCTTACCTATTTCACATATATCGAAAAAATGTGTTATTCGAAAAAAAATTACAAATAATTTATGATATACATAAAAACTAGGTGATAATCCGCGCCCTGCGCGGAGTGAAAGATTTATTTTTTTCGGGTAAGTGAATTTGAATTTAAAATATAATGATTTTTAATTATTTTAATATTAATTTTTTAATTATTTCAACATATAGTAGGAAAGAGTTTAAAATTTGTATAATCCCCTATCAATTAGAAAGATAAATGAAGAGATCAGAAATAGATTATGAAAAAAATATCAGAAATAAATAATAATATGATTTGAAAAATAAAAGCACTAATATATGTCTGAGACATTTAACTTTAAATAAAATCTTGATTCTAAAATAATTGAACAGGGCGGGTCTGCATATTAATGCATATTTTGCTCCAATGCTTGACGCTAATCAAAGGGTATTGACCGGAAGCCTGTCGATTTGTAAGTTATGTATTACGAATGAGTTATGTATATATAAATAAAAATATTAGACAAATTAGGAGGTATTCATACTTACATCGATCTAAATAATTGTATTTCAAGAATTTGAGGATTATACTCAATAACTCAATAACTTGGTGGGCAAACCATATACCAGTTTTTCTTTATTTGTTAAAACACCATATAATGTTTATATATAATATTTGCAATTATGTATTATTAATGATTGTCATTTATTGTGGTGGTTTTTTAGAAGGTTCGGATTATACTCAATAACTTGATGGGCAAACCTTATACCAGTTTTCCTTAATTCTTTTTAATTCTGAATAATGTTTTTTTTGAATTCTCTGCCACTAAATAATCTGAATATTTTCGTATACTAAATAATCTTAGTATAATATTTGCAATCAAAAATCTTTGAGTTTTAGTTTTTTGATTTGTTTTATTTTATAATTTTATAGTTTTTAATATTTGAAATCACACATCTATAATATTTTATTTAATTATATCATAAAATAGGGGATATTAGTTACTATATCGTATTTAGTTATTAAACCGTATTTAATGTCATTAAGGGAAGACATTTCGTTTTTTGGATTAAATTTAATTAAGGTAATTATAATATATAAATTAATGTATATATATCTAAAAGAAACTGATTAGAAAACATATGATATGTCTTTGTGAAAGGGGTTGTGTGCTTTCTATGTTGTCTTTGATGTCTTAAGTTTGATTCCCCAAAAACGAAATAAATATTAATTTTTTATAATAATTTTATAATTTAAGGTTTAAGATTAAATAATAAAAAAATGTCAGAATAATTGTGGTGCTGACACATCAGCAAAATGGCACCATTGTAAATAAAAGGGTTTGTGAGAATGTTTCTCAATTAATATATAGGGGATATAATATTTAATTTTTAATATAACCAAAAAAATTATAATTCATTTTCTGTTATGATTCATTTCCTAAAATTTTATACAAAATAATTAAACGAAATCAAAATTTAGTTTGATGTAATATTATACACATTCAATTACTATTTTGCTTAATTTTGTTTTCTCTTATTAGAGAATATTTTTAAAAAACATATTATATTATCAACATAACAACTTATTATATAAAAAATTGTATTAAAATATTTTACTATGCTTTAATTTTTTAGTTACACAAAACTAAATAAATAATAAATTACTCACCCTGCGCAGGGCGCAGGTTATCACCTAGTGACTTTTAAAAGTTAAAATCATATGCGTGGTTTTAAAACTTTCGGTATGGACACACATGCGCCAATTAAATTCATGAAGTAAATAGCATCTAGAAACTTGGACTTATAAAAGTTATCTACTAATAACATGTGCATGTAGCAATACAGCTAGTATTAGTATCATAATCTAACTAGCAGAAGATGTCAGATAAACCACTTCACAGCCAATATCAACAGATTTCTTCACTGCATCAACCACCATCTGCGTCTTCTTACTGATCTCCGGCCAACTCCGATCAGCCTCTGATTCGCCCCGCTTGATTCCTTGGACAAGCCTCAAGAACTCTCTCAGCATCATTGCCTCTTGCGACTCCTCGGTTCCGCCGCAGTCCACCGTAACTTTCTCCGGCATCATGTTCCAGCCAATGTGCATGTCCACGAACTTAGCGCCACTTGTGTACTCGAACCAAGCTGTGTCCTCCTTGTAGGGGATCACATAGTCATTCATTTGAATCGCCCCTTTTGATCCTGACCATCCATTTTGACAATTGATGTTACTACGGAGATCACTTTAATAACCCATTTTGACACTTAATGTTACTACAAAGATCACTTTAAATACCCATTTTGCACTTAATGTTACTACGAAGATCACTTTAATAACCCATTTTGACACATGACCGTAGGTTTTTTACAGTTTTTTTTATTTCCGGTTTTGAAAAAACTTAACCAATGTAACACCAAATCTATTATAGATCGGTTTACAGAGATTGGTTTCGGACGGTTCAGATTTATTTTTAACTACATTTCTTTAATTTTCATTACTCAGAGAAGGTTTATGTTCCTTTTTTTTAAACTCGGATTCGGTTTCCGAAAAGATAAAACCATTTTTAACCAAACTAAGACTTATATTTCGTTTTTAACTTGTTTTTATTTTACTCGGTTCGATTCTGACCGGATCGGTTTTATTTATCCGGATTTTAAATCTAGTCTATTAATTATTAATTCTATGTCACGCTACGAGATAAAGACAATCGTAAGAACCTGTGATAGCTAAGTCGGTCGAAAGTTGTGAGAGAAAAGAGCAGTGGACGATTGCGGTTGCGGTCGCGGTTGAACCGAACTGAAGGGAGGCAGAGCAGGACAAGATGGTCCCAACCGAGTTTGTGGCAAATGAGAAAGGAAGAGCCCTAACAGATGTCGGCATTTGGTAGGTCATAGCCCAGAGAGCTGCGCCTATAGGGTACCACCCAAGCTCTCCGATGGCTCCGGCTAATCCCATCGCTTCTTTGGTCAGTCTTTCTAGTACTTGCTCCGGTACCGGAGTCGTCATTGTGCTGTACATCTGCAAAATGTAACACATGTAGTCAAAGAGAGTTTGATACGTTAGGGGATAGTGATATTAAACTCAATGTTATATAACACATGAATTTCGGTTTTTATGCTTCTTGGTTCGTTATCAGATAACAAAAATTCACAACCAACATCTAAGATTCTAAGTGATGGCTGATGGTAGCCCCGTCCATTCTGGGACGAGTTTCTGTCCCGACCCGTATCCGTGATATTAACTCGTATCCGTTTCGAATTTCACGTCACAGTCTCAATTCCATTCAAATAATTATTCATTTGGGATCAATTTTAAACGGATACGGAAAGAATACGGGAAATGAAAATGTATGAGATGCGATACCGAATTATCGGTTTAAAAATTTTAAAATTTCAAACTTTTCCGAATTTTTCCCGAAATTACCTTTCCCGAAATATCTATATCGAAATTGATACTTATCCAAATTATTGAGAATGGAAAGAGATTTTAGCGGATGAGAACTCGTTCATTACCCAAACTTTCAATCTCGTTTATAGTATTCTCTTTTAGAAATTGTTTTTCAATTCTCAAATTTCCGTTTCCGTTCCATACAAGTACATTTATATCCTGAATCCCGAAATGCCTAGGGCTAGCTGATGGGATCTTTTTAACATAATTTAAACGAAAAAATATGGGTTATGTCAGTCAATCTAACTATCAAATGGGGGCAATTAATAAAGTAAATGATTATGTGGCTCAGTTTGCAATATTTAACTAAAAGGCAAAAAGCTTACGTGGCGAACGTCTCCTAGCAATCCAGAATCAAACATCGTTTCTCTAATCTTAACCGTCCGTTGATGATGCAACCAAATCGCACCGTCCATAAACTGCACGCCGTTAGATTCGCACGCCTCCACGATCTTATCAATCTCCGCCGCGTCCCGAGCCGGCGGTTTCTCAACCAGAAGATGTTTCTTCTTATCCGCCGCCGCCACCGCCCATTTCCCTCGCTGCATCACCGGCATCGTCAAGTAAACGGCGTCAACGCGAGGATCGTTGAGTAGCTCGTCGTAGCTTCCGTACACCGTGACGGACTCCGGCGATAAATTGTTTGCGGCGGCGAAGGTATTCGCGGTTTCGAGTGACGGATCGCTGATGGCGATAATGACGGCGTTAGAGGATTGAGTTACTGTTCTGACGAATTTTGACGCGTATCTGATGCATCCGAGAAGACCAAAACGCACCGTATTGTCTCCCATTTTTTTGTGTGTGTGTGGTTATGTTTGCTGAAATCTTTTACTCCTTTAGTAGTAGCATATTTCTTCTAATGAAGGTGATGAGTTTTGAAGGTATTGCGACGTGGCGAATCATGAGCCTTTGTAAGCATTTTGAATTATCTTCTTCAATTTATTTGTTCTCTTATCTAACATTCGGTTTTCTTTTTTTTGGTTTGGTTCGGTTCGAGAATTTGGGTTTTAAATTTTGGAAAGTTGTATCAAGCATCAAAAACATTTATTTCATTCAATTTGGTTTGAAAATTTTCAATTTTCGATTTTTTTTTCATCTAAATTTCATTAAAACCATAAGTGATACAAGATCGAAATACATGGATAAAATACATGTACGAAACCCAAAAGCCGGCAAGAATTGAAAACGAAATCAACCTTTCCAGAGACAAAGCCGACAAACTCACAAACTTCCGAAAACAAAAATCCCAAACAAAAAAACAACCATAAAAGAAAACTTTAAAGAAAAACTAACAAATACTACAAAATATTCATTCTTCAACTCACTAACAAATTTTTGAAATCGAAAGATAAATATAAGATAATAGACACACCATCAATTCTTATCAAAATCTTCAGGCTACTTGTCCTCTATTGTAGTGGATAGTCTTGGAAATATGAGAATTTAGGCTTGGTAAGGTGGCCGGACGGAAACTCAGATGAGGCTGAAAAATCCCTGGTGTCGGGGCCAGTGAAGTCGAAACTAGCCAAAACTAACAACAAATCCGGTGAGGAGCAACCCAAAGACAAACAGATCTCGCACAGATCTGAAAATCTAGAACGAATGGAGGAGACTTGTAAAAAGTCACTTACCGAAACAGCAGCATACACATATTTGATGAGGGTTGATCAGAAAAGCCAAGAAAAACGGCAGAGAAAAATGAAGAAAAAAACTGATGCAGATGAAAGCTTAAGACCTATATACACCAACGAGAAGCCAAAACGAAAACTTAACAACAAAACTTCCGACCGACACCATGACTGTGGAAGCCCAACGACGTCGGTTGACAACTAGATCTAAATCTGGACAGAGAAAACAAAGAGAGAAAGGAGAAGAAAGAGAAAGAGGAAAAAAGTCACGTTGATTCGGGTTCAATTCAATTTTAGATAAAAAAAAATAATACAATAAAATTAATTAATTTTGATTACTATTATACGATTTTAGTATATTTAATTATCATTTTCCATATTATTTATTAATGAATTTTGTTCCGTTACACAAAATTCAGATTTGGATTGAGTAACTCGATATATATATTTATAGGAGTTACTTAAATTAAAAATATTATCAATTAAAACCTATTAAACTAGATTTTTTAATACACGCCGTCAAAATATTTAACTGAATTATTCATTTTTATTGCACCGTCTTACTATGAAAGTTTTTAATGTGATTTTTTATATTTATATATGCAAGTTTGTTTTGGTTCGGGTTAAGATTAATTAATCTCGGTTCAGTTTAATTCGGTTCTTTCACCCACCCTTTTAAAATGAATCACTCGGTTCAGCTCAACACGTGAAAAAATCTTTAAACGAAAACATGGTTAAAAGAGTAATTTCCTTGGAAGTTTTTGGCGCACTATAGCAAAACACGATTCTGTTAAAAGGGGTAATTTAGTCATTTCTTAGAAGAAGCACGAATCGTGAGTAATCGAATATTTAAAGGGAAAGATTCAGCAAATCTCTTCAGTTTATGATTTATCCTCCTTCTCTCAAAACAAGATTTTCAACGCATTTTCTCGGGAAAATCCGGAAAAATGATTTCTTCACACAAAGATCCTTCTTCCTCTTACCCTCCTCCTCCACTCACATCATCTCCTCGCTACATCGCGGAAAAAGCGAAAGAGATCCTCGCAAAACACGACCTCAAAGAAATGACCAAACTCGTCACGAGTCTCTGTCACGGAAAAGAAACAGAGGAATCTTCGAAGCTTCTCTACGAATCATTCCAAAAAAACTTCCCGAATCTCGTAGCCGTGAAACTCCTCCAAGTCTACATACATTCCTCTCTCTCCTCGTCGGTTCGATCTTATTCCCTCTCGCTCCTCGATTCACTTCTCATCGATCTCGAAGATTCAAGAACCGGACTGAAACCAGAGGCGTTGAGAGACGTCAAAGAGCTTCTAAACTCGTGCCTTCTCCAGCAAGAAATCTCGGATCAAGACTTTAAACCCTTATCAAGAATCATATCTCGCGTCTCCGTTGATTTCTTCATCGAGTACGTCCCATGGGACGAGCTCTGTTTCTTCATCCTCTCACTCAACGACAAGAAAACGCTTCTGATCTTCAGCGAGTTGCCAGCGATTCTCGACGAAGCTTTCTTGAATCCGTTATTGGAGAATAATCTTGAGTTAAAGATCGTTAAAGGGCTCTTTGATTCTTGTGATGATGAAGAATGGTGTTTAGCTTTGGAGGCTGCGTTTAATCTGATGCTTCAGCTGATAAATCTTGAGAGGAAAGATTTGGTTTGGGATTCGGTTTACGCGATTGTGAATTCGGTTCGGGAGATGGTTAACGTGCGCAAGAGAGAGATCGTTGTGCGTAAAGGGCTTATGAGGTTAGTGAGGAAAGTGCGTAGAGAAGCTCTGAGGTTTCGTGAGCCTGAGTATGAAGTTGTTTCACGCTTGGCTTTGATGATTGAGAGAATCAATGGAGTTGGTGAAGCTACGGAGAATGCTGCGAAGACGATTCTTGATGTTCTTGATACGTATTACATGGGAGGTAAAGGTTTAGATTGGGGTTTTATCCAAAGCCAAATTGGTATTAACTCTGGTTAAACCGGTTCTGATGAGATTCAGGGTTTATGATTTTCTGTAATTGGATTTGGTGAGAAGTTCTTGATTTGTGGAAGAGATGTATATATACACAAGTAGGTTCTTTATTTCAGACTACATGTTGTGAGGCAGGCTATTAATGAAACTGGAGCTATTAGTTCGTTCTATTATCATCTCATTTGTATGGATAAATGTTACATTAGATCACTACGTGTGATAAAAAAATAAAAATAAAGGAATGTAGATGAGTAGATCTCATGGCCGGCCCAAACGGTAAAAGCAGCAACGCCGCTCCGCAAGGCAATGGAATATAAAACGAAACAGACAATTTGGACCGAGCTGATACCAAATGATAGGTCACAATTATAGGACAAATCAAAACAATTAAAATAAGAACAAGAACACAAAATACTTCAATTTTTCCTTCATATCATTCCATAAGACAATGGTCTTTAAATACATACGATAATTAACTGCCCACTAAACAAGTATGAAACGTGAATGAGTGGAGACAGTTCCGCTAGTATAGGAGAACACACGATCTCATCATTCACTCCCTGGTGTTGTTGTTTATGGAAATTTGAATAACGCTTGTGACATTTGTTTTCGAGCCAAACAGTCAAGAGAGTCTTTTCCTTTGAGCACTAATAAAAGTTCAAACGTTTTTGAATTGATTCATTGCGACGTGTGGGGACCTTACCGCACACCTTCATTCTCTGGAGCAAGATTTTTCCTCACTATTGTGGATGACCACTCGCGTAGTGTGTGGATTTACCTTATGTAGAGACAAGAGAAACACAAGCTCATTTGATGAATTTCGTTGCTACTGTTGAAAGACAGTTTCAAGCAATAGTAAAGACAATAATAAGCGACAACGGATCTAAATTTATGTGTCTTACAAATCAGTTTAGAGAGAAAGGAATTCAACATGAAACGTCCTGTCCTGTGTTGGGACACCAAATCAGAACGGCCGTGTCGAAAGAAAGCACCGACATATTTTAAACGTAGCTCGTGCGCTCCATTTTCAAGAAAACTTGCCAATCGAGTTTGCTCGTGCGATCCAATGTATGAAAAAGACACCATATGAGCTCGTTCATAATTCTGTGCCGCAACACAATCATCTTCGTGTGTTTGGGACATTGTGTTATGCTCATAACCAATATCACAAGGGAGACGAATTCGCATCAAGATCAAGACGTTGTCTATTCGTCGGATACCCTCACGGCCAGAAAGGGTGGAGACTTTTCGATTTGGAGAAACGAGAATTTTTCCATACATTGTCGTTCCTACAGCAACGAAGGAGAATGAAGAAGATCCAGATTTGTGGGCTCCTTTAAGTGAAAATTCAAGGCTACTTGATTTGCTTAGCCCATTAGAAACAACAAGGCCTATTACAACACCAACCATTATGGCCCAATCCAATACTCAAGAAGTCATCGTGAATAGTGAAGCTTCTTCATCCACGATAGTATCTCCGACCGAAAGAGTAATCACACCTGAAATTCGACCTGATTCACCACCATCGCCGGAAAGGGCGTCTACGCCACCACCATCGCCGGAAAGGGCGCCTACGCTGCCACCGATTTCGGATACGAATGATCCACCTCCGCCACCTGTGATTTTAGGTCGTGGGCAACGCAAAAAGATACGATCGGTGAATTTACGCGAATACGTCATTGGGATATATCAATCCCGTAATTACATATTCTGTCATCATTTCTAATTACTCTGTATTTCCATATTTGTTTCATAGAGATCTTTGTAATTTAGGCAAGTAGGGTATTGTTCACATATAAACGATGTACAGCTCTAAGAATGAATATTGATACCAAGAACCGCAAGAAGAAGATGAAATAGTTTCTGTATATTTATTCTCTAAACGTTTATATATGCAGAGAACAATACCCTACTGGCCTAAATTACATAGATCTTTATGAATCAAATATAGAAATACATAGTAATGAGTAATGATGACAAAATATGTAATTACGGGATTGATATATCCCAATATTTATCCAAAGCCAAATTGGTATTAACTCTGGTTAAACCAGTTTCTGACGAGATTTAGGGCTTAGGATTTTCTGTAATTGGTTTTAGTGAGAAGTTCTTGATTTGTGGAAGAGATGGAGCTATTGGTTCGTTCTATTATCATCTCATTTGAATGGATAAATGTTACATTAAATCTCTTCGTGGGATAAAAAATAAAATATAAAGGAATGTAGATCTCATGGCCGGCCCAAACGGTAAAAGCAGCAACGCCGCTCCGCAAGGCAATGGAATATGAGAGCCAAAGATACCTTAGACGGAGAAGCCCTAAGGCTCCTACGACGTCCTCGGCTAACAAATTTCTATGTGACGTTTACTTTTGGATTATGCAACCACAATTATTCAGATTGCTCCATTTTAAGTATTAGATTACTTGAAGAGAAATCGCGTCAATAACAAGAGCAAAGGAACCAAAAACAAGAGCTAAAAGCTAACAAGGAGAATAAACTACGGAGTTAGGAGGAAGAAGAGGTGATGAGAAGGAAGTAGGTTCGTGATGTGTATATATACAAGAGATATTTAGGGCCTAAGAGTAAGAGATTCACACCGCCACAATATTACGGGCCTTTATGTCAGTTAAAAAGCAAAAGCCTGATAGCTGCAAAACAGTCTTATTATTTTTTTAAGTGACAAAATAGTATTAAAAAGAGTGACAAAATATAAAGAGTTGTTATAATCCATTGAGGTTGGATCTTCATAACCGGCCCAGTCCATTAGATTATAGGCGGCGAGGACTCCTAAGTCCAATAGGATTAGTAGATGTTTTCCTTTTTCTTGTAAGAGTAGTAAAAGGACTATTTTCTTTTTTATCCTTTTATGTAATCACTATATAAAGAGACCTTTGGTCATCATAATAATACACAGAATTCATTCGATTTACAACACGTTATCAGCACGAGCTTGCTCTGATAAACCCTAGCAGCCGCCGAGTATAAACCCTAAGGTCCGCCGCCGTCCGCCGCCGTCCGCCGCCGAGAAGCCGCCGCCGTCCTTCACCGTGTTCGATCCGATCCTAAGTTTTCCGATGTCTTTAGCTCCCGGTTCTTTTCCAGTCAACCCAAAAGAAGGATCAAAGGTAGAAACAAATCTCTAAAACCCTAGAACATAAAAATCGAATTCTGACCTAATATTATCAAACCCTAAAAATTGATTCTTCCATGTTCTACTTGTTTGATCTTTTGAGAGCTTGAAATCGAATTGAACCTAAGCTAAACTAGAACCCTAAAAATCGGATTGCTTGAAATAGATTGATTGCTTGCACATCTTAAAATCGAATTTGGACCTAAGCATATAAGAACCCTAAAATCGATTTGCTTGTTTATCATTGATTGTTTGAATAACCAAAATCGAATTTGATCTCATGCAAGCTAATATCAAACCTAAAAATCGGATGAACCCTAATCTATAATCGCATGCTATTTTAGAATTTGGAAAATTGCTTGTTTGATTAAAATCGCAAATTGGAAATTGCCTTATTTGTTTTTGGAAAGTTTCCTTATTTGAAATTTGGACAATTGCCTTATTTTGAATTTGGAAAATTTCCTTTTTGCTTTTATCACCTAGAATTGTATGTTAGGATTAAAATTGGAAACTTGCTTGAATTAAAATCGCATGATAAATGCATAAATTAAAATCGGTTGAAAGAAACCCTAAAATCCTAAGAGAAAAACCGATGCTTGATTTCAGATGGCGAAAGTCAACAATTTGGACTTCGCAGCCCTTAATCTCTCAGGAGATAATTACTTGCAATGGGCTTTAGATGCAAAGATCATGCTGAAATCAAAAGGGCTCGGTGAATGCATTAATGATGCAAATAACGAATCCGAGAGGAATAGGTATAAGGCGATTTTAATCATACGCCACCATCTCGTTGAGAGTCTCAAAGATCAATACTTGACGCTTGAGGATCCTCTTGATCTCTGGAAGGAGTTAAAGGCAAGATATGATCATCAGAAGATGGTTATACTGCCTAAGGCCAAATATGATTGGCTTAACTTAAGGCTCCTGGACTTTAAGTCCGTGGATGAATACAACTCGGCCCTATTTAAGATAGTTTCAAAATTGAAGCTATGTGGCGAGATTGTGACAGAGAAGGATATGCTTGAAAAGACCTTCTCGACCTTCCACTCAAGCAACGTGTTGCTACAGCAACAGTATCGTGAGAAAGGATTCACGACCTATGCAAGTTTGATCTCTTGTTTATTGCTTGCGGAGCAGAACAATGAATTGCTGATGAGAAACAGCGAAATGAGACCTCCTGGATCAATCCCACTTCCTGAAGCCCACGTGGCCGAGGACACTAAGATGGAAACCGAGGCAAACCATGTCCAGAGATACCAAAAGGATAATGGCCGTGGACGTGGAAAGAGACAAGGGTGTGGTCGCTACCACCCATATGGTCGAGGGAATGGCCGCGGATCTCATTCTAACCGCGGTCGAGGCCGTGGCCGAGGGCGTGGCCACGGGAACCAAACCGGACACCAGCCCGACCCGACTAAGTCTGTTTGCCATCGATGTGGGATGGACAATCATTGGGCCAAGACATGTAGGACTCCCAAACACATTGTGGAACTTTATCAAGGGAGTGTTAAAGGGAAGAATCTAGAAGCCCACATGATCCAACATGATAAGGAAGGCGACTTCGATCATGAACAAGATGACCTTATGGATGATCTCACGGAGACATCAGATTGTTTAAAATAGGCATTAAAATTGTATTGCATTCATGTTTTGTTTTCATTTGGATTTATGTCTTTGGATTTGTTTGGATTTGCTTAATTAATAATTAATGGCTTTTAAGACATAATTCTTGTTTTTAAAATGAAAGGCAACATGGATGAATTCGTGGTGGATAGTGGGTCAAGCCACACGATTTTAAAGGACAAGAAATATTTCATAAATCTTACATTGAAAAAGGCCAATATAAATACTATAGCAGGCATGGCCGACCTAATAGAAAGCTACGGCCAGGCCAATGTCCTATTGCCTAAGGGGACGCATCTAGAGATTGCGGATGCATTGTTTTCTCCCAGCTCAAAGAGAAGCCTATTGAGCTTTAAAGACATTCGAATGAATGGTCTTCATGTTGAAACAATGGACGAAGGAAACCGAGAGTCCCTCCAAATAATTGAAATCGTCTAAGGCCAAAAGAAAGTCCTAGAGACTATACCTGCTATAGCTACCGGCTTATATTGCACTAAGGTCAATATGATTGAGGCCAATGCCACCGTAAACCAAGAGTTTACGGATAGGTTCAACGTATGGCACGACCGGCTGGGACATCCCGGGTCGAATTTGATGCAAAAATTGATAGCCAATACTTATGGGCACGCCTTGAAAGAAAGGAGAGTAATCCCAAAGAATCTTACTTGTGCCTCATGTTCACAAGGGAAACTCATTGTAAGGCCATCACCAGTGAAAGTGACTAAGGAAACAATAAATTTCCTGGAAAGAATTCAAGTAGACATATGCGGACCAATACACCTACCTTGTGGGACATTCCGATATTTTATGGTCCTCATTGACGCATCTACAAGATGGTCACATGTATGCTTATTGTCATCACGGAATATGGCATTTGCGAGACTCCTTGCTCAGATAATACGCCTAAGGGCTCACTTTCCAGACTTTCCTTTAA
Source organism: Alliaria petiolata (assembly GCA_020283515.1). NCBI lineage: Eukaryota > Viridiplantae > Streptophyta > Magnoliopsida > Brassicales > Brassicaceae > Alliaria > Alliaria petiolata. Next base: position 53,483,011 of record JAHZTW010000001.1, read on the forward strand.
AGACCATACGAATGGATAATGCTGGTGAATTCACTTCCCAAGCGTTTAATGACTATTGTATGTCCATGGGGGTAAGTGTTGAATACTCAGTGGCACATGTACATACACAAAATGGCTTGGCCGAGTCATTTATAAAACGCATACAGTTGATTGCTAGACCATTACTCATGAGGTCAAAGCTTCATGTATCCGCTTGGGGACATGATGTCTTACAAGCTGCCGAACTAATTAGCATCAGGCCATCTAGTGACCATAAATATTCCCCATCCCAATTATTATCGAGACAAGAGCCAGACATTTCCCAACTTAAGATATTCGGTTGATCAATTTATATGCCGATTGCACCACCACAGAGGACTAAGATGGGACCACAAAGGAGGATGGGGATATATGTTGGATATGATTCACCCACGATCATAAAGTACCTTGAGCCGACCACCGGAGATTTATTTAAGGCCAGGTACGCGGATTGTCATTTTGACGAATCCGTTTTTCCAACATTAGGTGATGGAAACCGGCTGGTAAAAGAAATTGCATGGAATCAAACATCCTTAAAATGGCAAGATCCCCGGACTCGTGAAAGTGATTTAGAGGTCCAAAAGATAATACATTTGCAAAAGCTAGCTATACAATTGCCAGATTCCTTTGCAGACCCAAAGAGGGTAACGAAATCATATATACCAGCCGTGAATGCACCAATTCGTATTGATGTCCAAGAAGGACCAAGTCAAGCGGCTACTGAGTCTAAACCACGATTGAAACGTGGAAGACCAATTGGTTCCAAAGATAAGACTCCTCGGATATTAAAGAAAGGTGCTGAAATTCAGACCGAGGAGATAGTGGACGTTCCAGACATAAATGAACCTAAGGTGCCGGAAAATGTTGCTTGGGACGCCAAGCTTCATGGGCCTGAAGTTCCTGATAACAAAGAGATCGCGATCAATTATGTATCATCTGGAATCCAATGAAACAGAAAGAATGTCGACATTGATGAAATATTTGCATGCAATGTAGCACTTGAGCTCATGAATGAGGATCTAAAACCCACGTCTATTTTAGAGTGCACTCGTTGATTAGACTGGAATAAATGGAAAGAAGCTATAAACGTGGAGTTAAACTCTTTAAGGAAGAGAGAGGTTTTTGGTCCAATAATTCGGACACCTCGTGATGTTATACCAATTAGACATAAATGGGTCTTTGTGAGGAAGAGAAACAAACAAGATGAAATCGTTAGACACAAAGCACGGCTTGTGGCACAAGGATTCTCACAAAGGCCAGGAATCGATTATGAGGAGACATACTCCCCTGTGGTGGATGCAACGACTTTTAGATTCCTGATAAGTCTGGCCATAAGAGAGAAATTGGATTTGCGGTTAATGGATGTTGTAACCGCATACTTATATGGTCCACTGGATAACGAAATTTATATGAAAGTCCCAGAGGGAATAGATCTGAAAGATAAAAGAAGTTCTCGAGACCAGCATTGTATTAAGCTTAATAAATCGCTCTATGGATTAAAACAATCAGGTCGCATGTGGTATAATAGACTAAGCGAGTACTTAGTAAAAGAGAGCTATAAAAACGATCCCATAAGTCCATGCATATTTATAAAGAAATTTGACAAGGGATTCGTAATCATCGCGGTGTATGTAGACGACCTGAACATCCTAGGAACCTCTGAGGAAATATCCAAAACGGTTGAATACATAAAGAAGGAATTCGAAATGAAAGACTTAGGAAAGACTAAGTTCTGTTTGGGAATACAACTTGAGTACGTCAATAATGGAATCCTTGTGCATCAAATGGCATATACAGAAAAGGTACTCAAGCGTTTTAATATGGACCAGGCTCACCCACTGAGTAGCCCAATGATGGTGAGAAGCCTTAGTCTGGACAGCGATCCATTCGGTCCAAAGAGGAAGGATGAAGAAATCCTTGGTCCCGAAGTGCCATATCTCAGTGCCATAGGAGCGTTAATGTACCTGGCTAGTCACACTAGGCCGGACATTTGCTTTGCCGTGAACCTCCTTTCAAGATTCAGTTCTTGTCCGACCCAAAGGCACTGGAATGGGATCAAACACATACTTCGTTACCTGAAAGGGACGAAAGATATGGGTCTGTTTTACACTAACCTTAACAATGAAGGTTTAGTTGGTTTTGCTGATGCAGGTTACCTTTCGGATCCACACAACGGTCGATCCCAGACGGGATATGTCTTCACTCACGATGGAACAGCCATTTCGTGGAGATCCATGAAGCAGACACTCACGGCTACATCGTCCAATCACGCGGAAATATTGGCGATCCATGAGACCAGCCGAGAATGTGTTTGGTTGAGGTCAATGACTCAACACATTAGACGAGATTGTGGGATGATAGAAGGAAAAGAAGAACCGACCAGCATGTACGAGGACAATAACGCATGCATAGCTCAGTTGAAGGATGGATACATCAAAGGAGATCGGACGAAGCACATCTTACCAAAGTTCTTTTTCACTCACGACCTACAGAAGGCCGGTGAACTCAAAGTGCTCAAAGTCCGTTCCAGCGACAACTCAGCCGACCTATTCACTAAGTCGCTTCCAACCTCCACATTGAAGAAGCTAATGCATCAGATCGGCATACGCCGATTAAAGGACTTAGAGTGATGATCTTTCCAGGGGGAGTAATGCGTGCTGTACTATTTTTCCTCGCTAAGGTTTTGTCCCACTGGGTTTTCCTTAGAAAGGTTTTAATGAGGCAGCATCCCCAAACGTATTACTATGATCCCATCATCACAACCGGTTATGTCAATTAAGGGGGAGTGTTATAATCCATTGAGGTTGGATCTCCATAACCGGCTCAGTCCATTAGACCATAGGCGGCCAGGACTCCTAAGTCCAATAGGATTAGTAGATGTTTTCCTTTTTCTTGTAAGAGTAGTAAAAGGACTATTTCCTTTTCTATCCTTTTATGTAATCACTATATAAAGAGACTTTTGATCCTCATAATAATACACAGAATTCATTCAATTTACAACAAGAGTGAATGAGGTTAATAAACATTGACCATTTTATTAAATTTATAACAATGATGATTAAAAAAAAAAATTATACCATAATTAACCCTTTCATTCATATTAACTACAAAGTGAGCTTTTATGGCCATAAAGATCCATCAAAATGAGCAATAAATCGAGCCATAAAGGAGAATGAGAAATGTTACAGAATTGACAAATTCAATTCTACTTATTGCTTGACCAAGTTTAAATATTGTATTGATCAGATACCCAAATAAAAACTGGAAACAAAAAGTATAGGTTATTGTGCTTGAACTCATACGCATAGGTAACTCTGGTTAAACCGTACACGCGTACGAGTCTCAAACACAATATCGGTCGCCAAGATAAGACTAAAACTCGCGGGGTCCACTATGGCTCGGTTTCCAACACAAATGTTATAAACAAGTCTTGTTCAGAATTGTGCTAGACGTTACTTGTTATTCGGGCGATCGGTCCGGGCTTAATACTAAATCATCGAAGTTAATGTAAGGATTAATCGGGAATTTATTTTAAAATTTTTGTTTAATTTTGTGTATATATATTATATATCTTAAGAAATATACAGAAAGATATGTTAGTGTAGTGGCTGATGGCACATTAATAGAACTTTATGTCATAAGACTTTTATCTAATTTTGTTAGATGTTACAGTATTGGTTTTTTTCTTATTTTTTTTACAATTATATTTTTAAATAAATTAATTTAAAGACACTAAAGTAAATCATTAACATATGATTTGGATCCTGTTTATCAAATAGTTTATAATTTAATTTTGTTAAAAGCTATTTTATTACTTTTATATTTTTTTTTTTAAATATCATTTTTAGATTTTTTTTTTATAATTGAAAAGATCTAAAAATCAATAAAATTAGTTTTGTTGATTAGTTAAAAAAAATTATACTCAAATTTGAAATTTATTACAAATGTCATTTTTTCAACAAAATTTTTATAACTGTAATTTTGTTATGATTATTTTTATTATTATTTGCTATAATATTTTAGTGATGTCTCATATAAATATTTCTTCTGCTTCCGCACATGGATGGGACCATTAAGCGACGACCCACACAAAGTATGAAAGTAAGTCGTTAGCTTGCACTCCGTCTCGTCTCCTCTACTCTATTCAGATGCATCAAAGTAAAGTCACACTTAATTATCATTATTATGATGCCAAAACATAGCAAGTCCGATTACGGATTTAGGTGAATTACCCATGTTTAATGTACTACTCTTTAGCAGTTATTGCGAATTTTTTTTATTATTAATTTGTAAGTAATCAATATTTATTATTATCATTAAAATGGAAAAAAATGAAGAAATATACATTCAGCAAAAAAAAAAAAAAAAACATAGTTGGCCGGCATAAATAACGCGGTAGAAACCCATTTGACCGAGTAAACGCTAAGACATGTCAAACTAAGACCACACAAACTAAAATCGTCCATATTTCAACTTCTCTTACACGTATGTTCTATATAAATGCTTGAAATGTAATCAAAGTGATCATCATTCACTAATTAAGATGGCAGCGTCTATAGTTTCTTCCATCATTTTCACTCTTCTGTTTATCATACTTTCACTTTTCGCTGATGGAAAAGCCTTTGCTGCCCAAATGGAACATCGTGAACTCAGTGAGTACTGTTCTACCTAAATATTGGGTTTTTAAAAATCATTTACCGTCTTTCTTTATTAGTTAGTTCACTATACATAGCTTAGAGACAAATTATTGTTGAAATGACTAAAGATTTGACGCTCTTTATATATATATATATGTCATGTGTAATGTGTAGATAGAACAAAAGAGACATTGACCATGAGGAAAAACTTGGAAGACAAAGGGCCCAAAGTCTCCAAAATTGCAACTCATGGGAGCACGTCGCACGTAAGTCGAATTCTACATCCGCCGTCGCCAAGCCCTAGCAGCGAATAATTTAAGCGTTCAAGCCCAAACTAACTCGTTCCGTTCCTAAGGCACACGTGGGACTGGCCACGGAACTGGTTATAACTTTGGATTTGTACGTTGTGGTGGGTTTTATACTTGTGTAGTATATGTCATTATTAAAGGTTTTTAACAAAGAAACCCCTCAACTAAAGATGAATCGAGAAAAAAACCCTCAACTATAAATTTAATGTAAAAACCCCTCAACTATAAGTCCGTTAATGAAAAGACCCTTCCGTCTACAGTACCGTTAAAACCTTAACGGCGACACGTGTTTTGCGAAATCTCAAAAGATTTTAATGAAAAAACCCCCCAAGTAAATAATGATTGGGAATAAACCCCTCAACTATAAAATTTAATGTAAAAACCCCTAAACCTTTTTATCTACAGTTACGTTAAAACCTAAACGGTTAACGATAAATCAAATGTAAGCGTTTTGGATTGTAAAAATGACATAGATAATTTTAAAATAATGTGATAGCTTTCAAAACCAGCAAGGTATTTAAAATCTTGAAACAATTAGAAAAAATATTTAAATTTCTAAAATCTACAATATGATAAACGCTAAAATTATCAAACTTTAATTTCATATAGTAAGATTATTTGGCTTGAAAGTTAATTTAAGAATGAATAAATATCAAATTTTCTGTAGAACTTGATAAATTATTTCAGTTTCTCAAAACTCTAGATAAATTAAATTGTATAAATTTTTTTTAATGTATATGTATTCTTCAATCAACTTTTTAAACACAGAATCTCATTATCACATCGTATCCATGTCAATTTTTACAATCAAAATCGTATTTGATTTAATGTTGACTATTTACTTTTTAATGTCATTGTAGACAGAAATAGAGGGGTTTCACATTAAATTTATAGTAGAGTGGTAAATATTTGATACATCTGAATTTGAGGGGTTTTTACACTAAATTTATAGTTGAGTGATTTTTTCTCAATTCATATTTAGTTGAGGGTTTTTTTTGTTAAAAACTTTAAAGTTTTAACGGTACAGTAGACGGAGGGGTTTTTTCATTAACGGACTTATAGTTGAGGGGTTTTTACATTAAATTAATAGTTTATGTTTTTTTCTCGATTCATCTTTAGTTGAGGGGTTTATTTGTTAAAAACCCCATTATTAATTATGCATGTCAGCATGTGTTTATTATTGATGGAATAAGTGACTCTGGAAAATTTATACACTTTTTAGTTGATTAATCATATACTTTGTAGTTCTTCATCTTTCCACTCTTATAATCTTTACTATTGATCAATGACAGAAAGCCTTAAAATACACTCAAAACAGTAAAACCCCTCGATGAATCGAAAAAAAACCCATCATCTAACTGTAGATAAAAAAGTTTCTGAGTTTTTACATTAAATTTTATAGTTGACGGGTTTATTCATGATCAATATTTATTTGAGGGGTTTTTCATTAAAATCTTTTGAGATTTCGCAAAACACGTGTCTCGTTAAGGTTTTAACTGTATTGTAGACGAAAAGATTTTTCATTAACAGACTTATAGTTAAGAGGTTTTTACATTAAATTTATAGTTGATAGATTTTTTTCTCGATTTATCTTTAATTGAGGGGGTTTATTATTAAAACCATTATTAATATATGTGGTTCTTAAAATAGTTGAACGGGGCTCAGTCACCAAATCGGTAAAATCCACTGACATAGTCTTTTTTCCTTCCTCTTAATCCCGAGATAACCAACTCGACAATTCCCGGTTAACATCAATCCAAAATTAAACCAGAAATTGAAATCACATCAACGTTCTAGAATCATCTGGCTCTCTCTTTCGTCTTCCTCATCATTCATCAATCATCATCAAGACGACGACTTCAAAATTCCCCCCCCCCACTCGAAATCAAAACCTCTCCTAAAACTCAAAAATCAACAGCAAAGAAAATAATGTTCGGCGCCGTCGCCAAATTGATAAGTAGATTTTTCGGTATCAATTACTCAAGATACTCATATCATTGTAATACTTGAGAGTCAATCAAATTGGGAAAGTTGTGACAATATGAATGCATAAAACTTCTTAATCTAAGCAAGTCTAGATGGTTTTGTTGTTTAACTATCAACCTAAATGATTAAACCAAGCAAACAAACCAAACAAAATGAACTAGAACCTTAAGCAATCACTAAACAAGCTAATAAAGCAATTTAAGGACTAATTAACTACTAAACATGATTAACATTTGACTAAAACGAATCCAAGGCTGCGGTTATTGATCTTGGGTGCTTCAAAAACTAATCTATGATGTCAATCAATCACAATATATGTTAATCCCTAAACTTAGAACTCCAAAGCAAGACTAATCCACTTTCATGGCACTAATCACATCATTAAACATCCGAATCAAGATCAAACTTTCATTTGTGAAAAGGAAGCTAACAAGCATTATGCAACAGTTCTAAAATGCAAAAAAACACCATAGACAATCACTTTCATGAGTTAGGAATGCAAATCCCTTGCTTAGTTGATTGAGAATTTCAACAAACACCTTGTGGGTGAGAAATTCCCTAATGACTAGTTTTAGCTAGATCAAAGCTAAACTAGCATTAAGATCACTAAACAAAGAGGGAAATGAGAAGATCTAGCCCCAGACATCAAGATTAATTCCTAAAGCACCCTAAATCTAACCCATCCCTAGATCATAAGGAAACTACTCACTAATCATGAATAAACCTACAAATCTTATGAGAGAGATGTTGGTAAACATGATTAGAAAGGAAGAAGAAGAAAGATTAACAAATATAAACTCTTGAATTGCAAATACTCTTAGAAATGGTCTTACAAATTACTTAGAACCCCAAAAGAGGAAGTTTTTATAAGCAAAAACATAAGATACTTAAGAAAATTTAGGTTTTGATATTTATAGTGAACACTGCGAAACCGGGTCAATCAGAAACAAACCGGGTGTTGACCCGATTTTAAGTCTTGGATCGGGTGTCATATCGGGCAGCATAGACCGATGGCTTGCCCGATATGGTTTTAAAGATTCTTTTCCTTTGGATCGGGCTACGCTGGCCAATGCATTTGCCCGATATGGATTCTCCTTTCGCCCTACTGGTTCTGCATCGGGCTGTGTTGGCCGATGCATTTGCCCGATATGCTTGCTCCATGTTCCTTGGTTGATATGTATCGGGCTACGAAGCCTGACACAATTGCCCGATGTGGTTCTCCGAAGTTGGCTCTTCGTCCTGTCTACTCCATATCGGGCAGCTTTGGCCGATGTGGAGCCCGATGTGGAAACAGATGACTTCTGCTTTCCATCTCCTCGCCTTTCTTCCTTCCTCGCTCATCCACCAGACTCTAGATGGCCCTCCTAGCCTCCAAATCACATGATAAACACTCCAAATGCGCAAATATGCAACAACCTAGGCTACGACACACTAAACTCTAATATGGATGTAAACGAGACTGAAAATGACTAAATGAATGCATAAATGAATGCATAAATGAATGAAAAACTATCCTAAATGAATTTTAAAACATGCTAAAATTTGAGACTATCAACACTAGACAACAATAGGTCGACTCAGTAGCCCAATCCTCATACAGAAGAACACATCATGAATTGAAATCAGGTTGGTGACTGGGCAGCTTGGAATGTATACCACTCTAGTAAAGGCTTGCGTCGTCTTAAAAATTCTCTATAAACATAATAGAAAATCATCATCTACTTTAAGTGTTCTAGAGAATTCAATTAAATATTTTTTTTAAATACGTGTTAAAATCTAGTGTAACTATCGCGTTAATTTTACGAATATCAGTTTTACAAAATAGTATAACTATATTTCGTTATATAGAAAACACTATTCCATATAAAAAACGTATGAACGCCGATTATACAAAACAGTGTAATTGTATTTGGTTATATAATTCATTCCTCCACCTATTAAAGTGTCCACATCTATTCGTTATATACAAATATATGAAGATCAAAAGTGTAAGGAATAACAATATATATACAATTATACATAATACATTCCAAACACGAAAGATATAATACATTCCAAACACGAAAGTGTTCCGGCATAAATAAAAATGTAACACAATTAGAATAAAAATCTACTATATAAAAGTAGAATGACACTCTCCAGAGGCTGCCACGTCAGCACACAAGAGTATGTCAAATGTCCTTCATTATTTAATTTTTAAAAAACAAAGTATTTTTATTCTTTCACATCCAAGGGGATTCGAACCCACAATTTTCTCAATAAAAATCAATAACCTTATCATGTATGCCATGAGTGTTCTTTGATAAAGTTTGCGAAGATTACTATAATAATAGTAAAAGACATAAAAAAACTATCATAATCATTATACACTACAATTTTAAAAATAACATAACAAAATAAATGAGAAGGAAAAATAAAAAAACTTCAAATAAACAATACCTATAAGGCTATAACTTACCAAATCACTAGATTATATAATACATCTATTGTAATTAATGAAAAATAAAATCTTATTCACAAAACCCAAAACCAAAAAAAAACATCCAAGTTCAAGTTTTTTTTTTAAGGATTAGTGTTTCACCTTATCTTTTCTTAAAATGAAGTTAACTCATTTAATTATTTAATTTTTAAAAAACAAAATATTTGTATTCTTTCACATCCAAGGGGATTCGAACGCACAATCTTCTCAATAAAAATCAATAGCATTATCCATTATGCCATGAGTGTTCTTTGATAAAATTTACGAAGATTACTATAATAATAGTAAAAGACATAAAAAACTATGCTAATCTAATATACACTACAATTTTAAAAATAACATAACAAAATAAATGAGAAGGAAAAATAAAAAAACTTCAAATAAACAATACCTATAACTTACCAAATCACTAGATTATATACAACATCTATTGTAACTAATGAAAAATAAAATTTTATTCACAAAACCCAAAACCAAAAAAAAAACATTCAAGTTAAATTTTTTTTTAAGGATTAGTGTTTCACCTTATCTTTTCTTAAAATGAAGTTAACTCATTTACTTTTATTTTTATTTTTATTTCTCTTAATTGATAACATACTAAAACTCATTTATTTATTAAAATCTAACTACTCATAAAATTAATTTTTACCTAATAATATATTTTAATCGCAATATGTGTCGAAATCCAACCAATTCACTTACCACGTGACGCAATCATGTTAATTACTAATTTAAACGCATCCAAATTTATATGATAAAAAGATATAGACTAAACATAATTATAAACAATTTCAATTTTCACTTTCTTTTTCTTTCAGATTAAATTGTGTCTTTAGTTATGTATATAATAAAATGTCAATTATTACTGTATAAGAAATAATAAATAACATATTCAGCACAAAAAACAATTATTATAAAAGATAAACAAATAACACATTCACAAATCGCAAATCATCATGTACTATATAATAGATGAATGAGACTCTCCAGAAGATGACAGATGAGCTTCTTCTTATTGGTTAATCTCAACTTCATTTTTCACATTTATAAAGTATATAAGCAATTAATTATTATTTTTTAAAACATCAAGTAACATAAATAAAAATTAACACATGTATAATTAGCTATACATGAAAACTATTAAATTTGAATTCAACTATTTAAAAATAATTGTAAGTAGATGAAATTCAAATTTAATTTAAAACATAAATATATATAAATCTTAAATAATACAAAATTTTCAATATATCATCCTATTTTCTTATTTTTGAGTGATTAAATACTTATTCTCAAATAAATTAGGATAATTAAAATTTGGTATAACTGGAAAAAAAATTGATATTAAATCAATTAAGAAGTTAACTACAACATATAAATCGTAAGACATAACAAAATATTCAATAAAAATTGAGAAGATAACAAATTATATAAAAAAATATAAGAAAAAAAAAAGAATGGATAAAAATTATACAAAATTTTAAAATATGTGAAAAGACATGGATTCAATAAAAGGTATATAAAATAAACCCTCAAAATGATAAATTTAAAAAATTAAAATTATTATAATATTAAGATTTAGATAAATGAAAAGAGTATTAAAATTGAAAAAAAAAATTCATAAAATAATGTATGAAAGAGATTACACATATTCTCAAGGAAAAAAAGTGTAAAATAAAAATTCTTACAAAAATAAGATAAAATTAATAGTCAAAATATAGATTTAAACATATTAATTAAAACTCAAATTAAAATTAATCAAATTAAAACTCAAATTAAAATTAATCAAATTAAAACTCAAGTAATAATAATAACCCGAAAGTTTACCCATTAGATTGAGTAAACGGAAGACTCAATGAGGCCACCATCCAACGACCCACACAAAGTATGAAAGTAAGTCGCTAGCTTGCACTCCGTCTCCTCTACTCTATACAGTTGCGTCAAAGGTAAAGTCACACTCATCAATTTTTATCTGAGATCATTTATTATTATTATTATTATTATATTATTAGTAGATAAAATTTGCTCAATAACCCTAAAATAAACTAAAATCTACAAACTAACCAAAATTTTCTCTTTTTCTCTCTTTCTATCTTTTCCTATATCTCTCCAACAATTTGGTTATTTTGTTTTTCTTTTGGTTATTAATCAAATTGACTTTTATTAGTATTTTTGTTTGTTTTTAGGATGTTATGGGCCGAAGCCATAATCCTTCTAGATACGAAACCATAACATACAATATTAGTTTCGTCTCAAACATCACTCGATTATGTGATATTTAAACTTTGTCTAAAGCACATTTTTAATCCAGCCAACGATACTTGATATTATTATTATTATTATTAAAATGAAAAAAATCAAGAAAAATACAAAGTTGGCCCGCATAGATAACGCTGTGGAATGTCAAACAAAAAAAAAAAAAAGGGAAGATATAACTGCGGGAACCCATTAGACCGAGTAAACGCTAAGACCACACAAAACAAATCGTCCATATTTCAACTTCTCTCTCTCTCTTCTGTTCTATATAAATGCTCGAAATGTAATCAAAGTGATCATCATTCCCATTCACTACTAAGATGGCAGCGTCTATAGTTTCTTCCATCATTTTCTCTCTTCTGTTTATCATACTTTCACTTTTCCTAGATGGAAAAGCCTTTGCTACCCAAATGGAACACCGCAAACTCAGTGAGTCTTCTACCTAAATATAAGGTTGATTTAATTCATTTACTGTATTTTTTTATTAGTTAGTTCAATATATAACTCAGAGGTCAGTGTAAGGAGCTGGTTCCTTTATATCTTAGATTTTATTCCATTTGGGAGGATGATGTACGTCATATCTTAGTATTATCACCGATCCAATTCCGGTCCATTGAGATATACCGGTTTCGGCTCAAAACTTCGCGGTATTAAAAAAAAAAAATATATATATATATATATATATATATATATTAAAGACAAATTATGACGTCTTTGTGATGTGTAATGTGTAGATCGAAATCTCCAAAATTGCAGCTCATGGGAGCAAGTCGCGGATAAGTCTTAGTTGGTCACCCCTCAGACGTCGAGTATGCTTGACCAAGTCCATTTGTATAGGTAAAATTCTTGCACCGTCTAATTGGGCGTGTTAGTGGTGTTTTCTGCAAATTATTCCAATTGTAAATTTATGTTTGTAAATAAATTTTATGTACATATAAATTTTTGCTATCCAATGCAATATTGATATATTTTTGTTTTTGCTTTAATTTAAAATTTGCACGGGAGGAACGGTAAAGAGTCGTCCGCCGCCAAGCCCTAGCAGCAAACAATATAAGCGTTCAGGTCCAAACTCTGCCAACAATACTCGTTCCTAAGACACGCCACGGAACTGGTTATATGACTTATATCAATAGGTGTTTATTATTGATGGAATAAGTGACGACTCTGGAAAACTTATACAATTTTTACTTAATTTATCATATCTTTTGTAATTTTTTCAACTTTCTTCTTGTAATTTTGCATATTGATATTACAAAAACCTTAAAATACATTCAAACAATTATTTTATTATATAAAGTTAGATGTGTTTAATGTGACAGCTACACGTATGATAATTATAACTCACCAAATTGTGATATGTCATGTTAATTAGCAAATTTTAAACATCATACTTTAATTTATGAAATAATATATAGACATTTTTATTATTTTTTGATAAAAAAAAAACATGGTGTCATGGAGGAATTATCATTAGTTATTGGAAAATATATAAAGACACTGGATTAGATCCGACATTTTCCCATTATTGTACCAATATAGATGGGGAAACAAAACTATAAGAAGCAACTACTAAAGTGAAGGTATATTTGCTTCACAACCAAAAATACATGAAACAAAAACTGCCGCTAACACAACAAAAGAAGAATTTGCTCACACTCAAGCAGAGACATGTGGTTTTCATGTTGGTCCAACGCTATTTCTTCAAGTGTGACTTTATTGACAAAGTTGAGTGGCACAGCACAACTTTGGTGGAGAAGACATCAATAGCATAACAGGTGTTAAACACAAAAGTAGTAGAAAACTTGCAATTCTTGTGTTACCAAGAAAAAGAAAAAACTTGCATTATCTCCACAGTTTTTTTTTCTTTCTATAAACATGTTAAGATTTATACCCGATTTTCAATTTTTGTTGACATAAATAACAAAAAATGGAAAAAACTAAACTAAACTATATATTAGTACAACTAGAGACACAAATCGAAAAATAAAATTAAACAGAGAAAATAAATTTTGACGTAATAGACAACAAACTTCGAAAAAAGAGCTTGTTTGATACGAAAAACGCAACAAATCAACAACAATTGTAGACAAAGTTGCCACGAGCGATCAAGATCCAAGAGAAGCCCTCAATACTCAGACCAACGGCCCATACAACTTTTCCGAAGACAAAACGATGTTGCAACCGTAACTTCCCCTTCAACAGTTTTGCACAACTTTGAGAAACAAAAGCAATTCACATCATATATGTCCTTAATCATCATAAAACGCAAGGCCACACATATCACTTGTTGAAGGGGAAGTTACAGTTACAACTACACAGTTGGATAATTCACCAACCGAAGCAAAAGCAGAGCAAGCGTTTCAAGACTTGGATGTTCAAGTACAAAACACCAAAGTTTAGATAGAACCACCTAGCCCTGAAAATTTCGGGACGGGTTCTCGGTTCTCACTCGTACCCGTTTCGAATTTTCCATTCCGTTTTCGTTTTTGTTCAAAAAAATTCCCGTTTGGGACTATTTATTTTTTTTCAAACGGATACGGGAAGGGAACGGGAATGAGATCAGGTACCTGAACTTCCCGAATTTTCCAAATTTTCTCGAATTTTTCCAAATTTTCCCGATCTTTTTCGAATTTTTCAGAATTTTTCCGAATTTTCTCTAATTTTTCCGAATAATTATCCGTTTGTGAAAATATTTTACGTAAGAGAATTTCCCGAACCCGTCCCGTTCCCGTCGGATTTCCTTTTAGGAATTGTTTTTCAATTTCCAAATTTTTCGTTCCCATCTCATACCCGTAAATTCTCATACTGATTTCCCTAATTTTCATGGCTAGAACCACCAATGAAAACCACTGTGTGATTCAGAGTCTCTCTTCCTTCCTCTTAATTCCGAGATAACCAACCCGACAATTCCCGGTTAACATCAAATCGAAATTAAACCAGAAATGGAAATCAAATCAACGTTCTAGAATCATCTGGCTCTTTCTTTCTTCTTCCTCCTCAGTTCAGCAATCATCACCAAGACGACGACTTCAAAAGCCCCACTCGAAATCAAAAACCTCTCGTAAAACTCAAAAATCAGCAGCAAAGAAAAAAAACAATGTTCGGCGTCGTCTTTCCCAATCGGAGTTTCCCTATCGACATCTCAACCTTCGTCCAAATCGATACCTTTCACTGGGTTCTCGACATGAACCACTTCGTCGGTAAGTTTCTCAAATTCGATTTTCCTCAAGGCGAATTAAACGAAATTTAAAACCCTAAAACCCAAATTCGATTTTTTTTTCCTGCAGGCGAAGCATACGATCAAATCGGAGAGATGTGTATCTTCTTGCTGAATAACTTCACTCTTCCGCCGGATAAAGCGTTAGCCGTCTACGTCCAATCTCCGGGATCAGGATTCGCCTTCTGCGGCGCCGTAACCCTAAATCGACCCTCGGCGGTTTTGTCGTTACAGTGGCCGGAGGCGGGAAGTGCAGCTCAGATGCAGCTCACGGCGGGGGATGCGGCTCCGATTTCGGCGAAAATCGGAATCTCGGTGGAGGATGTGACGGCGCTTCAGTCGATGGATGTGGCGGCGGGGAGAAGAATCGAGAGATTGGCGATGAAAGTCGGGGAGAATCTGTTCAACTTCATGCAATCGTTCTGCGGCGTCGACGGGAGCAAATTGGTTGTTCCGATGGATATTTTGGATCGGTGGTTTAAGAAGTTTCAGGAGAAAGCTAAACGTGATCCTGATTTCCTCAAAAGCTTCGCTTTGTAAAACTTATTAACTTCAAGGTTAGGTTTTGTCTCTTTGATCTTGTTTAGCTAATTACTGGGGAAAGGTAGCTTCACTGCACTACAATGGCGGTTTTTTCCCCAATTCGATCTTGTGTTCTGTATGATGAATTGAAGAAGTGATTGTACTTTGCTAATGAGAAAATATTTGCTTTCAGTGTTCTTCTTTCTTGCATATGAATCACAAATCTATTAACTTGATGCTGTTTGAGATCTGGTTAACGTTCATGAGCTCAAAGTCTACTCTTAGCAATTGAAAGTTTTAGACTCTATCTTATTGCCTTAAGGTAGATGAAAGGTGAAATGAAGAAGAGAATACACGGAAGCTTCACTTCACTACTAATGGCGGTTTTACCCATTTGATTTTGGGTTCTATACGATGAATTGAAGAAGAGAATGTAGTTTACTTAGTTTGCCAATGAGAAACTGTGAATGATTTGAATTTTTTGCTCTCAGTGTTCTTCTTGTTTGCATATGAATCACAGTTTCAGTGAGCGGATGCTGTTTCAGATATTGTCATGTTCATAAGCTGAAACTCTTCTCTTAAGCATTAACTTGATGCTCTTTCAGATCTTGTGCGTACTAATGATAAAACGTGAGTGATTTGAATATGATGAATCCGTTTGATGATCCTGGGTTGTATATGATGAATCTAAGAAGAAGATTGTAGTTTATTAATACTTTCTTTCAATGTTCTTCTTCTTGTTTGCATATGAATCTGAAATCCATTAACTTGATGCTGTTTCTGATTTGGTGATGTCATAACCTCAAAGATTCTGCTCTTAGCAATTGAAAGCCTGAGAGTTTATTCATTACAAGGAAGCTTCACGTCACTACTATGTCTGTTTTACCTATTTGATTTTGGGTTCTACACAATGAATCTTTAGGAGATATGGTTTGCTTAATGAGAAACTGTGAAAATTTTGATTTTTTTTTTTTTTTTTTTTTTATCTCAGCGGATGCTGTTTCAGATATTGTCATGTTCATAAGCTGAAACTCTTCTCTAAGTGATGAACTTGATCTTATTGCCTTAAGGTAGATGAAAGGTAAAGATTAACCCAGCTTGTGTTGTGGAGTGAATCTTGATTCCTAGTTCTTGCTTGGATGCTGATTAAAGTGTTGTTGAACTTTGTCTTGTTGTCTCAGACCCAGCTTGTGTTTGAGGATAGAATCTTATTGTATGTTTGTGATTTGGTTCTAAAATGATGGGTCTCAAAATCATATCTAAAATTTATTCTCTGTCACTCATTTCTAGAAACCCTACTCTTGCAGGATCTCTGGTAAATAGTCCCATCTTGTTGCAAAGCTTCAGAACCGATTAAAGAGAGTAAACATTGAGCATACATTAGATATGACATTTCTTTTAGATGAGTTCATCATGTAGATTTTTTTAATGATTATTGCCTTTTCAAAAAATTCATAATAGTAAATACTAAATTTTAGAAAATATAATTCGAATAACTTGAATTAGTCAAAAATCAATAGAAATATATTTTAGTAATTATAAGAAGGAAAAAAATTAGTGATGATATTGTCTATTGGTTCATCCTCACATCTCAATGTAAACATGATTAATGTTATCAAACTATCAGCTTCCAATTACTTTATGTCGAGCCGTTGGCTTTATGTTCTCTGATAGTAGGATTTTTCCTCTTTCAATTAATCTCTACTACTCATGTCATTGTAGTATTTGAGATGTCAATCCAAATGGGGTTAAGATTAACAACACTAGGAATACATGAAACTATTTAATCTAAGCCAAACTCAATATTGAAGGAGACAAGGGACTAATAAAAGCAAACTACAAGCTAAAAGGGATACTACAAGACTAATTATACGAGCTAAGGCCTTAATTTTAACTAATTAAGCACTAATCAAGAGATTAACTACTAATCAAGATTATCAAATTAACTAAAACGAAACCTAGGGATGGAATCATTGATTTGGGAAACTAAATGGACAACCTTGCAATCATTTAAGCAACTAAAGAAGCTAACTCTATGCCTAGAACACTTAAACAAGATTAAACCATGATGTGTGGC